>JAPPVO010000014.1:146102176-146502176 GCA_030407325.1 Camellia japonica | reverse complement strand
TCAGCCTCGTTGAATCTGGATGCTGAGCGCAGGGCTGCCTCTTCTACGATCCCCACCAGGCGGTCTGCCCCTGCCCTAGTTGGGCCTTCTTCTCCCTCCAGCCGCCCAGCCACCGCACGAGCATGGTAGATCGCTGTGGTCAGACTGACTCCCCCACCTTGGGGTGCAGGGCCCCCCTGGGGCGGTTCTTCCCTTCTTGGCCCAGGGCTACTTGCCTCATCTGCTACTTGCCCTTCAGGGGCGGCCCTCGCGACCCCTGCGACGATCGCCGCCACCACTGGTACCACTTCCATGACACCTGAGGCAATGTCCACCACTTCTGGGGCAATCACTCTTCCTGGGGTCTCCTCCACTTCTCCCCCCTCTACCCCCTGGGAAGTACTGGTTTCCTTTACAATCGTCTCCCTCCTCCTCTTCTGGGCAAGCTCTTCTTCACTCCGTCTCACCCTCTTCTTCTTCTTTCCCACCCCCAATGCCTCCATCTCCTTCAAAGACCTCTCCTTCAAAGGGTCTATTGGGAGCGGTCGTGGCACAAATTCGCCTAAGTTTTTCTCTCTCAAGGGTTTGGGGCGAGGGCGAATCTTCTCCCTTGTAACCGGTTTTGGTGGTTGGTCGGCCTGGGACTCTTTGAATTTTGGTCTTTAGCAAAGATAGTCTGATCCTCCGCCTCTTGAGCCCTTCTCCTCGCCTCCAACTCTGCTCAGTCGAGGTCCCCACCACTCGGCTGTAGACCCAACCCTGCCTCAAACAATGCAGACGGCTGAACGAGCTCGTCCTATTTGGCCTTTTCTTTCTCCCTCCACTCCTTCACCCTCTTCACCCTCTCCTCTGCTGCTGCCCCCAACTTTGGCTCCATGGACTTAGTGGGCACCCTCCAAATGGTGCGCACCCCAACTCCTCCACTGGCAGACACGTAGAACCACCGTGGTCTTCACCCCATGATCGACGACGGCAACCCCGCCACCAGCCCTTTCCTGCTGCTGCCTGCAGAGTGACCCACGTCTCTTGCTGCCCTGAGGCCTTATAACATGCAAAGAATTCGTCTACTGTCATGGCCCCCCCCTTCCCCTTTCGGCCTTCGCCACGCACTTGCACAGGCCAGCAAGATCTTCCATGCATTGGGCATTAGTTGGCCCGGTGCTACCTCTAGACGGTTGAGCACATCTACCACCACTTGCGGCAGTGGCAACCTCAGTCCTCCCTTCAGAGCTTCCTCGTAAAGGGAAAACTCCCCTGGCCTGGCGTCAGACGGCCTTTCCGTTGATGTCGGCAGCAATAACTCTACTTCCACAGGGATCTGGTAATTTTTGTGGATAGCCTCCAACTCCGCCACAGTAATCGTGGATTTGTCAGCCTTCATGTGCCAATGATCTGGTTCCGCCTGGGTGATTGGCTTTGGAGCTGCTATCATGGTGGAACCATGGGATCGTACCACCAACTCCCCCACCCTCTCTGTCCTATACTGCGCCGCTAGCTCCACTGCATCATCATCACCAAGTGGATCCACCCTCACATTTACAGCTTCTTCTTGGGCCATTTCTATGGTATGTCTGTGAATCGCTTCTGATACAGGTGCAAGGAAATTAAAAAAGTGTTGCAGAGGTGTATCGTGAGCAACGAAGGAATTAACACTTGGGATGTTTTGAGTTTTTATAAAAAAGTAAGTGAATCGAATCATGTCAAAAGCCCACGGTTTACCCGTATTCCAAGGATCCCAATTAATTTTCGTCAGTTTGAAAACTTTTCAAATCATCCGCCAAAACTGCCTTTTCAACATCCATAATGACCTATCGTTTTATTTCTGCTCCAACGCCTAACCTCCCCCCCCAAGATATTGCCACGTGTACGACCACGATGCACTGTCTCCTCCCCTTACCCTGTCTTTTCCACTTCAAACCATCACCTGACACGCCGCCTCTTGAGCCCCGCGCCCCTCCACTTGGCCTTCGCGCGCGGTCGCCCCTCCTCACGGTCGGCCTTTCCGCTTGGCCTTCTCGCGGTCAGCCCTCCTCACGGTCTTCCTTTCCGCTCGGCCTTCGCGCGGTCAGCCCTCTCCCACGCTCGGCCTTCCTTCGGCTCCCCTCGCGATCGGCACACCTCATGGTCGGCCCTCCCGCTCGGTCCCCCTTTTTCACGGTCGAACCATCTCACGCTCGGTCCACCAACTTGGCCGCCATCCCGGTCAGACTCATTTTCCTCATAAATATTCCCTTCGTTGGACTGAAGCTGCACTCGGGAATGGGGGACTACTGACATGGATAGGCCCACAAAGGCCATAAACCACTATAAACAATCCAAGCCCATCAATCGGAGCCCAATACATAACCCAGTCGGTGAAGTCTAGAACAACTGGAATCCAACATGGCATAAAGAGCCAATGGCATTCAGACACATGGCAGGTGAAGGACGAGCCACATCAGCAGACAAAGATCTGCAAAGTTATTGCCACTGCACATCACCATTAATGCAGCCCATCACAGCATTTATTACGACACCACCTCCCCGCCGGAACAGGACCCCCCTTACCCTGAACAAGGTAAGCTACAGCATAGACTTTCGGCGAGGAGGGCAGGTCGGAAGAGACAGCGAAATGATTACCAAAGGATATAAGCAAATGTTGAAGACAAGAAGAAGGTTAAGCTTTTCTATCTCCAATCTCTCTCTCTACATTCGACTCCTTTTTCTAACTTGCTCGTCGGAGGGTTCACTGGGGGACTACCCCGTTCCCCGTTGAACTTGTTTGCAGGTGACTCGGTGGGCTAGACCATTTCTACGTGGGCCTGAGGAGCTTGGACCAGTCCGATCTATACAGGGACAAACTGTATTAACAAATACCAATCACCAAAACTTCTAATAAAAAAATAATAGTAAAAAAAAAATCACCAAAACTTGGTACAAAGCCCATGGATCTGCCTTGCCGCCACCGATAAATCTCCCGCTGGTGTTCTCAAATACCGTCATTTTCTCTCTTCTCTCTCTCTGTCTCTCTCTCTATGGAACTGTGATGGAGTGACATGGAATGGAAGGCATCAGGACTAAGCAGAAGAGAAAGAACCAGTTTTATTTGGTACAATGGTGACCAAATCATAGAGAGAGGAAGCTCTGACATAGAAGAAACTTTTCTCAGCGTTTGGCTTTTGAGAGACAGAACAACAAGGTGCTCTGTTTATGGGTGTGATCTAGGGTTTTTTGAAATTGAGAACCTTCTCAGTTTATAATATTCTCAATTTTAATCGTGAAAAAAATTGAGAAATTTCTCAAAATTGATAATTATAAATTTCCTAATTTTGATAATATTTTCAGTTCATACTAGAAAAAAATTAAGAAATTTCTAAGTTTTGATAATTATAAATTGAGAATATTTTCAGTTTTGAAATTGAGAACATTCTCAGTTTTGGAATTAAAGGGTAAAACGTCTTTTTACCTTTAAATGGGACTTATTGGTTCAAAATTTTTTTGATAGGACCTAAGCTACCACTAAATATGTAGATAGGACTTTTAGGTAATTAATTCATAAAAATATCAATACATAGGATTAAGTGAGTTAAAAAATTCCTTCATAAACTTCTTGAGTTAGAACATTTTAAATGAGATTTATTAATAAAAATCACATTGGAGGGGAAAACTAGAAGGGTGGAAAGAATGGTAAAATTACCCAATTCAATTATATTTGTTCTAACTTTTAATTTTAATAAAAAAATTGAAAGAACATTGATAAAGTAAGATAAAATATAAATATATATAGGTTAAAATTGTTTAAATTAGGATAAAATACGAAACCGTATTGTTAAAATAATTGAGTTCAAGGAACAAATACTTGAGTTCAAAGTAAAGAATTCATGCATAAAATCTGAAAAGATCAAGCATGTTGCCATCCCTGGAGTGGGAGAAAACTAATTTATGTGATTATTTTTTTAAGTAATCTTATTTCTATTTCTTTTCCACCTATATCTTGTTCATATATATATATATATATATATTTTGTTGAAAAAGAGTTCATGGATATGTTTGGTTTAGTTTTAAAATAATGATTTGAGTGTGAAGTTGTGTTTTGAGTTTTAAATTTTTGAATCATGATTTGTAAAAGAGAAAATTTATTTGGTTATAAATTTTAAAAATAATTTTGTAATTTTTTTTTTAATTTTTAGTTTGATTAATTAACGTATAGAATGTTGGAAAATATGAAAGAAGATAGAAGAGAAAAAGGAGAATAAGTGATTGATTGATTGATTAATGATAATGAAAAAAAAAAAAAAAAAGATAGAAATTTTAAAAGTAATTTTAAATATATGTTTGATTAACATATTTTATTTAAATCAAATTTAAAAATTAAATTAAATTTTAAAAACTGAACCGTTGTTCATATTTCTTTCTTCACGTTTGGAAACAGGTTATTTTAATAACTTTTTGACTTTTTACGAAAAGATGTGCAGAAAAGTAGAGAGGTGATGTGACAACTTTTAGTAACTTTTTGACTTTTTGGCTAAAATAGCCACTCCCCAAACGAGGCCTAACCCACTTTATGGGCAAAAGGTCTTTTTAGGGGTATTTTAGGAAGATAGTTAAAACTGTTTTTTAGTTTTTTTTTTAAATTTTTTTGTGAGGAAAGAAAGTGGGTTACAAGTTGGAAAGTGATTTTTAATCCACTTTCTAAAATAGCCGATCGTTTGAGATGCGGGTTGACTTTTTAATTTTTTTAGTCTGAGATTAAAAAAACTCGTTTAGGATAGACTTTTAAATTTTTTTGACTTTTGTAAAAAAAAATAAAATGATTATGATGTAGATATGATATTTCATCTTATTAAATTAAAAAATTTATTTATTTATTTATTTTTAAACTAAAATACTTAAAAAGTTAAAAAGTCCTCAAACGAAAGCGTCTAATGACTGTACCAACTAGTTAGTGGACTTGACGGTTCAGGTCGGTCAATAGGGCATATTATAAGTCTTTCATTCATTAATAATCCATTTTAAAATTACATATATCTTCCTGATGTTTGAGAGATTATAGATACTTCTTTAAAGATTATATTTGTATAACAAATTAGGGGATAATTTGTTATGAAAATATAAACCTCAGGGGGTATCTGTAATTTCTGAAATCTCAAGATATCTGTAATTTAGCTAAACCTCGAGGGAGGTATATGTAATTTGCCATTTATTTTATTAATTTGTAAAGGTTTAGTGGATAAATTGTGTATTAAAAAAATTAAATTAATAAAATAATTTTATTATTTTAATATATAAGTTCTAAACGGTCTAAATATAACTTAATTTAATTTATTTTATTTTACAATGATCTGGGAAGAAGGTTAGAAATAAAAATAATTAATAAAGATAAAATAAATTAAAATAATTAATAATATAAAATATTACATTTAAATCATAAATTTTTTTATTATGACCAAATTAACTATAAAAAAAATTAATTATCTTTCCAAACAAAACTTTTTTAATCAAATTAAAATAATAAAAAAAATTAAAAAACCAATTAAAAACGAACTTCTCCAAATAAATGTTGAACTTGAAAATAAATATATTAACATTGTGGAAAGTGAGGCTCGAGCTGCTGAGCTAGCCCACGAGACCGCAACCGTAGTGGACCGCCCAGTCACCCCGTCAACGTCCTCCCCCACCCCACTTCAACTCTTCACGTCCTCGTCGCGTTTTTTTCCAGCCTCTTCAACCTCTCTCTCTCTCTCTCTCTCAAATTTACTCTCTCTCTAAATCCAGTACCCAAAACCCTCTTCCACCCCCTCCGCAACCATGAACATCTTCAGATTCGCCGGCGACATGACTCATTTACTCAGTATTCTAGTCCTCCTCCTCAAAATCTACGCCACCAAATCATGCTCAGGTACACAAACTCTCATAGATCTTGAATTGAGTATTCCAAACTGTAATTGAAGCTGAGTTTGTTGTTGTTGTTGTTGTTCCGAGTTAGGGATTTCGCTGAAGACTCAGGAGCTGTACGCCTTGGTGTTCGTGACTCGCTACTTGGATCTATTCACAGACTTCATCTCTGTTTACAACACTGTGATGAAATTGGTGTTCATCGGAAGCTCGTTGGCGATCGTGTGGTGCATGCGCTGGCACCGAGCCGTGAAGCGGTCATACGATCGAGAACTCGACACTTTTCGCCATTACCTAGTAATCGCAGCGAGCCTTGTCTTGGCTCTACTTGTTCACGAGAAGTTCACATTTCAAGAGGTATTTTAATTTCTCTAAAATATTCCATTATATTGGTTTTGTCTGTTTTTCTGATTTGTATTGACCTAATTTTGAGCTGCTGGTTTTGATTGGTATAGTGTTGTGGTTTTGCCAAATAGGAATACAATATGCCTGATTTGATTTTCTATATCTTGCTCATCTTTTTTTTTTTGTTTTTTTTGTTTTGAATGCTCTAATATTGTGAGAGAATTGATCATTGCTGACCATGTTATTCAGAGTTTGACTCTAATTTTTTGTTTGATGTCCTTACTAGATTCTAGTCTTGATATTAGGATATTGTAGTTTGATTATTGGAACTGGCTGTGGATCAGTAAAAATTCATCATGGCCACCATTCATTATACAAAAAATACAATAACAAATCGGGCCATTCGTTATTTTTTCTGTAGACCACATCATTGCTCCATACTCCAATTAATGAAGCCCTATCTTCTCAAAACACCAAGTATCATGAATTCAAATGGACAACTTTCAGACTAATCTCCCAAAGAAGTAACTAGGTTCTCACAGTAATTTCATCAAACACCTAAGTGGCACCGAGCAAAAAGGGAAACAAGTGATTGGAGAGGGGAAAAATTAGCAGCAGCAGAGAAGAAAGGGAAAAGCAAGCAGCAATGGCAGTGAAGGAAGAGAAAATGCAATAGCAATAACAACTGCAGAGAAGAATAGAACAACGGGAGTAGTGATAGAGGAGAGAAAGGAATGGGGGAAAACCCTAAAGTCCACTACGGAGCTCTAATCCACAAGCTAAAGAATAGAGAAGGGGAAAGATATGTGTAGCCGTCGCTCTAACAAACTCAAGCGTTTCTCACATCGTGGCCTCTTCTTAACTGACCTAATTGAATCCTATTTATAGACTTTTCAAAACCCTAAAATACAAATTCATCAAAATAACCCTCGTACAAAAATACAATAAAAAATCAGGCCATTCATTATTTTCCCTGTAGACCACATCATGTCACATCTCCATCTGCATGTACTGTTAACATTGATGGCGTTACTAGCAAACTTAATTCATTATGTATCCACTGCAAGGGCATAAATAAGTGCTGTGAGTATTTTAGTTGCCTACTAATGTACCATATCAACAAATTTTCTGAATTTTAACGACATTGTTATTATTGCTTGGCATATTTATACTTTACAGCTTGATCTATTATACAAAATGTCACATTCTTTGTTTCAAAATTTGGATTGAATGATAGTGTCCATGCTACAGTCTGAATTAATTCTTCTTTCTAATTGAGATATTTGTAGGATTTTTGTTTTTTCATTTCACTATAAACAACTTTTCTCGTTCTTTGATTATTCCCTAGTTGCAGTGTTTTTTAAGGCGAAAAGCGAACCGAGGCGACAAGGTCACCTAACGCCTAAGCGCGAGGCGAGGGCTTCATCGAAGCGAGGCGACCAGAAATGATATTTTTTTAAAATTAATGGTATAGACAAAAATATAAATATTTTCAAGAATCATCATGCAGTTATCATTCCAAATACTAAATATCCATAAAGGAAGAGAAATAATTAATTTTTATTTTTAGCAAGGGTTAACCCCCTGACCTCTCAGGTAACCTAATTCAAATTAATTCAAGTTTTGAAATTAATTAAGATGTCTGATTCCCAAATTAAACTGTCCCATTGTCATTACTAAAATGCTAAGAACTAAATAGACTCATTTCATATAGGAATTAAACAAAATGTAAAAAATTCTATATGAAAATAAACAAATTAATTAAATTAATTGAATTAAACAAATTAATTGAATTAAAATAAAAAAATTAATTGAATTAATTGAATTAAACAAATTAATTGAATTAAAATAATTAATTGAATAACCAAGAATTAAAATAAACAGAAAATTAATTGAATTAATTGAACACAGAAAAAAAAATAATTGAATTAATTGAAAACAAATTAATTTTAAAATAATTGAATTAATTTTAAAAATTAAATTTTGTGAATTTAAAATTAATTTTTCAGAATTAAAAATTAATTTTAAAAAAAAAAGAAGTCGACTTTCGATGGTCACAGTGTTCTTCTTCAGGTCGAACGAAGTCGAACAAAGAAGAGCAACAGGTGATGAAGTCGAACAAGACGAACAGGTGATGAAGTCGAACACAGAAAGGAAGAACCAGATGAAGAAGCAACTCACCTCGATCGACTCGACTTCGGCAGACGCAGACGCAGACGCAGACGATCGATGAACCAGATGAAGAAGAAAGGAAGAAGACCAGAAGAAGAGATTGACTTCGGCAGCAGACGATCGACTTCGATCTAGGGTTTGGCTTCGCATCTATTTACTAATTAACTTTGTCGATCAAGGGCCCAGATGATTCGAACGAAGTCGAATCAAGGGCCCAGATGGCTCGAAATTAAATCAGGCAAAATACGATGAAGCGTCGCTTCTTGACGCCTCACGCTTCATTGCCTAAGTCTCGATTCAGGCGCTTCTACCTCGCCTTGCCATTTCGCCTCGCCTCAGGGAGCTTGAGGCGCTAAAGCCAAGCCTCGCCTCGCCTCGCTTAGCGCTTAGGCGAGCGCTTAGGCTCGCCTCTGATAACACTGCCTAGTTGTGCTCTATCCTGTCTTGTTTTGATGATTGTCTTTGTTGATTCTATTATTTGATTGTAGAACTAAAGAATAGTTTATTAGTTATTAATTGAAATTAAGGTTTTATCAAGAATACCAATCTCATCAACTTTCTTGTAAACTGGAAATCATCTTGTTCTTTCTTTTGTAACAGGAAGCAAAGCAACCTTTTGATATTGTGTTGTGTTGGACATTCTCAATTTGTTTTGTAGGTTGTAGTCATTTATTAATACTATATTTGAACGTGGGAACTTCATAGTGTGGTTGTATCATATATGCCCTGTGACTAACAAGTTAAACAGTATAGAGTATTTACCTGAAGATTGATTGATTTGTCATCATGGCTTGAAGTAGGTTTAAAAGATCAACTCTTTGGAGTTTTTCCTATCTATTCTAGGACATGAAATATAAATGGGAAAATAGTTTTAGAAAACCAAACCAAACTGCTGTAAGTTTTTGGGTTTACCTCTATCAAGTCAAGTGTACGTGCAAACAGTTATATTATAGCTTGATTTTGAACTTTGACAATATTTTGTCCAAAGATCATTTTACTTTTTTTGAACTTGGTGTATGGAAATATGGAAGGGAAAAACAAAAGGTTGCTAATGAACATTGTTACAATAATGCTACTTATTAAACCTTACCCAAACCTTGAACTTGTTTGATCAGTTTGATGATGTGCACTTGGTGGAAATTGTTTCTAGGATTTGTTTCTTGTCCGCTGTGGTTCTATAAATGTATTCTTACACTATGTTTGGGAACCTAGGAGCGAAAAGAAAAGAAATGATTACTTAAGTTATAAGAGAAAAGAAAAGAAAAAAAATGATTGTGATTTTTCTCATTTTTGTTTGGATAAGTAAGAAATAAAAGAAAAGAAATGATTGTGATTTCTCTCCATCTTGTTTGGTTAGATTTCATAAAAGAAAAGAAAAGAAACTGTTTTATGTTATATTACCAAAACAACATAAAAGCCTTTGAGGACATGGGTGTCAATCATTTTATTTCTTTTATTTTTACAAGGACAAAATTGGTATTATGAAAATATAAGAATCTGTTGATTTCTTTTCTCTCCCAATCTCTCCACTTTTGGGAAGATTGAAAATGAGGGTTATAAGAGAAATGAGTTTATCTCCGTTTCTCCCCATTTCTCTCCACTTAAGTTATCCAAACAAGTAAGAGAAATACATATCTCTTTATTTCTTTTCTTTTCTCTCCAAATCACTCAATCCAAACATAGTTAGTGTTTTATCCATTCTTAGTTTTCAATATCAGCACATCCTCTTGTTAGTTGCTTCTTTCTATTTAATTTGACATTGCTGCAAGATGTGCTGCTAAATTTGATGTAATTATGTTGCAGATCCTCTGGGCCTTTTCAATATACTTGGAGGCACTTGCAATTCTTCCCCAATTGGTTTTACTGCAAAGAAGTGGAAATGTGGACAATTTGACTGGACAATATGTCTTCTTTCTTGGGTATGTTTGACTGAACAGTTTTCTTGAGAAAGAACAACTAGTTCTTGAAATCTTACACTGCTCACTATTGTCCTTACCCAAGAAAATTCTCGAGTACATTATTGTCAAACATTCTAACTACACCTATGGAAAGTGGCTTCAATATTTTTTTTTGGTCTAACCTCTTCAGTTAATAGGATACACAAAAAATCTTGATTCATCACATGATATAAAATTTATTTTTAATGTTATTTTTTAAGAGTCCTGCTAATGACAGCCCTAAGGTCGATCAATAAAAAGCACATAATGTCAAAATATTTTTAATTCTAATACACATTTCACATATCTCAAAAAACTTTTTATATATTTCATACATTTTTTTTTTACACACATAAAGGTTAATTACACTTTTCACCCATATAGTTTGACCCTAATTTCACTTTACTTCCTATTGTTTCAATTTAAACAATTTGGTCCCTACACTTTAAGGCCTCATCTGGGAATTGGCCTTTTGACTTGTTACGAAAAGACGTACAGAAAAGTAAAGAAAGTAATGAGATAATTTGTAGTGGCTTTTTGGCTAAAACACACACTCCCCAAACATACCCTAAGTACAATTTCAATTGTCATTCTATTTAATTTTTTGTTGATTTTGTCTGTTTGGTATAATTTTCTGGTTCATTTTTTTTTTTCACACAGGGCCTATCGTGCACTCTACATTCTTAACTGGATCTACCGCTACTTCACGGAGCAGCGTTTCAGTCGATGGATATGTAAGTTGCTAGTATTAGAGAGCAGACCATTTTGGTTTTTTACGATGCATAATTGATCTTTTCGAACTTTACATCTTCTTTGTCTCAGCTGTCATCGCTGGTCTTGTCCAGACTGCTCTCTATGCAGACTTCTTCTACTATTATTTCATCAGGTAATGAATCCTCGCACCTATTTTACACTGATTCTTCTCTTCTGTGTGTTTTTCCCGATAAACAGACTGAGCGAAGCCATTTGTTTTGCAGCTGGAAAAACAATGCCAAGCTTCAACTGCCAGCTTGAAGTGAGGAAAGATGTGGATATTAAGTTGATACTTGCTGACATGAATTGCTGTTGCAATGGGAGACTCAGTACACCTATCATCAGGATTCCACTAACAAAATCAGATATAGGTTTTCAATGGAAAAAAAAGAAATTTAGTGTTTAGGTGGATCGAACAGGCCATGTTTATACGAGGGGATTGTTTTGAAGCCCTTGTGATCTTCTTGTAACATGTAAAGATGCTGTTGGAAAGTCAAATACATGCTTTGGTGTAGACGCGAGTATTTTGTTGAATAGTGAGGGATATTCTTAAAGGCTGTATTTAAATTATGAATTTGAGTAGTAACATTTGGTGTGGTGACATTTGACATTTGCATTCACAGGAAGGGAGGACCTTTATGTGCTCCCAAAATGCGTTGCAAAGGCGGGTTTGAGCTATAGCTTGATCTTAGCTCCACCAAGAGTATATTAATGAGGAATTGGTAGCCCGATAATACTTATAGACAGGCACCTTACCCCAAAAAATAAAAATAAAAATTAAAAATTAAAAATATACATGAGTCTCGTCCTTGAAGTTTGCTTTGGAAACTTGAATTATGTACTCCACAATCACTAGGCTGGCACCCTATAATGGTAACTCATTTATTTATCGCAATAAAATGATTTTAAAAAAAATAAAATATAAAAAAATTAAATCACTTGGAGTATGCTTCACAATCAACGAGCTACTAGCTCAGTTTTTATTTTAAAATTTTTTTTACTGTTATATATATATATATATTTTGTAACTAAGGTTAAGTTTGGCATAACACAAAAAAGTCAAAAAGTCGTTATTCTATTTAAATCACATCATCTTATTTAAATCACATCACCTCTCTAGTACATTACTTTAAACTCAACCTATATTTTTTAAAAAATCAGAAAATACACTTATTTAGATTATCCCAAACAATCCTTAAATCACATGGGAGAAGCTCCACAAGACCCTCTGGTGGTAGCTCATTTACTTTTTATCGTAATAAAATGATATATTTTTTTTTAATAAGAAAAATAAAGCAAAAAAGTCCTCTTTGAAGACAACTACCAACTGGAGATTGTATAATTCCACAATTACTGTGAATTGAGAGTTGGGGCATACACCCACCAAAATAAAAATAAAATAAAAAACACCATAACTGAGCAAGTATAAAAAACGAAAAGTAAAAATCAAAATCAAAAGGTGTAATTAATAACACAAGAATTTTTAAATATTCACTTTAAATTTCTTTCATCTCTCACCACTATATAAAGAGATTCTTATAATCCTACATTATAAATGCAACTTGTTTTTTTAGATCAGGATTATAAACCTACATTACATACTTCCTCCTATTTATCTTGTTTTTAGGCAAAAGAGTCGTCGTCAGTTTTTTTCCTGTCTAATTAAGGCTATGTTTTGTTTTAATGGAAAACATTATTTATTTATTTATATATTTAATTGTTATCTTAAAATTAATGTTTAATGATTGTATTAGTGGTGAGATAGTGGTGGTTATGATGAGGCAGTGGAGATGGAGTTGGTAGTGAGGAGGATGGTAGTGAAACGGTTTAATTAGTTTGTAACTGTATCAGTTGTTATTTACGTGAGTTCATTTGTCTCGTAACTTAGTGACTCTCTTTACCACACCCTCATAAATAAGTTAGTATAAAATGTACTTTGAATAATAAAAAAAAACTAGCCCATTTCAAAAATAAACATACTAGAGATTCTAAAAAATTATCAAAAATTTTACATAATTTCAAATGAAAATTGTGTATGGAAAGAAGTAGTAAATGAGCAAGTGGTACAAATTATTTTATTATTTTTGGAAAGATGAAATTTTAGTTAAAATGTCAAAAAGTTAAATAATTTTTTTTTCTTTTCTTTATTTTTCACGTTTTTTTTATATAAAAATATCAAAAAATCATTTCCAATTTTTTAAAAAATATTTTCACCTCTTATTATAATAAAAAAATTATTTAAAAAGCCACGTCCAAACAAACCTCTACCTTTTCCTTTGAATCATTTTTCATTTTTTTGAGAAATTATAATCACGGAAGAAAATGATATAACCTCATACTTTTTAAGCCATAATAAAAAAAAAAAAAAATCATAATCAAAAGATCAAATAGAATTGTTCTCATTTTTATCAACGGAAATGAAAGCCTCTAAAATTCCACGTCATACCGCCAATCACACGCGGTGAAACCTGATAGGCCAAGGCCTCGTGGCATTGCGTTGCGAAAAAGCTCTTGGGGTCTACCTGATCTGCATCTGCTCAACCCGAGAAATCAATAAAAACCCTAGACACTGTTAAGCCCTGTTCCACCATCACCATCACAATTCTCTGTTGGGTTGGGGTTTCAGATCTTCGTATTTAAACACGTGAGTAAAATTTGATCTCCGATCCTCATTTCCTCTTTTTTTCAACTTCATAATCGATACTTCCTATATGATGCATTGTGATCTGAATTTTAGTCTTTGATCTGATCTGATCTGATGGTTTGTGGTGAATTTTCTTTTCTTAAATTACTTGCCTTTATTCGTCTGGTTAATTTCGATCTCATGGAATTTTATTGGATCGAGCTTAGATTTGTATTTTATTATTGTATCTTTGTGTTGAATATATATATGTATCTATCTGTAAATATTACTGTTTTATAATTTTGGGTTCTGTTTGGTTGCTGAGAAATTTTGGCAAGTACAAAGTACTGTCATGGAATTTGCGGTTTTGGGTTGGGTTTTTATGAAAATGAAAAAAAATTGACTTCTAATGAGCTGGGTGGTTGCTTTTGGGGGGCCACAGTTGAGTGGAGGTTTCCGATTTAATTGTTGAATAAACCGATATGGAATTGAATTGCTTATTCCAAATTTGAGGATCAAAAATGGATTCTGAGATCTTAAGACAGTATATATATATATGTTTGTGCATGTGTAAGTGTGTTTTCGGTGAGAAATTCGTGCTACCCTCCGACTATGGACTAGTTCTTTTTGGCGAGCCTTAGTTTTGTCTTATTTTGATCTTATATGGGCTTCTGGCTAGCTATTCACTTTTTTTGCTTGTGAAGAACTGATAATTCTTCAAATGCATCCAGCTGCAATTTGTTTTGCATCTTTGCTTATATGTTTTATGGCAGTTTTAGACTAATATTTGTTGTATGTTTGATATGCAATTTGTGTAATGAGAATTGAACTGGAATTGTATATTGGAATGTGCTACTCTTGATAATGTGATTATGATCACACAAGGAAGCTAAATGTTGTTTATCCCATTTGGCAAGGAAATGTTTCAGTTTTGTACGCATCGGACTATCTTGTATCCCTTTTGGCATGCATGGTTATTGGAAAAATGTGGCCTTATTTGATACTTGAGAGCCTCGTCATTGCTTTCAACCTGAATAAGTTCATGTATTGGATGGTGACAATGCTAGTATATATTACTTTTAGCCTTTTAGTTATTAATTTGAATTATGATTGTGGCTTACACATCTTGGCAAAGAGATGCTCAGCCTTTACCTTGACAATTGGCGTTGGAATTTGAATATGAAGTCCCAGGCATGATGATGCGTCGATAGAAATTCATCACCACGGCCCATAAGGTTGTCATAATCTGTTGAGTTTCAGAAAGACTTTGTTGAGGCTCATATTGGTCTCTTTCTGTGTTTATCCAGTAGCTGAAGTAAACCTAGGGTATCAATCATGTGAAAATCATTATTGTATTTGTATATGTTCTACATGGAATGCACAATGTTAAGTGAAATCTCAGAATATGGAAGTTTGAAATTATTTACCATTATGTTTAATGCACTTGCTAAAGTTTACGTCATGGGCTTTTCTTGCTATGTTGGGTTAGTTTATTTAGCCTCTTTTTTTCCCCCTTGAGAAATTTTGTTGCTATTTTATAAGGATGCTTGCTGGGAATTCTATGTTTAATCAACCCTAGTTATAAGTGGAACTTTGGTTTTCAATGTTACTAGATAATTATCTATTGCATTTCTTGTTGAGTTGGCATTTGCATCTAAATTGTTAGTTGGAAGCAGGTTGGAGTAACTGTTTTTCTGGCTAAAAAATGGGAGGAGGATTTAGAGTGCTGCATCTGGTCAGACCATTTTTATCATTTCTGCCAGAAGTTCAGAGTGCTGACAGGAAGATTCCCTTTAGAGAGAAGGTCATATACACCGTCATTTCTCTTTTCATCTTTCTGGTTTGCAGTCAGCTCCCTCTATATGGCATACACTCTACAACAGGTGCAGACCCTTTCTATTGGATGCGTGTTATTCTTGCTTCAAACCGTGGAACTGTCATGGAACTGGGGATCACTCCTATTGTGACTTCTGGTCTGGTGATGCAACTCTTAGCTGGGTCAAAGATCATTGAAGTGGACAACAGTGTCCGTGAAGATCGTGCACTCCTGTGGGTATCTTAACTCCTAGTTATTTTTTGTGATTGTCTGTCGCTGGTTGTAGCAATTAGTAGAAAGATTTTATTGCCAAAATTGGTTGCCCTCTCCCCCTGATTTTCCTCCCCTATTGTCCATATTTATATCTGATTATGTTGTATACATCTGGGTCTTTCACCTTTGTTTGTAAATTGCTAGCTTGCTGCTTCTCCCATGTTGCTTTAGATGATTAAGTTTGATTCAACTTTACTCGAGTGCCTACTAGTTAGTGAATCATGTTGTAACTATACTTGACTTATCTCTTCTGTCCTTTTCAGAAATGGTGCACAGAAGTTGCTGGGAATCCTGATTGCTGTTGGTGAGGCTGTTGCCTATGTTCTGTCAGGAATGTACGGAAGTGTCGGCCAACTTGGTGTTGGGAATGCTATTCTTATTATTATTCAGCTTTGCTTTGCTGGAATCATTGTTATATGCTTAGATGAACTTCTCCAGAAGGGATATGGTCTTGGATCTGGGATTTCCCTTTTCATAGCTACCAATATCTGGTAAACTGCTGCCGCCTCTTCCATTTTAAGTTTTGGTGTTTGATACTTCTGGATAATGGATAGTGTCCTAATTTTTTGGTTTATTTGCAGTGAGAATATAATCTGGAAAGCATTTAGCCCCACAACTATCAACAGTGGCCGTGGTGCTGAATTTGAAGGTGCTGTTATTGCTTTGTTCCATCTACTGATTACTAGGACAGATAAAGTTCGTGCTCTCCGGGAAGCTTTCTACCGGCAGAACCTTCCAAATGTGACAAATCTGCTTGCGACTGTCCTGATCTTCCTTATTGTTATCTACTTCCAAGGTTTCCGTGTTGTTTTGCCTGTGAGATCCAAAAATGCACGTGGACAACAGGGTTCTTATCCAATTAAGCTGTTTTACACATCGAACATGCCCATCATTCTTCAATCTGCACTTGTATCCAATCTTTATTTCATCTCTCAGGTTTGGAGCTTTATATGTGCGAGTGGAATTGTAGGATCTTATTTTTTTCCCTTACCGTTGTGAAAATATAAATACCATTCTCTCTATGTACAGTTGCTACATAGGAAGTACAGTGGAAATTTCTTGGTAAATCTATTGGGTAAGTGGAAGGAATCTGAATATTCAGGCCAGTCTATCCCAGTTGGTGGCCTTGCTTACTATGTCACTGCACCATCAAGGTAATGCCTTTCCTCCATATTTTTTGATCATTTGATTTCTCTCCATCCATCATTTCCATATTAAATGGGCATGATAATCTTCCAGAATACACACACACACACACACATATATTCCTCAATCTTTTGTTTCCTCTTGGTTTCACTGATGCCTGGTTTCTCTTTAACCAATGCGGTAAAATTTCAGCTTGGCAGACATGGCAGCCAATCCCTTTCATGCTCTCTTCTATTTAGTGTTCATGCTGTCAGCCTGTGCACTGTTCTCAAAAACTTGGATTGAGGTTTCTGGATCTTCTGCTAAAGATGTGGCTAAGCAACTTAAGGTGACATTAGATGAATGTTTAGATTTCTCATCTTACGCATTTTGTTATAATTTGCTGTATGTTATAATTGATTCTGCAAGCTGAGGTGAAGAAGAAGATTGGAACTTAGATGTATTGGTCTGAAAACAATTAGTAGAATGTTGATTCTGGAAAGAGAGATGAGAGAGAGAGAGAGAGAGAGAGAGAGAGAGAGAGGATGGAGGAGACTTAAAAGAGGGAGTGACCCAACTTGAATCCTTGAGCACTTCTCTTTCCCACCCTCTTTTAAATCAATCAACCTGGATTTGAAATTTAGGCACGGTAGTGGATTTTGTAACAAGTCATGTAGCATTTGAAAAAACATAGTCACCACGAGTTCTGATCATAGCCATGTAGCATTAAAAATAAGTCATGGCAAGTTATGATTTCTATTTACTGTTAAATTGATAGTAATCTGATGCATTCTTGTATATGGTTCTGCATGCCTAATTGGAAACATATGATTGATCTGGTAGTGATTGAGCGAATGAATTTGTGCTCAATATATTATTAAGCAGACACTGTTAGCAACTTTAAAAACAAATCACTGAACTTGTTAATAGCCTAGTGTTGGTGAATCATGCTCTTTATTATGAACAATTAAACTTTGGATATTTAATTCTTTTTGTGGTTACTTTTGCAGGAGCAACAAATGGTGATGCCTGGACATCGGGATTCAAATTTACAGAAGGAATTGAATCGGTACATCCCTACTGCAGCGGCATTTGGGGGAATGTGCATTGGTGCCTTAACTGTGTTGGCCGATTTCATGGGAGCTATTGGTTCGGGGACAGGAATTCTACTTGCGGTTACAATCATATATCAGTACTTTGAGACATTCGAGAAGGAGAAGGCCAGTGAGCTGGGTATCTTCGGCTTTTAAGATCTAGTGGTTTATTCTTTGATGATGATGACAGTGACAATGAGTTCGATTGCAGCTTAGGTCGAGCTGAGAGATCAATGTAGTGTTTGACCTTTGTTGAAATTTTACTTAGCAACTTGACTACTTGTTTACTTGTGAAATTTCAAAATGTTAGGAAATACATGGAGGCAAACTAACAGCTGTTTTGGCAAAAAACAATTTTCTTCTTCTTTTGACTTACTGGTGTTTGCTCTCTCTCTCTCTCTCGCTCTCTCACTCACACACACACACACACACACACACAAACACATTTTTCCTTCTTTTTCTGCTTTTGCAAGATCAAATTAGATTGATAATAATTTTATCATTTTGAATACAAATATGAAGAAATTATTTTGAATACAAATATTAAAATGTAAAGAAATTATGATTACATTTATCATATCAATTTGTTTTAATGAATGATTACATATAATAGCGTTTAAAATAAATGACTCAAATCAAGGGTGTGGGTCTAGTCAACTGTGTGAACCAGAGATGAGCTTACCGTTCTTTTTAAATGAGCATTTTTTTTGTTTGTCAAAATCATTTGAAACTCCTTTCCCTTATGTGCCAACTTGTCAATCCTCCAGCACTTAAAGCTCCCTCCTTGTTGAAAAAGAGTGTGGAAAAATATTCCCCAAGTTTGATTGTATATGAATGGATTATATATATATATATATTGTTGAATAATTTATATTATGTTTGATTAGGATAAGATATAATATGAGCTAGAAGAGATATTGTTTTTTACTGCTGGATGAATGATAACTCATATCTTATAATAGGGGATATGCAATAATATGGGGAGTGGTATATAATATATTACCGGATTTCATATCCACCCACTAATCAAATAAATAATATAAAAAAAGTGAAAATCACATGTTTTTCTCTCTCTTATATCCGGTCAAAGGAGTTTATTCCTATTAAATACCCTAATCAAATAGACGTAAACAGTTAATGTTACACTCATCATTTTTTATTTGTGTTAAAATAATATTTGAACGATGATAAAAAAAACTTAAGCCATAATTTGAAAACAACTGTGGGAGAAAAGTAACTATATTACTGTATAATAATATTGCAAAATCAAAGTACATAAATAGGCTCTCACTTGGAAACAACATGCTAGAAAAGTAAAGGTATTCATACTTGAGTAGCTAGCTACTTCAATTATACGTATTCAAGACACAAGCAACAATGCAATTATGAAAATATTGTTCTCGTCCTCTTGTTTGTGTTAGAGAGTACAAATAAATAGATGTAATTGTGGCCCCAAAGGATGGATAAATTGTTGCCAAGATGATTTCACTTCAATCAAAATGAGAGAGAGATAGTTATTCATGATAGATAAATGCCATGTGGTGTATATCTTTTATTTGACTAGGTTCCACATTAGAGAAAAATAATTAGATATTAGTCAGACAAAATTTACTTATTTATTTCATTTCTCTTTCCCTTCAAATTCCATTTTCCTTTCAAATCCAAGAAGATCTAAACATTAGTCTTTGGCTCATAATTGAAATTGAAGACAACTTTCTCTTGTAAGCCTTGGGAAATAGAGTAAAGTGTACAAAGCATGTATAAGAACATAATTATGGCATGGATTACACATTTGTTTAATTGCTTTGTGTTCGAATATAGCATTATGTTTCTGTGTCTTGTGGAGCAATGCATCAACAGCGGATATTATTTGAGTTGTGACGTTATTGATGATATTTTCAGTCAATAAAAAATCGCAACACATATTAAGTGAATTATTTATTGTCTCTCAATTACTTAACATAGGTGAGTCACTATTTTCTCTTTGTAAAAATTTTCGCTATGTAATTGGTTTAGAACATAAAATACCACGTAATATTTCAAAAATACCTAATAATTATCTCGATACAAGTTCGATATCAGTACTTGTTACACTCTAGTTTACTTCAATCCCAAGTCAATACTATACCATCATTGAAGCCTAACTCTTAAATTTGATCTTCTAAGCAAATGTGCAATCAATGTTTCGTACTAAATTTGTGTCTTTTTGTCTCAAAATACTTATATAGTAGATGGAGCATATTTCAAGATTTTCGTATTTCAAAATTATAATGTAATCTAACATTTGTGTTTGTTTTGAAACAAAAAAGTCATAGATTTTGATTAGAAAAAATCCTTAGCCATGTTGGTGTGACCCTCTTGAGGTTGGTACTAAATACTCCACTATACCTCTAAATCAAATATTTTGAGTCTACTAATGACACTTCCGATGATATTGTTTTTAAATTTTGTACAAATTTATTAATATACTATTCTAGTGTTCCTAAAAAACGAAAAAGAAAAATTCATCAAATCCCCAAAAATTTTAATAGATGAACACTAGAATGAACATAATTAAGTTATGACCAACACTATAATGAGTTATAATCAAAATAAAAATTACAAGAGATTATAATTAAGTCATAATTAATATTACAATGAGTCATAATCAACATTACAATGAATCGTAACCATAAACCACAAATATCATAATTGGACCCCGAAAAGGATGTGTGTTATGGAATTTCCCTTCATTGTTTAGAGACAAACAAATAAAATGAAAAATGTTATGATTATTAAATTAATCTAAATTTCTTTTATAAATAATTAACATGGAATATCTCATAAAATAAATGATTCAAATTAGGAAAAATTACTCATAAGTCCCATATTGAGAAATGTTGCTCTATTTAGTCCTGAGTGTTTTTTCTTAAACCATTTAGTCCTTTTCAACATTAGAGCATCTCCAACGGTGCATTTCTTTTTTTATCAAATCAGAGTAAAAAATGACCCATTTCACCAAATCTGATATCACTCGCTCCAACCGTGAACTTTTATCAAATTTTTGTGCCGGGACAACTGGTTGGTCGACCGGTTAAGGCAAAATTTTTTTTTTTTTTTTTTAGAACTTTTTGAACCTTTTAGTGGTCGACTGGCTGGTCAACCGGTTGGTCGACCGGTAAGGCAAAAAATATATATATATTTTTTTTTTGAACCTTTCTTGGAACTGTTTGAACCTTTTCTTGGACGACCGGTTGGTCAACTGGCCGGGCAATCGGCTGGTTGACCGGTTGGTCTCCCTCAACGGTCACAAATAGTGTTTTGATGAAATCAGTATTCTGTGCTCAGTTTGATGAATTGTTTGGTGAAATCTCATTTTGATATCGATTGGTGCAACCGTTGGAGCATCAAATAGTAACTTTTTCACCAAATTTTAAATTTGATGCTGGGTTTGATGAACCATTGGAGATGGTCTTACCATTACCAAACACATATCATCAACATCGGTACCAAACCTTCCTCTGCCGCAAACATCTCCCTAAACACATTGAAACTCTCTTGAGAAAACCCATTTTCCGAAAACCCAGAAAGAATAGAATTCCACGAAACCAAGTTCCTTTTGGGCATTTTTTCAAACACTTTAAGAGCTTCCTCAACAAACCTACATTTCCCATACATTGCAATCAGTGCATTACCCACAAACACATCCGAAATCAAATCCATCTTCATTGCCATTCCATGAACACTCTGTACCAAACCCAGATCCAAAAGCCCTCCACAAGCCTTAATCACACAAGGGAAAGTGAAATTGTCCGGTTTAAATTCCATCAATGTAATCAATTCACGGAATGTGGACATTGCGTCCCACCAGAGCTCATTTCTAGTGTACCACTAACCATTGCATTCCACTGATACAAATTCTTCATCTGTAATTGATCAAACACCAATCGAGAATCTGAAGGAGACCCACAAATGGAATACATCGTAATGATTCAGGTATTGAGAACAAAGTCATCTTTGAATTGGGTCGATCTCTGAACAATCTCGTGAACTTTTCGACCGATTTCAATGTCTTTGTGGTGACCACAGGCTTGTAATAACACATTCAACGCCTCGGCTCTTTGAGTCGAATCGAAAGAGACATTAAAGCCCTCTGCGCCGTCGAGTCCCGGTTCCCGATCTCCGGCGACGAGGACCACGTCAACGTCGTGACTTTCACTTGGCACATGATGTTCAATGTTGGAGATGTTGATGATGTATGATCAATGTTGGAGGCTCTCAGTTGATGTCGGCGTGGAGGCTCGCAGTTGATGTCGTTGATTTTCAATGTTTGAAATCTGATGTTCAACTGCGATCCGATCTGATGTTTGAAATCTGATGTTTAAATGAATTTGGTGTTTGAAATATATGAACACCAACCCAAAATTATTGAATCAGATGTTTACCATTTTGGGTTGGTGTTACATTCGATTAATGAATCTGATGTTTGAAATATGATGTTTAAATGAATATGATTTTTGGTGTTTATGTTTAAATGAATCTGATGTGTAATTTTTCACGATGTTTGTTCATGATGCTCTAACGTTGCTAATGTTTTCACCGACATTATACGAATAATTCTTACATTGCTTATGTTTGATATTTGATAAATAATCCTGACATTGCTAATGTTTGATATTTGATGAATAATGTTTGATGTTTGAAAAGAAGGGACATCATAAAAAGGCCTATAGTAAGCTTCTTGGGAAATAGGACCTATTAGTCCAACAAAAAATTTTCGGGACTAAATGGATTAACATTCCCAAATTTGGGATTTATTGGTGTTTTCCCCTTCAAATTATTGAAACAAGATCCTTGGTAGGTGGCCCCCGTTTTTGAAAGAAGCCCATTCTTTTTTTTCTTTCTTTTTTTTTTGAATGTATCAATTCCATGTATTTGTGTCAAGTGATAAAAAAAATTAAGTAAAAAAATCATTTATATATATTATTTTTCTTAAAAAAAATAGAGTGCACATATATACATAATTCGAAATCATGAATATCGTTTCGTTTGGAAAGTGGGTTGATTTTTTGGCTTTTTTAGTCTCAGACTAAAAAGTCCCATTTGGGAAGTTTTTTTTGACTTTTTTGACTTTTTGTGAGAGAAACAATGTAATGATTATGGATTGAATGTAATGTTGTGTCTTATTAACTAAAAAGCCTATTTTGTCTTTTTATGACTAAAATTGCTCCAAACCCACCCAACCCATTCTTTCCGAAGGAAGCCATAACAAACAGTCAACATCTTTGATCTTCTTTTTCCGCGCTTCAAATCTTGCTTTGCCCACTTCCATCTCCTGCTTCAACCTCAGATTCATAGCTCCCTCTCTCTCTCTCTCTCTCAAACCCATTCTCATACTCTGATTTCCCAAAACCCAGATGGATTCATTGAAACCCAATTCAGCTCCAACAAAGAACAAGTTATCCAAGACACTCCACAAAGTAATCCACCTTACAACACCCCCAAAATGTAGATGTAGAACTCTCTCAACCAATGCCTTCTGTCTCCCCATACCTCAAGAATTCAAACCCAAAATCGACCCAACCCACAATTCTCAATCTTTCAACAATTCCCACAACAATGAATCAACAATGTCTCGAAACAGAGCAGCCATGGAAGCTTTCATCGCCAAGCTTTTTGCCACCGTTTCAGCCTTCAAAGCCGCCTATGCTGAGTTACAAATAGCTCAGTTTCCTTACAACAGTGAAGCTGTTCACTCAGCTGATGAAGCTGTAGTGGTTGAATTGAAAATGCTTTCGGAGCTGAAACAGAGCTTTTTGAGGAAACAGATCGATTCTTCGCCGCCTCATGTGACGATGTTGCTAGCTGAGATTCAAGAGCAGCAGAGCTTGATGAAGATGTATGATATTACTATGAAAAAATTGCAATCTGAATTGGAAACAAAAGAGAATAGTATTTGTGCTCTTGAAGAAGCGCTTAATGAAGTAATTTCCAATAACAAGGCGATCGAGAAGAGACTGCGCTTGAGCGGGCAATTTTCGGTGCTTGATGGTATAAAATTGTATGAAACTAATTCGAATCCGAATCCCAATTGTTTCAACATGGTTTTACAGTACTGTTTGAGATGTGTTCGATCTTTTGTGAAGCTGATGCTTCGAGAAATGGAGTCTGCGAATTGGGATTTAGAGGCTGCTGCGAATGCGATTGTGCCCGAAGCAGTGTTTTCGAAAGCAAATCACAGATGTTTCGCATTCGAATCGTTTGTTTGCAGAGAAATGTTCGATGGTTTCGATTCTCACAACTTTTCTCTTCCAAATGATCAGTCAATACGTAGATTTGTCTTTGTTGATCGGTTTGAGAAATTGAAGGCAGTGAATCCAATTCATTATCTAAAAAACAACCCAAATTCAGCATTTGGGAAGTTCACAAGGAGCAAGTACCTCCGTTTGGTTCACCCGAAAATGGAGACCTCATTTTCCGGGAATTTGAGACAGAGAAAGCTGATCAATTCCGGGGATCAGTACCCAGAATCTTCATTCTTCGCAGCATTTGCCGAGATGGCAAAGCGGGTTTGGCTTTTGCATTGCTTGGCTTTCTCGTTTGATCAAGAAGTGAACATCTTTCAAGTTGGAAAGAATTGTAGATTTTCGGAGATGTACATGGAAAGTGTGACCGACGAGGTGTTTGCCTCGGCGGAGGAGGACGGTGGTGACGGCAGTTTGAGGGTGGTGTTTACGGTGGTTCCGGGGTTTAAGATCGGAAAAACAGTGTTCCAAAGTCAGGTATATCTATTTCCGGTGGGAACTCCAGTGAACGGTTGATGCTATTTTACATGGTACTTTCTATAAAATTCTTAAGTTTTTTTATTATCAAACCTTGCAAACTTGATTAATGTACTAACTTTTGTAATCAAATAGAAGGAAAAAAGGTCCAATTTCGTTTCTGGCAAGGGAGGAAGATATGGAGAAAATTTTACCATTCATCATCCAGCCAGGTCATCCCCAACCCAATCTGCAGGGGGAGATTAACTTTGGTGCCTCTCCCCTTCGGCATTTCCAACTTCGCCCCAGCACCTACTCCCCTCCCCTGGTTGCGACTCCCCTTTTTTCAATTATCATTCCTCGTGTTATCATCACCTGTTGTATGAGAGGGTTCAAGAATGCTGTCAAAAAATTCAAAAATCTGCGAAGATCGTAAGAAAATTCGAATTCTCTAGAAATGATGAGAGGTTTAGATTCTTTAACGGTCTCAACTAAGAACAAAATAGCAAAGAGATGATGGAGATAACAGATTGAGTGAAGAAGAAGGCAAAGTAATTAGAGAGAGAATAATGACAAGGCTCCCATTTTAAGGTAGATAATGGAGAAGGGAAATTAGTTATTTTTCAAGAGTTGTCTCTCCAAAATTCATCCCTTGTAAAGCTATGGGTGGATACTATTTATAGACACCTCGTGATGTAGAATGGAGCTCATGTGTAAGGCACATGAGGAATATTTCCTCTGACAACTTTGGCCGAAAAGGTGACCTCTCCGAGGATAAGGAAAAAACTCCGAAGAGGAGATCAAACCCCTCGACGAACCTTTCTTCTTAGCCACACCTAACCAATGATCCCTAATCATCCCCTAATCATCCCAAAAGGCCGAGGTAGTCCTAGAGGACCCCCGCCACTAATATTGCCGAGTTTTGTGAACCCCCGAGGTTGTGCCATCTCGACCCAAGTATAGGCAAAATCAACCAATGGGTGAATTTATCTTCACCTACCGTACTCGGGATTCAAGCCCTTTGTTTGGGCTCTAACCTCACTCATGATTCACTCATGATTCTTGTGGGTTGATCCCGGAATGCTCCAAGTCCACAAATGTTCTGGGACTCATTAATGGAGCAACTTCTAGATTGCAATCGAATCCGTTCAAAATTCGAATGCCTCGAATCTCTAAGTTTGCTCAATACCTTTTTGAGTTCGGATCTAAGTAAGTCTTTAAGTTCGTGAATCCGAATCCTTTTAAGACTTAGAGCCATCTGACCCGCTTGATGACGATAAATCCAAGCCCACCAATTTTAAACTTTTTGATTGGGCTAATTAATTTTAATAGGCCGACTTGACGACTCCTACACCTGCAAACCATTTTGCAACTAGTTTATCCACTGTACTTGCATCAAAGTTTTAAATATCAACCGATACCCAACATAGCTCCCCAGGTTGATGTTACGTTATGTTTTGATTCATCGTCTCATCATTACCAGTCTTACCTCTTCTCTAGAGCATTCAGTGGACCTGCATCTGGGTCATCACCATCACATCATCTCAAATTTCATAAAACATTGCACATGCCCCTTTCTGTCAAAGGTTTGTCATTCATCAAGCAATAAATTGGACCAATCAGCAATAAAGAATTCAAGGCGTAAATTCTATAAGATTTACAGAATTTAAATAATTTAATGAATTGGGCTGAGTAACGACATTAACAAAAATTCCACTCAAAAGGGCAAAAAAGAAAAAAACAAAAAACGCAACTGTGTACAGTCAGTTCTAATCCAATAAGGCAATTCAACAAGCTGAAGTATGGCCTATGTCACTATCAGAAACTTCGATTTTCCTATGTCACTATCAGAACTCCGATTTCCTTCCCCTCTTAATCACAGGAAATCCAATCTGCTGATGTTCCGAGCAGAACATCAAACAAAAGGCTATACAGTGTTTTCTTCCATGAATTTCTTTCCAAACAAACAAAAAACAGAAATGGAATCGCTACCTTGGCGTGCACGATATTTATCCAGAATGGATTGATGGAAGAGGCAAACTGAAGTTTTTCAACACGGGAAAGCCACAAATAGTAACAACCTTCAAGGCGTGCTTCGAGTCCCAACTTCTGTTGATGGTGGAGGGCCTGACTCTTCGGCTAGAGCTTCGAGCATTGTTATGACCTCATTTGGATCATCCAAATAGTACTTGGCCTTACTTGGTTTCTGTCCAACCGTGCAAGCAAACACTGATGTATTAGAGGAGAGGACACCGCTGTTCATTGCATTGCCAATGATCTCAAACATATCCTCATCGGATCTATCGTCACCAATACACAGTACGAAATCAGCTTGCCTTCCACTCTCGGCCATTGATGTGAAGATCTTCTCTGCAACTAGGCCTTTACTCACTCCCTAAAACCATAGCCAATGACCGATGATTCAAACAACAAATTGACAAAAGTATAACAACAGCTAAGCATATATTCAAACTTCAAATACAAAGACAGGCAGAAATTGCATTTATTAGATTGTGATCATCTACTGAAATGACACAATCAAATCAGACATCTCTTATTCTCATCCATACTTGGTTAGAAATGAAGAATATAAAATTAGTAGTAAGCGGGCCATGGGAAGACTAATGGTCATTGCTACATGTAACATCATAGGATCCTTATCTTGTGATGCAAGCACACCATTTGTAAGGAGACTATGATGGATTGTCAAGATAAGAATAAAGGCAGAGCCAATGGGTGAATAGTATCTATTCATAAAAGGAAGGCCAACTATACAACAAATTGGTAAATTGTTGTTTAAAATAAAAAATAAAAAATAAATTGTCATCTTGGTTTTGCCATAACACAAAATTAGAGCGATTTATCAGGATATTTGAGTAGATTGTGATTCTCACTATGTTTCTTACTATTTACATGATTTTCATGTTTATATAACACTAGATAAAGGTACTGTCAGTCTGTAAGATAAATAGGCATTGATTAAATTGAAATGATAATCCTAAAGACTGCCTAAAATCTTTCCTTACATACTGTTTATAAGAAGAAAGTCTCAATAAATAAAAAACCTAAAAACAAAACATGCAACTGTTGGCACATGCTACTGGATTACATCAAATGGCATAAAGGTTTGAAGTTTTGGGGCCCAATAATAGATCTGCTGAGGCGGCCCCTTTGTTGGCCCAAAATGGACCATTTCTATTTAGCACTGAAGATTGAAGAAGAAAATCATCAGCAGGTTACAAAATAAGGTTGTATTTTTGGCTCATTGCAGGACTGTTATTTGTCCAAAGTAAAATTTTTGTTCTAAAAACAACTATAATGAAATATGAAGCATCATTCATCGATGAAAGACATGAACATCAAACCACTTTTTGACAACTTGGAAGTTCTCGGGTGTACACGCAAGTTGGGGATGAGTATCAGAATAAATGCTCAAATGATATCATTTCCACAGATGTCATCAGTTGTCAGGAATAGAAGAAAACAAAGTTTGAGAGCTAATAAATATCCTCAAAGAACCTTCAATTTCTTCCTTTTCTGTGTCATGGTCTCACATTAGGTGAAATGATTAGAAATAATTGTTATATCAAACGGTGGTGCTACATGCACCAATTAATGTACACACTAGTATACCAACTAGTAGTATGCCATTATTATTGACCCCACCTATTATACAAATTACAAATACCCAAAACTTTTAAAATTATGCCACATCATCTGTTAGGATACTAGTTAGTACATTAATTGGTACATATAGCATTATTCTATATCAAATTAGGGGAACTAATTATATTAATTATGATCACGTATTAAATGTAAACTACTCCAATTATCAACAATATTCTTTCCACCAATGTCACAGATATTTACTTTTAATTACCCTTCATCTAAACGTGCCCATGTATTTCAAAACAAAGCAGGGTCATAGCCATGAATACCTTAACAGTTCTTCTAGGAAGACAGAAACCGAAGACAAAACTGGACACAATCCTCTCATATGGGTGTGGGGCTCACAAGAAAGTATGACCCACCTCATGTGAGAGGGTTGTGTCCAATTTTGTGATTAGTTTCTATGTTGCTAGACTTTTTCATCCCCTGAAGGGTAGTGCCATCAATAGTTGGTGCAAAGAATAATAAAAGGTTGTGTAGCCAAGAAAACCAAGAAACTGTTCACATGGTTCCAAAAAAAAAATATAAAAACAAAGAAGCCTTGAAAAAGAAACAAGATCATTGGAGATGAATTAACGAGCTGAAATTCTACATATGAATTGCGAGCACAAGAAAATTACATACCTGAGGTTTCACTTCAACAATGAACTGGCCACTTTTCACTACTACAGGTTCATTTGCGAGCACGCTTTCAAGATGGTCTAACATCTCCTTGGCCTGGCTGGATCCAAAACCTGGATCTGCATCCTGATGGTGCCAAACCAATGCGCTCTCCTTTGTTTCAATGGAAGAACCATCAGTAGCTTCTGTATATAACTTCATGACAGGCTCAGCTATCTGCATCCACCCAAAATCGCTGCTCTGCCCACAAATTTCCCATGCCTTGCCCTCAGACCACCTGAAATATAATGCAATTAAGAGACAGATGAGGGAAATGGGTAAGAACAAGAACAAAACAAGTAAAGAAATAGCATACCTCATGAAGTATCCGTGTTCAGCTGCAATACCAAGTTCCTTGCATGGAGTAAACCACTTGCCTAAACTTTCCCTTCCACGTCCACTTACAACAAAAACCGTATTTTTAACATCACCACTGAGTGTGTTTATAATCGAAATAACCTCCTCACTGGGGGTCTTGATGATGGATGTTTGAGGCATCACAGTGCCATCATAATCCAACAATATGGCCCTGTTTTGAGCTTTTGAATAAGCAGTTACAATAGCATCTATAGACAATTTTCTGAAATTAGGATCAAGTGCTACAACTCTGAAACCAAAGCTCAAACCAATCCCCCAACACCGTCGCCTGAAATGGTCCTTGCAAGTTCTCTCCATATCTTGGAAAAAACTTTGTGACCAATATGCTACATCATGTGTGCTAACATACCTATAATGCTTCTCATGACGCAACGATTTTTCAGCATCGGTCATTGAAATTGCCTCGTTCATTGCTTCAGCTGTTGCTTCAACATTCCATGGGTTGACCCGTACAGCACCACTCAATGAAGGAGAACATCCAATGAACTCTGATACTACTAGCATGCTCTTTTTGGGCCCATTTGATTCTGAACTAGAATCAGCTCCAGAGATTCCTTGCCGGCACACAATATACTCATACGGAGTAAGGTTCATGCCATCCCTCACAGCTGTGACAACAACACACTCAGCAATGGTATAATATGCAACTCGTTCAGCGAGAGAAACTGGCCTATCAATGAAGACAATTGGTTCGTAACCAGGCCGCCCAAAAGTCTCATTAATTCTCTTGCAACTTGCCTGTATTTCAGCTTGTATTTCCTCCAGATCTTTCCCTCTTCCCCGAGCAGGATTTGCAATCTGTACCAGTACTGCCCTCCCCTGCCACTTCGGGTGCTGCTTGAGCATCTGTTCCATTGCCATAAGTTTCAGATTGACACCTTTGAAGATGTCCATATCATCAACCCCGAGCAACACGGTCTTTCCTTCGAATTGCTGCCTGAGCTCCCCAACCCTCCATTCCTTATCTGCATGTCTCAAAACAGACTCAATCTGCCCCATGTGGATCCCAACTGGCATGATCTTAATTCCAACTGTTCTTCCATAGTACTCCAACCCAATGTAACCCCTCTTCGATTGGTACTCCAAGCCAAGCATCCGACTACAACAAGAAAGGAAATGGCGAGCATAGTCAAAGGTGTGAAAACCTATAAGGTCTGAATTTAATAGTGCCTTGAGAATCTCCTCTCTTACAGGTAGAGTCCTATAGATTTCTGATGAAGGAAATGGACTATGGAGAAAGAACCCCATTCGCAACCGATTGAAACGCCTCCTTAGGAAAGTCGGCAGAACCATCAAATGATAATCATGAATCCAAACATAGTCATCATCCGGGTTTATCACCTCAATCACTCTCTGTGAGAAAATCTTATTTGCAGCCACGTAGGCCTCCCATAAGGACCGATCAAATCGACCCCCATGACTCGCAGAGAAAGGGAGCATATAATGGAAGAGCGGCCACAAATGCTGCTTGCAAAAGCCATGATAGTATCTGGCCAAAATGTCCGGAGGCAAAAAAGCCGGGACACACTTAAACCTGTCCAATAATAGCTGCGACACATCATCTTGTTCGTTCGGGTCTACCTCAACTCTCAAAGACCCGACATAAATAACCTCCATATCATCTGGCAAACCATCCTTAATGTGTAATAACAAGGAATCCTCGTCCCAACTAAAACTCCACCCTTTATTATCCGGTCTACGCTTAGCTTTCACCGGAAGCTGATTAGCCACAATAATTACTCGATCCACAACCAACGACGATTGGACATCCGACGTCACACTATTCGCCTGATCATCATCAAGCTCAGATATAACCCCCGGTACAGTCATTACCCGGGGAAGGCGCTTCTTTTCGCGCCCCATCACGGGAAAATTCCCCGATGCTAGATCTAATAGATTGGTATACGATCTGGACATCATTTTTACAACTTTTTATGAACAAATTCCTTCACAATGTCTTCAAATCACAAACCCAAACCCCAGATTGCGTTTTGAGTTAAAACCAAGTATATAATTGTGCACGATCTGAAATGGGTATATCGAAAACAACAAGATCATCACATTGACTAGAAGCTTAAGATCAAAGAAATGAATAGATCCATGTAATCAAACAGAAACGCACATGTAAGTGTAGTAAAAATGATCAATTTTTTTATAAATAAAGTCCACCACCAATACAACACAATTTATATACACAAATACTAGATATCAAAGCAAAAACAAAATATGTATAATCATCAAATAGAGATTAAACAAAGTGAGAAAAATGGGAAAATTGAAACTCACCTGGGTGTGTAATGATTCAAAAAACTGAGTTTTTTCAGGATCTGAAAGTTTTAAATCCAACAAATAAAAAGAATATTTCTTTGTTTTCAGTCAGAACTAATCTAGGGTTTGTTCTCTCTCTCTCTCTAGAATTTCTATATCTGCCTTCTCTGCTCTTCTCTTCTCTTCTCTCTCTCTCTCTCTATAATAATTTTCTCTCTATCTTTCTCTCTCTACAATTTGCTTATACTTTTGAGAAAAAAATGCAAAATTTTTTTAAAAAAAAAATTGAAAAAGAAAATAAAGAAAAGAGGATAAGGTCGGACAGCAGACACATCCAGTGGTGCCAGCTGGCACAGATGTGGTTTTTAGTCACGCGTTAATTTTTCTGGGGCGTGGGACACGTGTCGTTTGACCAACAAATCCACGTGTCGGTTGATCGCACCGTTTATCCAGTACCTTACTGCACCACGGTCCCTACCGTACGGCTTTTGGGGCCCGCTTGAGGGCCCCACCAATCAATAGATATTATTTATCCACTAGACCGACACATCGAGTGCTTTATTCAGCCCTAAAAGCGGTTACATTAGCCGGTAGAGTTGTGACACGTCGACAACATTAGATAGATGAGACCCTTGGGAATAAATGAGGCGAAAGCGACACGCCTATCTTGTGGTCCGCAGCGTACAGGAATATACCCTTCGCCAACTCTTCGGTGGGGACCACGTCGGCGTGTCTCCACGTGGCACACAAAGTTTTAACGGATAAGGAGCGAAATTGGGTGGAGTCAATTACACTATGCCTCGTTCAAAAAAATAATTATACTATGCCCCTTATGTTTGGTTATTTTTTCATTTTAATTTTTAAAAAGAACAATTTCATGTTCGCTTTTAAATTTTTTAAAATTTACTCTTAAATTTAACTTTCGTTAAAAATTTGACCAAAAAAATCACGTCAACTGGCTTATAATATAAAAAAAAATATTATTATATTAGAGTTTGGATTTGTATTAAAAGTGTGAATTATATAAAATAAAATATTTTTCTATTTATTTTCTGTCTAATTTTAAACGTAACAATAAATTAAAAAAAAAAACTTAAAATATATAGGACTCAAGTGAACAAATAAATTTTAAAAGACTAAATTGAAAAAAATAATCAAATATAAATGTGGAAAAGTGTAATTTAGCTAAATTGGGTAATATGGATTCAAAGTCGTCATCGGTGACGTCATTTTGCTTACGTGGCACAGTGTGGTTGGACTGTTGTAATTTATCTTTGGGGGTATAGTTGGTGGTGTCCTCGTTTGGTGGGGTGCGTATTAATTTAAATACCGGGTGCAACTGGACTTGTGTGAAATGACTTTTTAGCCCTTGTGCTTTTGTTTTATTGCACAGTTGGGTATGAAGTGGTGGGGGACAAATATGTAAATTACAGTGTCAAAAAATATAAATAAATAAACATAGGAATCCAGAGTATTCAAAACGTGTGTAGTGGGTGTCTTTCTTTGACTCATTGATCGTCCTTACCTAAGTTTTTGCACCCTAAAAAAAAACATTAATCACGATGGTTTCAGAAAATTGAATCTATTTTTTAAAAATAATTAATTTTTAATTTTTTATATTTTTAGTAATTTTTTTAATATTCTTAATAATTTTTTTTAAATTTTTTTTTAGATATACCTAATTTAAATACACATAAAAAAATTAAAAAAATTCACTAAATACAAAAAATAAAAATATATGAAAATCAATATATTTTTGTATTTTGTATTTTGTTACATTCAATAATTTTTTTAAAGATTTTTATACAATTTTTTATTTTACTTTTTAAGTATATTTGATTATGTGGATCTAAATTTTTTTAAAAAAAAAGTTGATTAAAATTTTTAATTTTTTTTAAAATTATTAAAATAAGAATTGAAAATTTAGAAAACTGTAGTGACTAAATTTTAATATGAAGTTTTGAATTTCATCTGATTTTTTTATTATTAATGTATTGATACAATTATCACTATTGAATTAATGGCGTATTATAATTTTGACATTATATTCATTCTCATGTTTAATTGATTTTTTTTGTTCAGAGTCAGATCAATTTACGAGCACCACAACTAATACCCTCTCCAGTTTAGTCAAAGGCTAACCATCCATGCCAGGACTAAGAAATTCACAAGAAATTATTATTTTTAATTTGACAATATATATATATATATATATATTACAAATAAAATTATCATTCATCAATTTAAGATAATGATGGCCATTTTATTAAAAAATTAAAAAGTAATTATTTTAATGAGTCAAATGCTACCTAAAATTAGGTAATCATAATTTTTCTAAGATGCACGTTTGTTGAAGATTTTTGAGATGTAACCATGACTAGCTTAAGGGTTGTTTGGAGTGTCCTAAATAAGTGTACTTTTTGTCTTTTTAGACTAAAAAATGGAGGTTGAAAATATGAATGTTTATGTTAACTTTTTGACTTTTTATGGAAAAATGTGTAATAAAAAATTGTAAAAATTGATTTGTAAGGAAAAATTCGACTTGGGAGTTGTGCAGCCATAATTATTGACTTTTGGTGAATAGTGTTAACATTTTAACTTTTTGAGTAACTTTTTGACTTTTTGGCTATATGCCAAACTTGGCCTAATGGCTTTAGGCCCATTTTCAAGAAGGCACAGGCTCACTACCTAAAAGGCATTATATAATTCTATACTATTTATTATTTCAGGCCTGTTTGGTAAGGTTTATAAGCTGTTTATTTTAACTTTTAACTTAATTTAAGTTAAAATATTGTGTTTGGTACAGTTTAAGTTAACCAGCTTATAACTTAAATCAAGCTATTTCTCAGCTTATCTCAAAAGCTGGTCAGGGGGTGCTTAAATTTTCGACTTAAGCACACAGTTAGTGTAGGGGCTAAAATTACTTAAATGCCCTCGTCAATACCTAAATATTAATATTAATTAAAAAAGAAAAAAATCAATATTAATTAAAAAATAAATATTAATTGGTATTAATTATTAATAAATTCATATTGTATATTTTATATTAATTAAAAAATAAAAAATTGTATATTTCTGAAGAAAAGAAAAAAATCAATATTAATTAAAAAATCAATATTAATTGGTATTAATTATTAATAAATTAATATTGTATACTTTTGTAATGAATTAATTATTAATTGATGCTAATTAATAACAATTTGATTATTAATATTAATTTAGTGTAATGCTAGAGACCCCAAATATTCTACCAAAAGTTTTACCAAATGTCTCACATGGGTGTGGGACCATGTGAGACATTTGGTAAAACTTTTGGTAGAATTTTTGGAGCCTCTAGCATTTTTGATTAATTTATACTAATTAATAATTTTAGTATTAATTGAGACTAATTAAGCCATTAATTGATAGTAATTAATAATTTCAGTATTAATTGGTACTAATTAAGCCATTAATTGATATTAATTAATTTATAATGGAAAAAAATTGTAACAATAATACTTCCATTACATTTTTATCAAGGGGAATTGACCCATAAATCCTAAAAGGTGGGATTGTAATCTAATCAGTCCCATATTTAATTTTGTACACCCAAAGGTCCCATTATTTGGGGGTGGACAGTTTTGCCCATGAATTTATTGTTTTGGGTTTGGTGATATTATGTTTGAATGATGTGGGTGTATGTAACGTTTGGGAAAAGCTTACTATAGTTTTTTTATGATGTGGATGTGTGTAACGTTTGGGAAAATCACATTTATGATGTTGGTGTATGTAACGTTTGGGAAAAGCTTACTATAGTATGTAACGTTTGGGAAAAACACATTTATGACGTGGGTGTATGTAACGTTTGGGAAAAGCTTACTATAGCTTTTTTATGATGTGGGTGTATGTAACGTTTGGGAAAAACACATTTATGACATGGGTGTATGTAACGTTTGGGAAAAACACATTTATGATGTGGGTGTATGTAACGTTTGAGAAAAGCTTACTATAGCTTTTTTATGATGTGGGTGTATGTAACGTTTGGGAAAAGCTTACTATAGCTTTTTTTGAGTATCGTAGTGTAGTAGCTGTCCACGTTATTTATGACCCACACGTTTCAACCACAAAAAAAAGGTACATTAGTCTGAAAAACCATTTCATAATTACATAATGGGATCCTTCGGATCACATTACCAAAAAAATAGGACTTGGACGTCTGTTAATTTTAAAATGGGACTTGGTAGACTACAACTCTCCAAAATGGGAGTTTCCAATAATTTCCCCTTTTATCAAATGTATCAATTTTTATATTAATTGATACTAATTAATACTAATTATATTAACTTTTATTAATAAAATAATTTTTTTAAAATTAAAACTAAAAAAAATTACAAAATAATCATTTTTATATCATATAAGGGCAGAAAGGATAATTATACAATAAAAAACTATTTTACAGCTTATTAACCAAACACTACTCTGCTGCTTAAATCCATAATCCCACAGCTGCACCAAACAGGTTAACAGTTTATGTTTACAACTATAAGTCATAATCTGTTAAGCTATAATCTATAATCACTTTTCCACAGCTCTACCAAACGGGACCTTCTTTTTGTAGGCAAAAGGCTTACTTTGAAAAATGCCTACACACCATCAGGAAAAAAAAAAAAATCACAGAAAAAACTACCTATAAAGTTTCGTTTGAGGATTGATTATTTTAATTAATATTTTGACTTTTTATAAAAAAATATATAAAAAATAGAAATATTATATAACAATTTATAATGACCTTTTATGTTTTGACTAAAATTCATAATCTCCAAACAAGGCCTAAATATAATTTGAAAAATGATCAAGGCCCCCTTTCCTTCCACCCCCTTTGATCCCCTCTCTTTCCTGATTGGCCAATTTTTTTTTTTCTTTTCCATTCTCCTCCAATCACCACCCGCCACGTATGTGTAAGGTGGTGGGGGTTGGTGATTGAGGGAGTCTCAATCACCGCCCATATAATTTTTTTTACATATTTGGAGACGGCCTCCACTGATTTGATATATGTTTGTCAAAGGCATGCATTCCATTTCTTTAAATGGTCCACATTGAAAAAGGATTGCACATATTTTAAAAAGCATGTAGTCTGTTATTTTGAACAGGCTCACTTTGAAAATGATCTCTACAAATTTAGAATAGTGTTCACCATTTTTTATAACATAGTTTTCGCTTTGCATCTAACGTTGTTTTTATCACTTTTTATTTCATAACTCGTAAAAGGTTTAAATAATCAAACCCAACATAATACTTGTTTGTAAATACGTACTTATAGGCTTGGATTACACAAACCAATAGAAGAGATTAATCACAAGTAACACAATGAAGTGGGAGGGGCGGTAGTTGGAAGAGATGGGAGAGGAGGGTGGGGAAATGGGGTGGCAAGAAAGGTAGCGAGTGGCGGTTGTGAGGTGGAACGTGATTTAAGGTTAGGGTTTTCTAAAGTGGAAGAAGAAATGGGCAATTTTATTTTTTCATATTAAAACTTGACTTTAACTTGATTTTTTCTTTTCAAACTCTCAAAACAAGTGTGTGAGAGACACATTTTGTCAACAATTATAATAGTAGCATGTGAGATTAACTATTTTTAATAAACTGCTCTGAACCCACACCACTAAGGTAAAATAAAAATTTCTCCTATATGACAAAGATTAATTGTTAGTGATGTTAAAGTTGTGCATTTCCTTTCTCTGCATGCCCAAGGCATCGCAATAACAAATGGTCCACTTATTCTAGATACTTTTTACAAATTGAGAGTAAATATTGAATATAACGATAATACTATATAACAATATCATCAACCAATAAAAAGGTCTCACTTTGTCATAATGGAGATTATATTATTGAATTAGTGGGAGAAAAGGACATTCATCTATTTTTATATACAATTTTTATTAGCTAATAACACAACTAAAAGGTTATGCCTTGCCTTCTCTTTGGATGTACCAAACTTTCATTCACTCTAGTGTGCATAAACTGGCCACTGTGCTCTGCCAATAATAATTTCAATTTTAAAAATGTTGCTTTTTTGGTGAAATGAAATTGGCTACTGTACTCTGCCAAACACTGTGGCAATCTTTTTCTTTATGCATAAACGATAAGAATGTAAAAGAAGGGCTTAATGGAATTCTTTTTAAGGGCTTAATGGAATTCATGATAAGCAATTTGCAAAGTAAAGCCTAACTTGTCCTTTTTAAAGTGTTTGAGAGAGTGTATGAATGTACTTTGAATTCTTTTTTGTGTCATGTAATGCAAAACCGCTCCTCATTCCTGTGCACATTCCTTGGCATATTCCTTGCTTAGGGAATAGCTTCTATATGCAATCATATGTGTATTGGATATTTGAAGCCCAAACGCAAAAAATAGTTTGGGAACCCAACAACATATGGGCCTCACCTTTAATGTATTCATTAGAAAATTTAGATCCTACAATGATCACTTATTTTATTTTAATTATTTTTTGTTTATGTTTCATAGCGATTTCGGTTTTGACCCGACTCTTGTGGTATTCCGGACTCGAGTTTAATGCTTTCATATTGTTGTTTACCTCTTGTTCCTCTTGTATTCCTTTAGAATTGGTTTTCAGGTTGTAATCGTGCGTTTGGAACATGTTGGTTGCTTATTTTTCCAAACCTTTATTGCCCAGATTTTGACTCTTCCGCTTGAACGGACATTCTTGTGCTCGAGTGGACATCACAACTTTTGCTTCTCTGCTTGAGCGACCATTCTTGCGCTCGAGCGGGATTTGTCAAATCTCAATACTTTTGCAGGTCTGCAAATACTGGGAGAGTGCATCGGACGCTCGAGCGTCTAGTCTCACGCTCAAGCGGGGTCCTTCGTCTGCAAATATTCTGGAAGTGCGCATTCTACGCTTGAGCGCCACTTTTCACGCTCGAGCGGAACCTTGTGTCTGATGCTTGAGCGTCGCTTTCCACACTTGAGCGGACTGTGTGTATAACAATCTGTGAAGATAATGTTTTGAATCACTTTTTCATCATTCTCTCTCTCTAAAACTTCCCAAAAACCAAGTTCTTGAGTTTCTCTCTCTAAAACTTACCCTCTCTCTTAGATTTCATCTAGATCCGTCGATCTCTTCACCCTTGTGCCTTTGAGAAAAAGATAGAGCATCTCAAGATCTACATTTTGATCCAAATAGAAGTGGGTTTAAGTGTTCTTGGAGTTTCCCTCTTGTTTGGCTCATCTTCTTCCTTTGAGGTAGTGATCTTTTCTACACCTTCATATAATATTTAGCTTAGTTATTTGTATCTTGTGTAACAATGATGTGATTTGAGGGTGTTGTAAGTAAACCTAGGGTTTGGGTATGATATGGAAAGAAGGATTTGTTGTTGAATATAAAATAAGTGAGTGGGGTTGTGAAAATAATATTATGGTAGGTCAAAATGGTTGAGCATGATGTTTGGATTGATATTTGGAAAAAAATGGAGTTTTGCCCTAAAATGACTATCTTAATTATTTGATATAAATGACTAAAATTGACGTTGAAAATGTGAAATAAAAAAGGGTATTGATATGAATGGTGGGATTGGTTATGTATTAACTTATTCTTTGGAAGTTTGAATAAATTATCTGTCATAAGATTGAATATCTGTTTAGAAATAATTGTATTGGGCTATCGGTGGAGGATAGCTATGATTGTTGTAGAAACTATATGAGGATTAGGTGAATTGAAACCAATTTCTTGTTGTTTGTCATTGAATATGACTATGTTTATATACATTGTATATGTATGATTATGTGGGGGTGGAAAGGGGATGTACTCTATTGTGTGATTATGTGTTTAAATACATTATATATGTATGTTTGTTTGGGAGGAGAAAAGGGATGGACTCCATTGTTCGAGAGAAGAAAGGGGATAGACTCCATTATAACTAAGTTGGTCGGAATGTATTGGGTGAAAATTTCGAAATTATACATGGGTGCTTAGCCCGCGGACGAAATATCCGTAAAATGACAATTGTAGTAGTTGTATAGCCTACGTTTACATGGATCCCGTTTGACGGCTGCCTGCGAACGAAATATCCGTGAAATAAAAGTTTGAAGTGTTTATGCATATGTGTTGTATGATTTGAAAATAATTGAGTTGTAGCCTCAATTCGGTTGTTGAGAAATAACGAATTTGACTTATAAATTGAGACATATAAGTGAATGAAATATGAATTAAAAGTAAATAGATTAAAACTTGAAATTGATATCTTATGAGTATATAAAGTTGTGAAAAGTTTTACCATAAACATTGTTTAAGCACTGATACTTATATCTCTGCTAAATTTCATATATCGTGTTAGATGATTTCTACTGGGCTGTGGCTCACCCTATTTGGGAATAACATTTTCAGGTAATGATGGCGTGCCTCCACCAAGGCAATAGCATTGGAGGGACCCTTGGGAAGCAAGAGCTTCTCGTTTTGTTTTATTTTGTATAGCCTAGGGCTAAAGTTGTATTGAGCGAAGCTCATTTTGTTGTAACCAAGTCAAGGCTTGGAAAGATGTAAGCCAATAGGGCATTTATTTACGTTAAACTCTTTGTATTCATTAACTTTATGTAATGAAAGGACTAAGACTCTGATTTATAGTATCATTTATATATGTTTGTGGATGTATTTATGGTATTATTTCGGGGGCGTGACATGTTTGGTGTTTGTGTAAATTTATATATTAGATTGGTGAAACTTATTAACTCTCTGTTTGTTTCAAAAGAGACCATTTGTAACCTTTTAAATAGAAGTGGAAATAGGGTTATCCGGTGCAGCCTACCTAACTACCCGACTTGACCCGTACACCTATGGGCGGTTTCGCAAACACATTAGGGTCGGGTGCGGTTTGGATTCTGTTTGATTTTCAGGTTACGGGCATGTTGCGAGTTTGAATCACACCTGTCTAACCCGCCCGTATTAACAAATTTTTTATTTTTATTTTTATTTTATTTTATTTATATATATAAAATCTAGACCGTTCATCTTCATCTATACCCAAACAAACAAAAGTAAAAAAAAAACCCCTAATCTCTCACAAACACATTTGCGCAGCTGCATTCTTTTCTCTCATCTTATCAGTCTCTCTCTCTCTCTCTCTCGTTTTTCATCTGCTCACAACTTTCTTCTCATCGCACCGATCGACCTCGCAAGATCGACTATCTCTCCAGCAACTCTCAGGTAAGCGTCTTTCTGTCTCTGTCTGTCTGTCTCTATCTCTCTCCCTAATCTCTGATTTTTTTTTTGTGGGCATTCAGATTTGTGTCTCTATTCTGTGTGCAGCCTCTGTGTCTTTTTGTGTTCTTCCATCTCTCTCTCTCTCTCTCTCTCTCTCTCGACCAGTGAAGAGACCGATTGACCTTCGTAAGATCGACTCTGCTCTACAACTCACAGGTAAGCCTCATTGTCTCTGTCTCTCTCCCCGATCTTTGATTTTTTTTTCCAGGCAATCAGATCTATCTGTCTGTCTCTCTGTCTACTTGGTTTTTGAAATTTTTTTTATGCAATCAGATATGTAGCAATAGATCTCTGAGTTTATTTGTTTATTTCTGTTTGTGTGACTAAGATTCTGTTTCAATGGTGATGTTTTTTTTTTTTTGTAATTTTTTTTTGTTTCAATCAGATTCTGTTTTGACTTTTTTTTTTTGGTAAGCAATCTGATTTTTTTTTATGCAATTAGATTCTGTTTATTGAATATATTGGACATTAATTGAATTTGTTATTGGAATTAAATCTGTTATTCAATCTGTGTAAAATCTGAGAGTTGGAATTGAATCTGTGTTATTGGAATTAAATCTATTATTGAATTTGTGTTATTGAATCTGTTAGAGGGTGATTGAATTTGTTATTAAATTGAATATGTTATTGAATTTGCTATTAAATCTGTTATGTTATTGAAATTGAATTTAATTGATCTGTTATGTTATTGAATCTGTTATGTTATTAAATCTGTAATTATGTTATTGAAATTGAATCTGTAATCTGTTATGTTATTGAAATTGAATTTGTAATTTTTGTAATCCAATTTAAATGGAGGATAGTGTTAAATCTCCCGCAATCAATCTGTTATGTTATTAAATCTGTAATTTTTTTTTCAGTTTGTTTTTGTACAGGGTTCATCAACCAAATTGCATGGAATTGAAATTTTTGAAAGTTGGATTAGATGTGATTCATGATGAAGTTTGATATCTTGCAAATGTTTTTATTTTATTTCATGGGTTTGAATTGAATGAAATTTGAAAACAATTTTTTTTTTAATTGCATTTTGGATGAATGTAAGTTAATGAAGAATTAGTTTATTTATTTATTTATTTATTGCATTTTGGATCAATGTAAAAGTGGAAAAAATGCGCTTTTGTTAGTTTATAATTTGATTTTGGGTTAGGAATTGATTTTGTTGTGTTTTTTTATTTTATAAGTTTTAAATTAATTATTAATGTTGGAGCATTTTAGAAAATGAGGAGAAAAGGGTCCAAAATAAATATTGACAAAATAAGAAGAAAAAAAAAAGACTCAAAAATAAATTTTTGAAAAAAGTCCAATTCGCAACCGTCCGCACATCGCGAATCCTATCCGCACAAACTACAAACTGCATTGCGGGCGGTTGTGAGTTGACTTTTTTCCAAATCACATAGATGTGAGCAGGTCCAACCTGAGCCGCAAACCATCCCAATCCGAACCGTGGACACTCCTACCTTTAAAGGTAAAAATATTTTTCACCAAAATAAGTTTTTTCCCGTTGACTACTTAAAACAGTTTCTATTGACTTTTGTTTTTCATTCCGTCAAATACTAAAAATTTGATTTTTTTTTTTTTTCTTTCAAAACAATGAAGCAAGTAGTCAAAAAAAGAAGAAGAAGGAAATAACCTCTCTAGAGCACTGTGGGAGGGATGAATATGTTTTAAAGAGAGTGTTCAATACTCAACTTGGTTTAATTTTATTTTCCGACTTTAGCAAAACTGGTGTAAGAAGTTTTATTTTTTGTATTTCAGATTCTTAGAATTTGTTTAAGGCTTTTTACATTCACAAATTATTTTTCTAAGATTGTAGATAAAAGTGGCTTCCATCAAGTGAAAATTATGGAATCAAAAGCCTTCAAATAAGGAAATTATGTTTCACTATCTCTTTCTAGAATAAATTATATTTGAATAATGAATTTGAATATGGATGTGAAAAGGAAAACAAAATTCACTGACATTTCATTTACCTTTTCTCTCTCTCGTTTTTTTAAAATTTTTATCTAAATTTATAATTTAAATATAGTCTAAAAAAATTTAACATAATTGACCTTGCAAAGTCTCATTCCATTGATTGAATGCAAGTTCAAAACTAATCCAATCACTTGATTGGATAAAGACATAGAAAGTATTTAACTACACAAATCTGAGCTTGCGTTTGTTGAGTTTTCTAACCATGATTTGAGAGAATGAGTTATATTTTGAGTTTTTGAGTTTTGAAATTATAATTTGAGTGTAGAAAATTTGTTTGGTGAAAGAGTTTCGAAAATAGTTTTGAAAAGAATTTTGAATTGAGTAGGAAATTTTTGATGTGACGTTGATATTTGATATAAAAACTTACAACTTATAATCAAACATACAACTCAAAATTCTATTAAAGCACATAAAAAATTTTAAAAAATTCTGAAAATATTTTTTTCGAATATATAAAAATTAACATATCAATTGCAAAAAAAAAAAAAATTGCACTGTTCCGGTTAATCGGCCGGTCAACTGGTGGGATGTCCGGTAAGACATCCGGTGGGACGACTGGTTAGGCTAAATTTCAAAAAAAATAAAAATAAAAAATCGCGCTTTATAGGGCATTTTTTACAGAGTTTTGTGTTTGTTGTGAAAAACTAATTCCAAAACTCTATCCAAACATGATGTTTTAATGTGGGGGTAGAATCAAGATTTGAAAATCCTTCCAAACAGAGCCTTAGTATTCCAACCCACATGATAAGAGGATAATAATTATTAGGTATTTTAAGAATATTACGTAATATTATTTATATATTTTTATATTAATGGCATAGCGGGAAATTTTGTAAGTGGATGGTGACTATTTTTGATTGAAAAATAAAAAATATTTTATATAATATATATTATAATTTTTTAATTATTAAAAATACCAGATAACGTGGCTTGATATTTCAAAACTATGGAATAAAAGATGATGATAAGATTGGATAGACACATGGACTAACTACAATGGCATTTTCAAAGTAAACTTTTTGAGCTTTCAAAAGGTGAACTTTTAGCATCATTGAAGCCCTTTTTCTTTCACCTTTTATCAAGTCGTGTGCTTGTTTTTCAAAGTCAATATTTATATATATATTCTATTATTTCCTTGCTTACCGATTGAAAAGACCACAAATTTTCCATAGAATGCAGAGGAGTGTTTTGAAAAATTGATAAAAAATTAATTTTTTTTGATTTTTTTAGTCTATTTTATTTTTTTGTGAATAAAAAATATGAAAAGTAATGTGATACAAAATGGGTAAAAAGTTAAAAGTTAACTTTTTATTTTCTTTCCAAAAATGCATACTCTCAACTTAGGGGTTACTTTGCGAACAAGTTAAAAAAATTAAAAATTAATTTTTAATTTATTTTAGGTCACTTTTCATATAAAAAAGTTTAAAAAATTAAAAAAATCCATTTTTAAACTATTTCTCAAAACACCCCTTAAAATGTTAAAGTTGGTTAAAGGAGGCAATTTCCATGGAAAACATGAAAAATAACATTTTGTTTGTTCAAAAAATACATGTAAGAAAAAAAATATACTTTACTGTTGAGGAAGAAAAACTAATGGAGAAGATGATTCGATTAGAGTGAGCGTATGTTAATTTTATGAATTTTATTTATTTATTACAATATTCTGACACCCAAGTCAGTCCTCCATTACCGAAAAGATATTAACAGACCGTGTTGAAAAAGTAGACATATCCATTATTGTGATGGTTAATCCCTATTAATATTAGCTGATGACTTACCCAAGAAATTGCAGAATTTCTAAATAGATTAGGGCAGCCCATCCATGTCGGGCAGGCCCAATGCTACTGTATAATTTTACTTCGTCAATCCAAGTCAACAAATTCTTCCATATAAGGCCGATATCACAAATCTGGGCCCAGTTGCAAGCTCATCCACATATGTGGGGCCCAAACCTTATTTCCTAAATGAGTCATCACCCAAGCCATCAACTACCCGTCTATCTGTCTCTCTTTTTTGTTTTTTTATCATTATTTTTTAGGTAAAGTATTATTGACTTAGATTAAATTCTTATAGCGGAGCAAGTTTTCTGAAATAGAAATTTTAAACCTTGCAGTCTATAGTTCTAAGAATTTTTGCTCACGAAAAGAGACAAATCTAAAATTATGGAAGGAGTAAATCTCAAATTCCAACCTCATTCACCAAGCCCAACCTTTGAAATTATTTGTATCACACTTTGAGGGTGTTTGGTCTAGGTTTTTTGGACCAATTATAACTTTTAACTTTGAAAAAGTATGTAGCAGTTGTCAATGTGTGGCTTGTGGGAGGAATAGAGAGCCTAATATGGGACAAAACTTATAGTCGTCGAGTAGATTATTTATAAAAAAAAATAAAATTAATTAGGTATCTGTAGTCTTATAATAAGACTTTGTTAAAAAAAAAAATAAAAAAACAAATAGAGTGATTTTGATAATTTTTTTAAAAATAATTAGGGTCCGATCATAGAATTACGATTTGATTTTTTATAAATGATATATTTAAAGACCCTATAATATAAACAGTTCAGATTATCAAAATATGTCCAGTCAACAACCCCAAATCCCAATTGTTACTACTAAATTGTTTTAGAAAATTGGTTAAAAATTAATTTTTTGACTTTTTTTTTAAAAAAATATATAAAAAAATAAAATGATGATATGACTTAAAATAGGTCAAAAGTTAAAATTTGACTTTTCATTAAAAAAAAAGATCTGGCGACGTGCTTTCTCTTTCCATTGTGTTTTTTGCAAAACATGTTTTTTGAACGCATTTTCCAAGACATGTTGTAGATAGTATATTTTGTAGTGAGTTTTGAAATTGATAATTAAGTCCATGAGATTGGGCTAGGATGACTAAATGGGCTAGGTTTGGGAATGTTATTAGCAGCTTGGCCCAGCCCGATTATACCTTATATAAATTATATGTAATGTTATGTACATATATGTATATATCTAGGTATAGTTTACTTAGTTTTATTTCTTTTAATAAAAAAAATTGCACTTTCACGCTGTATTTGATTGAGAAATTTGGAAATAGATTTGGAAAAAGAAAAGGAAAATGTGTGTGAGACTAGATGAAATATAAGTATATTTTATTTATAGTTCATCTCTTTTTCTCTTTCTCTTTTCAAATTCCTTCCAAAATCTTCCAATCAATCATAGCGTAAGGAAACATTATACCTAACTAGTTTAAGTTTACAAGTAAGATGTAATGTTTAAATATTTAAGCTTTTGGATCAACTAAAAATAACCTTAGCGTAGGACAGGAAAATTAAACTATGCCACTTAAAAACGAGTAAATTTAGAGATTACGAAAATGTGATATCCAAATTTGTAATGAAAATGCATTTACTCATTATTTTTATATTTTTTTATTAAAATAGTGATGTGAGCCCCACTAAACCAAGCCATCCTCCAAGTTTTAGTGACAAAAAATCGTAATTATTTTTTATGTCGGTAGAAGCTCTTCTAAAAGATATTAATAAAAGATTGAATTTCAACAATATGAAATCAAATTCATATCACCTTCTCATACATTTTCATTTTCTTTGTTATTCAAAACGTTGAACTTGCAACCTCTCTCTTGTTAGCTTTTCGTGTATTTGGAACAAATTGAACGTAGATGCAAAATGCATCGAACAAGAAACATAAATCATAAGGTGTAACTTTATTTTTGTATGCAAAATTGATAACATGATAAAAAGTCTAAAACTTAACATATCCAATGTGCTTTCTTCGTGTTTTTTTTTTTTTTTCAATTCAAAAAATTTTGATGCTGAAATTGGAAACAAAAACCTTCAATAAATATAGTGCTAAAATTCTGCTAGTTAGATTGTGTGGGCTCATTTCAATTTCTTAAAGATTACTTCCAAATGGGTTTCTAGTAGAAGAGGTAAAAGTCAAATTTAGAGGCTCTGTTTTTTTTTAATAATTATTTATTTATATATATTTTTAAAGTATTTCTTTTGGGAAGTCATTTCTAGATGTTTTTACAAAGGCAACAAATAATGCAGCCCAAATTTTCAAATTCTAGAAGATAGTCATTTTTAGACATACAATTTTTGTTTGAATGCAAGTTGCAACAAATTAATAAGAGATCAGAGTCTCTTTACTTAGTCTAATTTTCTAGTACACAATAGGGTCCGTTAAAATAATTTGAACCATTTATTTTTTTTATCTTCATGGGTATAGTTCATTCATAAAAAGAATTAAATTGAACAGAAAAATTAGAGTTTTCAAACCAATTTAATTTATTGAATGAATAATTTTCATGCACATGAAAACAAAAGATAAATTATTCAAATCAATTTAGTGGGCTTTTTTATGGGCCCAAAATTGGTCAGGAACAACAGTCCAGTCACATGATTGGAGGGTGAGAACATACTCTAAATCAATTGGGTGAATTACATCGACTTGAAGTTTGGAAAAATTAAAACTAGTCTTATAGTTTTGATATAATTATATTGACTTTCTTTTTAGTAAGGTTAAAGAAATTAGTGCAGATGATATGAAAATATAAAGATATGTAAAGTAAAATATACATTTCAATATAAAAGAGATGACAACGTCATTTTTTCATTTATATAATTAACGAATTTAAAAAAAAAAGGGGGCCAAACATTATATGAATTGAAACCTTAAAAGAGTCTAGTGTGATTACATCAAACTTATGGGATTTATGGTATTTTTTACAAGAAGTCGGTGTAATTTACCTAAATTAATAATACAAAGTTAAAATCAAGAGATTGGCTTAGTGGATGAGACGCTTCCTTATCAAGTATGATGTCTAAGTTTGAGTCTTATTGTTACGTTACGTAGTTTCTCATTCCCTGATTCTTCTCCTTCATACCCATTGTTAATTTTTAATTTTTTTTTTTTTTTTTGGGTTTTGAATTTCAGTGACAAAAAAAAAGCTGAAAAAGGTGTCAAACTTCGGTTCATTTCTATTCATAAAAATTCCCATATATTCCGTTGTAAACATTGAATGTATTCACAAGGATAGTCCACATTTCTGAGAAATTGTCTGTTGCATTTCTGGCTCTGCCTTCACTTAAGTTCAGGGAAATTGCTTAAATTAAATGTAGAAAAAATTTGAACTTACATGTACATACTACTGCAATGTCAATCTTGTTGCAAAATTATATAGAGCTAGATTGTGTGGTCTCATTTCAAATTTAATTCAAGAGCATGATATTACACTCATGTTTATGTAATTTTTTGCTCAGTGATTCAACCCTTGAAGATTACTTCCAAATGGCTTCTAATAGAAGAGGTAAATGTCAATTTTAGAGGCAAATATATATATATATATATATTTAAATATTTTAAATGTTATATAATCTAACAAATTTTATCCATTTTTTAATTTCTAAATTTTATTATTTAAAATGAATCCTGTTTCAGTTTTCAAATTTTTATTATTACATGACACATCAGAAATAAGAAAGTTATTAATTGGCTAATTTGTATGACATTAATCATATTTTTTTGGGTATGTCACTTTTAGAGGCTCAATGTTTGTTTAAAGGCAACAAAATAATGCAGCCTAGCTTTTCAAAATGGGTTTCTACTAAAGAAAGGTAAGATTCATCTTAGGAGGTTTAATTTTTATTGAAAAGGCAATGGCTCTATGATGAATTAACTTATATCCGATCCAAACTTGTGATTAGACTAGTCTAGTACAATTTTTTGGGCTCACAACAAGGTTTGTTAGGTTGATATGAGTTGCTGATGATTTATTTTATGCCTACAGAATGATACGTTTCTTTAATTTGAGAACTCTAAAAGAGTATTAATGATGTGAAAAATAAAAAAAATTAATGTCAAAATATCACATCACATCACACACCAATTAAAACTATTAGAGCTCTTAATTTAGAGTTCTCAATCTTTTTTCTTATGCTTATTTCAATAATCATAATCACATTATTTGTATTAAAAAAGACGGCGATAGAGATTTTAAAGATATATCGTCTATATTTTTAAAATATAAATATAATTAAGATGTTAGATCAAGATAAAACTTTCATAAATGACATACATAAAAGGGGATAAAATATAAATGTTTTAAATTATTTTAATACGTCATGTTATGGGCTAACAAATCGGACTGGATCCAATCTCACAAGAGTGGAGGGAAGGAGAAGCTACCCATAATTAACAACAATAAGAATAAGGTCACATGATTGTTAAGTTTTTGTTATTCACAATTTTGTTTGACAAAATTTCTTTCAGTTGTAATTTTATTCAATCATTTTATTTCAGTAAAGTTATGATTATTTATATGCAAATCCAACATGAATTATACCTATGCACCGGAGTTTGTGATCCTAATCTTTTTATATTTGTCACTTCGCTAACTAAGCAAAAAGCAAAAAAGCAGTCGAAGTTGTTTGACCGCTCAAGCGGTCATGTGTGCGCTCGAGCGGAAAAAAGGATCATCCTGTACTTTTGCAGAGCATTTGAATTTCTAAAAAGAAAGTTTTACTACTCGAGTGGTGAAAGTTGCGCTTGAGTGGTCAGCCTACATGTTTTGCATTGCCTTTAATCACACCGTTGAAGCGATGAAAAGTGCGCTCGAGCGGTCTTTGCGATCTAAGTTACTACAAAGTGCGCTACTTGCTTGTTTTAGGGTTTGGGTTGTCTAGATTTTCAAAGAGGAAGAAAAAAATAAAATGTTTTATATTGAAGGGTACTTCTTTATGAGTGTTTTATTAATGATTTAAGAGTGATCAACGGATGTATGAACTTTATATCAACATCATCAAGGAATTTATTTATTTTATCTTATGTACAAAAGAGAGAGTTGTTATTCGGTAGATTCCGGAAAACTTGGGCATGAAGTTTTGGTGGATTCTGGAGTGGCTCATCGTCGTGGATTCGATATCAGCGTTATGGATTCAACGTTAAACAAGACAATTCCGAGGTGAAGATGGCGGCGAAAGAGGCACTTTGGGTTCGATTGATTTCGGGTGTGGATTCGTTAGGTAATTGAGAGTACACTTATATAATTCTTTTTTGTCTTCTTAATAGATTGTTTTGTGCCTTTGATCCGTGATTTTTTTATCACAATTTGAGGTGCTTCAATTGTGATTTTTTTACGTGAAATCGTTGTATTGGTTTGTCTTTGATTGTTTGATTGAGATTATTATTTATTATTTAAAAATTAAAATATAATCACAAATAAATATCTTGAAAATTTTTAGATTTTTGAATAACTAATCACATAAAACAATCATAATCATATATATATCATATGATGAAAATTATCATAAAAAATATAATTTTATCAAATTATTGTATTTATATTTTATTTGATTGACTCACCATCCGTACACTTATTTGATTTCATAATGCAGCCCGACTTTGGATTTTCAATTTCGGTGGCAAAAGAAGACTGCAAACGTGACAAACTTTCTTTCATTCCAAGTCATTAAATTCTCATATATTCCATGGCAAACATTTAATGCATTCACAAGGATACTCCACATTCTGAGAAATTGTCGGTTGCTTTTATAGTGGTATACTGGTCTACCTCCATCTTCACTCATGTCAAGGAAAATGGTTTAAATCTAGAAAAAAATTGAATTTTATACAAATATAATATATATCAATAAATAAGATTTTATACCATTTATAATAAGATATCACTTTTAAAAAATCTTATCAATTTATATATTCTGTGTTTGATTCCGTTATTGATTTTTGTGTTTTTAAGATTAATCAAACTATATAGAGCTTAACAGTGAGACATATACCAAAAAAAAAAAAAAAAACAGAGAAAAAGATTTGCCTTTAATTTTTTTCTTAGAAACTCATTTAAGCAAGAAAATGACACAATGGTTGAAGGTCAATAGTCATTGCAGCCCATATAATGAATAGAGACTGTTGAATGTTGATGTTTTCACATTTTTAGGGGTCCAAACATGGCATAATTTACTTTCTGGATTAAGATCCTCTGCATTATATAATTAGAATGGAGGACTTCAATACATAAGTAATAATTGCAAAATTTTTAATTTTTAATTAATAAAATAATTGCGAACCGTTGTTTTTAAATTTTAATGACATGTAATAATTCATGCATTGAAATTGAGATCTCTATGCTAACCATGTAATGGAAACGATCTTAATTTTTACTTTATTTTTGCATATGTAGTGATTTTTGGGCAACTATATGAGAAAAGAAAATTAGTAATGTCACTATGTATTAATTTTGTCCAACATCAAGCGAAAATTTAGGTAAAAATGAACTGTAATGCTGCATATAGTCAAAAAAATAATTTGAAAAATGATTTAAAAATTAAATGAGTGGACCAGATTCATTATAGATGTAACTCACATCACATTAAATTTAAATCTATATTATACACTTTATAGTATTCGTGTTATGCTAGAATGCCTATTATCTAATGCTAAAAGCTTGGCCAAAAGAAAGCAAGACGAGGTCGCTTTGTTTTGTGGTATTTTCTATTAACTTTTCGAGCTGCTTTTCTTGACTCCACAATTTGTTTTCCAAAAACAGAAACTATGAATCAATGCTTTCAGAGTGGAGACTTGACACAACAATCTTTTAGAAGAAACAAATAAACTGAGATTGTCAAAGACAAGAGTTGCTAGCTCTCAATCTTGGATGACACTATTATTAGTTAACAGAAGTCAAATATATCACCCAATTCAATGTATGTGAATTAGTTTCAAGATTGAGTTGGTTGGGATCTCTAGTACAAAGTTGAATTTGAAATTTAACATGGAACTCTGGACCACTCTCTTTGCAACATATTTTGATTTTTCATGTGATCAAAATTTCTCTTTATTGATGGATGGTTTGTGTGGAGCCCTTGTGTTAAGTTTAAACGGCAATCCTAACATGTTTTTTTTATCTTATGGGGCCAATATGTTTCATCAAGCATGCTCTCAATAATTTCACATTCATTTAATTTTGCAGGTTAATCTAATTGTTCTTCATATACATATTCAATTTAATTTGAGTATCTATGCCTTCCACTAATAACATTAAGGGGTATTTCTTAAAGCATTGATTGAGCAAATTTACAAAAAGATGAAATTTTTTAGGGCACATTTTTACAAGTGTCTTCATAACGAGTGTCCTAAAGGTCAATCCAACCAAAAAAGAGAAAAAGAAAAAAGTGTCTTTGGATACTCTTTAATAAAATGTTAATTATAATACAATATTAAACAATGGGTTGTGTTAAATGGTGTCATAAGTAGGGGTGTCCGCGGTTCGGTTTGGGACGGTTTGCGGTTCGGTTTGGACCCGCCCGCATCTATGCGGTTTGGAGAAAAGTCAACCCGCAACCGCCCGCGATGCGGTTTGCGGTTTGTGCGGATAGGGTTTGCGGATGCGCGGGCAGTTTGCGGATTAAACTTTTTTTCCAAAAATTTATTTTTAAACCTTTTTTTTTCCCCCATTTTGTCAATCTTTATTTTGGACCTTTTTCCTCATATTTTTTAAAATACTCCAACATTAATAATTAATAAATTAAAACTTATAAAATAAAAACACAACAAATTCAATTCGTAACCTAAACAAATTATTCAAAATCTATATTCATCATTAACTTACATTCATCCTACATTCATCATTCATAACCCAAATAAAAAAATCCTACATTGAAAATTCAACATTCATCATTCCTAACCCCCCCCTCCCCCCCAAAAAAGAAGAAGTAATTCTTCATTAACTTACATTCATCAAAATGCAAAAATAAATAAAAATTCATTAACTTACATTCATCCAAAAGCAAAACGCAAATAAAAAAAAAAAAAAAATTGTTGTCAAACTTCATTCAATACAAACCCATGAATTAAAATTAAAACACATCCAATTCAACTTCAACTTCATCTAAGATATCAAACTTCATCTTCATGAATCACATCACATCCAATTCAACTTTCACAAATTCCAATTCCAATTCTAATTCCATGCATTTGGTTGATGAACCCTACACAAAAACAAATTGAAAAAATATAAACTTTAATCTTCAATTATAGTAAGAAATGAAAAGATAAACAAAAGTCTATATATTGCATTTAAATGAAAAGATTCGGATTTAATTTAATTTTAATAACAAATTCAGATCAAACAAGTTAACAGATTCAAATTTCAGATCAAACAAACAAATTCAGATCAAATTTCACAGATTCAAGTTAACAGATTGAATCAAGTTAACAGATTCAATTTCACAGATTTAATTCCAAAAACAGATTATATTATAAATACAGACACAGATAGATTTAATTCCAAAATGAAATAACAGATTTAAAACAGATTTAATACAGATTCAATACAGATTTAAAACAAATTAAATAGATTCCACAAATAGATTTAAAACAGATTCAATACAGATTTAATACAGATTCAATACAAATTAAATAGATTCCACAAATTAAACAGATTTAAAACAGATTAATTCCAAAAACAGATTTAATGTCCTCCATCAACAAATAACATAAATAGATCTATCTATCAACTGATTCTTCAAACCAATACCACATTAATGAACAGATTCAAAATAGATCTATCAATTGATTCTCCAAGCATAGACAGATCAAAGATCGGGGAGAGTGAGAGAGAGGCTTACGGATCGGCTAGTTTGATCGGTCGATTTGTGATGAAAGAGAGTCGATCGGTGTAGTAGATGTAAAGCCAAAGAGTGAGAGACTGTGAGATGAGAGAGTGAGGGAGGGAGACAGATCAGAGACACAAAGATCGGGGAGAGAGAGACATAGACAGAGATGAGATTCAGAGAGGAGCTTACCTGTGAGGTGTGCGATGAGGTCGATCGGTTGATCGGTCGATTAGTCCATCTTGCGAAGACAGAGAGAGTGGATCAATGGGTGTAGGCAGTGGAGATGAAAAATCGCGAGAGTGAGAGTGAGCTCGAGAATGAGAGACACAGAATGAGATAGATAGATAATATTGATTAGGGTTTTCTCTTTTGAACGGTTGGATTTGAAGGAAAAGAAAAGGGGGTTTTTTTTTTAAACGGTTAGATTAGATTTGAACCCAAAAAAAAAAAAAAAAAAAAAAAAAAAAAAAAAAAAAAAAAAAAAAAAGAGTGTTTTAGGCGGGCGGGTAGGGCGGGTACGGGTTTAACCCGCAACCCGAAAATTACATAAAATTCAAACCGCACCCTACCCTAATGTGTTTGCGAAACCGCCCATACGTGCGCGGTTCGGATCGGGTAGGGCGGTTTGGGCGGTTCGGATAACCCTATGCCCAGCCCTAGTCATAAGAGTATTGGTTACTAAAACTTAAGATGATGTCCATTACTTTAAGATGCACATTTTTATAAAGAAGGAAAATTTATCTATGAGGTGTTTGTAATTTATCTCTTTTGTCAATTTGATAACCGTAGTTTTAGGAGTTGTTTGGGATGTCCTAAATAAGTGTACTTTTTGTCTTTTTAGACTAAAAAGTTGAGGTTGAAAATATGATTATTTGGGTTAACTTTTTGACTTTTTATGGAAAAATGTGTAATAAAAAATTGTAAAAATTGGTTTATAAGGGAAAATTAGAATAAGGAGTTGTGCAGCCGTAATTGTTGACTTTTGGTGAATAGTGATAACTTTTTAACTTTTTGAGTAATTTTTTGACTTTTTGGCTTTTTTGAGACTTCCCAAACTTGACCTTAATATATCAATTTTTTCTTTAATTTTTTAGATTGTATCAATTTAGTCCAATCAATAAAATCTATTAAATTAGACAGAAATAAAAGGCAAAACAATTCATTCAAAAAGTTATTGACTATTTCAAATTAGACATCAACCACTCAATCAATTTAAAGAGAGTGAATGAATTATTTTATATATTGATTTCAGTCTAATTTCTAAAAGAGCGTTATGAATTGGACATTGATATAATATGAAAATTTTGATATTAGCAAATTATAAAGACTACTAGTATAATTTGTCCTATAAAACATGTACAATCATTTTTTAATTTGTTAATGACCATACGAAAATCATTAGAAAATATCATTTGGAAAAGATGTCACAAGGCAAGTCATTACTTGGACTTGAAATTTGCTTATTAGTTGAAGAACAAGTTTTCCAGGGCAGCTCGGACAGTGGTGTGATCTGTTTTGAAATCTCAGAGTGTCCAATCCAATCCATTTTGGTCTAGTCAATGAAGATGAACGTGGTGGAAAAGTAATATTGGCTTGACTAATCACTGTCAATGTTGCAAGTCAATGACTAATCTCACTTATGGTGTCTTAATGTATGACTTGAAAATTGACAGATTATGGTAACCATTCACCTACCTTGACATGTGACTAATCTTGTATTAATATTTTGCTGAGTGTGCTCAACATAAAATTAACAAGTTTTACAAACTTTTCATACTCACTTAAGTTGTTCATATTGTATTATTTCTGTGGATCACATTTCAGGTAGTAAAATTCTATCATTACATGTCACGCTAAAAAAATCCTCCTCTTTTTTATTTTTTTTGTAGTGTCTAGTTTGAATATGTTTGAATTTGATTGTTGGAAATGTTTGCAATTTATATATTCTATGAGGAATGTTTGCTCGCTAATTATGAATTTGAACCCAATAAAAAGGGGAAAAAAATCTCTAAAAATTTAAAGAGATTGAGAGAAGAAAATTAGAGGTAGCATCGGTGATGATGGGTGAAAAAGAGAATAATGAGAGATGAGAAATGATCAGTCCATTATAATTCAGTATAAATTGTCTGTTTTTAAGTCACTATTTGTAAAACACAAGATTATGATTAATCTAAATAAAACTTTATTTCTAAATATATATATTATAACATGTTTACTATTGTTCTTAACTAACTAAAAAGAATACGTCAACGCAATTCATTATTGCCCCTAACTTGAAGTTAGAAAAATAGAGCTTAATATGTATGGGTTCCCCCTAATGGAAACCTTTGGTGGACTTCGATAGTTCAAGGTGGGACAATACTTGTGCTAGAATTTTTCCAACTAGCACAAAAATTTAGCTATTGGAAACACAGGACAGCAAGTTTAATTATACTGTATTTGGTTGGAAAATTTGAGTAAGGAAAGGGAAAGGGAAAGGGAAAGGAAAAAGTTAGGTGACATACTTACATTTTACCTAGTTTCACACACCTTTTCCTTTTCCTTTTCCAAATCCCCCAACCAAACACAGCATTAAGGTTTAGTTTGGCATGAGATTTTTTTGCTAAATTAATTAATAAAATAAAATTAATTAATTTAATTAATAAAATAAAATGTCACATTTAAATTATAATAATTTTATTTTTTCCTCTCACAATTATCAAATCGACTATAAAAAAAAGTCAAAATTATTCTAAACACAAGTTAAAATAACTAAAAACATAAAAAAGACAAACTAAATTAGCTTATCCTAAACGAGAGCTAAGCAATTTGCAATGTGAATATGCCAACCATGTCACAATATAGATATGCAACTGTGTTTCTATCTTTAGAAAACAAAAACACACACACCAAAAAAATAAAAAAAAAGGCAATCGGATTGAAAAAGTCCCCAAACGCGTTCTTATGCTCATTTTTAGATCATGGCCTAAAATATACCTGTGGACGGCAAAGATAAGTTGGACAAAAAAATACTAAATATACAAAAATAAATAAATAAGAGTGTTATTATTAATATCCCATCAATTATTTTGAATTTTTTTTTAGCTTTTGTTTTTTATTACAATAATAATCTCAAATGAAATTACTAAAAATAATATCAATAATTTTGAAACACCCATCTCACAATTATGGTTTATGAGAGCACCAATGTCCATCACCATCCATCCATCTTCCTCAAATCCCATATTCAAGACCTATCCATTCTCAAAATCTTAAAAACCCTTTGGTGGTAATCGGCGGTAGCAATGACAACCATTTGATTACCTACACTTCTTCGGCAATGACAATGAGTAAAATTTTTTTCGACAACCACAATTTCATGAGACGAGAGGAATACAACAATAAAAATTCAAAGGAAGTTTATAACTTTAATGTTATTCCTAGTTCAGAGGAGATTAACCTTGTAAAGATAAGTTTATTAAAAAAATGGCAAAAATAATAATAAAAATTCATCATTTTTTTATGACTGAACTCCTAAACATATGACTGAAATTCGAGAACATAGGCTCGAACATTGTTTATTTGTTCAGGAACAGATAATCGAATATTTCTTATTTGTTCGGAAACATATAATCGAAACTCGTGGAGATCGCAGAAGCCACAAAAAGGGAATCTTGAATCAATAAAAAAAAACCCTACATTTATTTTTCCACGTCATGAACAAGTATGTAGAGATGAAATAATAATCACATTGGTAGGTTTTGTTAGGATTTTTGGGAGAGAGGCTTTTTGGAGTGTGGGGGTATGGGGGTGTAGATTCAATTGAATGGGTGTTGTAACGCCCTCAAAATAAACCCATAATATATAACAGTAACATGCATTGATAAAAGAAAATCAATCATTATCTCATTCATCAGAGTATCATTATTAAAAGAAAACATTACATGTAACATCAAAAGTAAATGCCCTACGGGCTTACATCTTTCCAAGCCAACACTTGGATACAAAACGTGAGTACTAACTCAACTACAAATTAAGCCCTTGGCTTGAAGGTTTACATGTAATATCAAATAAAAAAATAACTAAAGACAATCTTCAAAGTCCAAATCCTTCCAAGCTAAGTCCTTGAGGCAACATATCACCTGGACCTGAAAATGATGTTCCCGTATAGGTGAGCCACAACCCAGTAGAAATATACTAAACCAAATATAAGCATTGAATAAAGCAATAGCATTCAATAGATGGTTAACACAACTATTCTTTTCACAACATACAGTTTCATGACCTTAATGTCTATGACACGTTTCACTTTCCATTATTTATTCAACTTTCCGTGTATATCAATATGGCTCAGAACCTGGCCAAACTATAACAGTGAACTAAATATCACATTAACATTTCTTCCAATATCAACAAAATAACTGAGACTAAGGCTCATGCCAAAACACTTCCATACTTCCCGATTGATACACATTTTAGTGCTGTATCAACAACATGTAAAAACACTTCAAATCAATAAGCACACATATAGTGATGCTAATGGAGTCCATCCCCTATCTCCTCCAAACAAAAATCCGGTTTAGAGGTCCATCCCCTATCTTCCCCTAAACCGTGGATACATCCCTATCTCCTCCCAAACAAATGCATATGCAACACACAATCAATACACGTAATTTCTGTATTAATTCAACAGTCAAAATCAATGACTTAACCAATGTGATTAGTTTCAGTTTTCCCTAATCCACATGCAATGTCTACAACAATCACGACTATCCTCCACCGATAGCCCAAAACAGTTATTTCTAAACAGGAAATAAATGTATCAACAAATGTAAATTTAACATTTTCATAGGTGAGTAATTAAACTAACCAACTACACCATTAAATCACTAAATTCCCCAATTCCATGAATTAAACTCAATTACACATTTTTCCCTAAATTAATTATACAAATTAATTTATTTCAACCACTAGGGTTTTTCCCAAAATTACCAAACAACTCCCAACATATCAAAATACTAGAACTTAGAACAAAACCTATAATAGGAGTAGGAAATCCCTACCTCGAAGTAAATAACCCGAATGGAGAAGATGGAGATGACGACCCAAAATCCAAAGTGCTCCAAACCGCCAAACTTCAGATTAAAACGAAGCTCTCGACTCACTCTATCTTTTTAATAAAGAACCTAGGGTAGAAACACCCTAAAAGAGATGATACCTAAGAGAGAAGGTGAGTGGAGGGATAGAAAACTGGAACTAGGGTTTTAAGATAAAAAAGAATGTGAAAAAACGTTTTAAAAACCGTTGCTGCGTATTTATACCCGACAGGCTCGCTCGAGCGAAGGATTGGTCGCTCGAGCGACCAGACACAAGAATGACTCGCTCGAGCGAAGAAAGTCTCGCTCGAGCCAAGAATGCAATGCTTCAGGTCTGCAACCCAGAAGCACGCTCGAGCGACAGAATGCTCGCTCGAGCGAAGAACTCGAAACTCGCTCGAGCGAAGAAAGCTCGCTCGAGCCAACAAATATAGCTCTCAGGTCTATACTAGACGCAATCTCTCGCTCGAGCGAAGAAACCTGGCTCGAGCGAAGGACCAAAATCAAGAGCTCGCTCGAGCGACCAACTCCTCGCTCGAGCGAAGGTCCAAAAATCTGGACAGCAACACTTGGTTTCTAAACCCAACCCACCTGTAACAAACCTGCCCAATACATCCTATAACTCAAGAATAAGGAATTAAAGGACAGCAACAACAATAATATAACAACGGAATCTACGGAACATAAGTCCGGATACAACAACCGAATGGGAAAAGACCGGGGTCGCTATAACCTCCCCCCTTAAAGAATTTCGTCCCCGAAATTAAGCATAAGTTTTCAAAAACAGGTTTTTCTCAACTTCCAATAATTACATTACAATAATAAACAACTTGACCCAATATCGGTCATTTCATCTCTTATCAAGAGGCATTTCACAATATATATATCAACCTGCATTATCAATATGCAATTTCCTTTCAATTTCAACAGTTTTCAATATACAAGATTCCCATTTCCATATCATATTCAATTTCATGATATTATTCCAATTCTACAATACATTCAACATAAATAATTATATTCAACTTCCATATTGAGGCAAGTTTCAAAACATACTTTATTAACCAAAACATTCTTAATGTTTTACAACTAAGACATATATAAAGTTCTCTTAAGTCCAACAATATTACGAAATCTAAATACAGATTACATCAACAAACATGTCCGGATATTTCTCGCGGACTTCCAACTCACGTTCCAAGTGGCTTCCTCCACTCCGTGATGCTTCCACAGAACTTTTACCAAAGGGATGGTCTTGCCTCGCAAAACTTGATCCCGCCTATCCAAGACCCGAACCGGTCTCTCCTCATACGAGACATCCTCGTCAACCTCCAAGTCGGTCCAATCCAACACATGTGATGGATCCGGCTCATACTTCCGAAGCATACTCACATGAAACACGTCATGAACTCCGGATAACTGCGGTGGCAAAGCTAAACGATAGGCAGCCTCGCCAATCCTCTCAAGGATCTCAAAAGGACCAATAAACCGAGGGGACAACTTCCCGCTCTTCCCAAACCTCATTAATCCCCGTCTAGGTGATATCTTCAGAAAGACATGATCACCCACCTCAAATACCAAAGGTCTCCTCCTACGGTCGGCATAAGATTTCTGACGACTCTGGGCTGTAACAAGCCTCTACGGATAAGCTCAACTTTCTCCGTCGTTTCCCTCACCAACCGGACCCAACAAAGGTGCATCACCCACCTCGGCCCAACAAACTGGAGACCTACACGGTCGGCCATACAAGGCCTCAAACGGTGCCATACCGATACTAGACTGGAAACTGTTGTTGTAGGCAAACTCCACCAAAGGCAAGTGCCTCTCCCACGACCCACTAAATCAAGAACACAACCCCGAAGCATATCCTCAAGGATTGAATAGTACGCTCGGACTGCCCGTCAGTCTGAGGATGATAAGCCGTGCTAAAGTTAACTTAGTGCCTAAGGCACTCTGCAAACTCTGCCACAACCTAGCAGTAAAACGAGGATCTCTATCTGAGACGATCGTCACTGGGACCCCGTGCAACCTCACTATGTCCCGAATGTACAAGTCGGCAAGATGATCTACCGATCTCTCACGCGCATAGGAATGAAGTGCGCCGACTTAGTCAACCGGTCTACAACCACCCAAATAGCATCACTACCCCGCTGAGTCCTCGGAAGACCTACAACGAAGTCCATAGTGACATGCTCCCACTTCCACTCGGCAATAGGCAAGGGTTGTAACAAACCCGCTGGCCTCTGATGCTCGGCCTTCACTTGCTGACAAGTAAGGCACTTGGACACGAAAGCTGCCACGTCTCTCTTCATACCCCGCCACCAAAACTGGCGACCCAAATCCCGATACATCTTGGTACCTCCCGGATGCACCGCAAGGCGTGAATGATGAAACTCTCGGAGTACCTCCTCTCGGCAAGACTCTGGCACAGACGGTCTTGGTATCTCACACTGAGGTCGGGATACACCGTCAAACCCTTCTCAACCTTCCCATTGGAGATCTTCTCTCGGAGAGATTCCACCTCAAGGTCACCTCTCTGTGCCTCTAATACTCGAGTCACAAGTGTAGGCTGCGCAACAACAGAAAACAAGGCCGCAGCCTCAACGGATTCGCCCAGAAGCAAATCAAACTCCCAAGTGCACCCAACATCTCCCATTCCCGGATGGCTATACTAGCTACGTCACCAACAGATTTCCTGCTAAGGGCATCGGCCACCACATTGGCCTTCCCGGATGATAATGCAACTCGAATCATAATCCTCAATAAACTCCATCCACCTCCTCTGCCTCAAGTTCAAGTCTTTCTGTGTAAACAGATACTTCAGACTCTTATGATCCGAGAATACCTCGAACCTCTCATCATAAAGGTAATGCCTCCAAATCTTCAAGGAAAAGATTACAGCTGCTAACTCTAGGTCATACGTAGGGTAATTCTTCTCGTGTATTTTCAACTGACGTGAGCCATAGGCTACCACTTTCCCCTCTTGCATCAACACACAACCCAAACCCTCTCGTGAGGCACCACAATAGACTGCATAACCCAACCCTCTCTCCGGAATAATCAAGACTAGAGCGGTGGTCAGTCTAACTTTCAACTCCTGGAACGACTTTTCACAAGTCTCACTCCATACAAACTTGACTCCCTTCCGAGTCAATCTAGTCAAAGGCGAAGCTAACCTGGAGAATCTTTCACAAATCGTCGGTAGTACCCAGCTAATCCCAGAAAACTGCGGATCTCAAACACACTCTTAGGCTGTGCCCAATCTTGCACTGCCTCAATTTTGGATGTATCAACACCCCTTCCCCGGAAACCACATGGCCTAAAAACTTCACTTCCTCTAGCCAGAACTCACACTTCCCAAACTTAGCATAAAGCTTATGGCTCTAAGTAACTCAAGCACCACTCTCAAGTGCTCCTCGTGCTCCTCCTCTGAAGGTGAATAGATAAGAATATCGTCTACAAAGACTACTACAAAACGATCCAAGAATTCCGGAATATCCGGTTCATCAAGTCCATAAAGACTGCAGGTGCATTGGTGAGCCCAAATGACATCACCAGAAACTCATAGTGGCCATCCCGCGTACGGAATGCCGTCTTCGGAATATCCTCCTCCCTGACTCTCAACTGGTGGTAACCCGATCTCAAATCTATCTTAGAGAAACAACGGGAACCCTTCAATTGATCGAACAGATCATCTATACGGGGCATAGGGTACTTATTCTTAACCGTAGCCCGGTTCAACTTCCGGTAGTCGATACAGAGTCTCAAAGCACCACCTTTCTTCTTAGCAAAGAGGGTCGGTGCTCCCACGGCGAAACACTAAGACGAATATAGCCCTTATCTAACAACTCCTTGTAGACACCCCATTTTTGACCGTCCATAAGACTTGGACGCGACTGATGGTTTACATGGTGGAGAAAGGTTTGTGTAGGGAAAAGGTTCAGTTTCTTCGGTAAGGAGAGAGTCAAATCTCAACTTTATACCCCTGTTCTAGACCAAAACGATCTTGATCAAAAGATTTTAGTCTTAAAACCCTCTCTTTCAAAACGTTTTTGAAATAAAGTTTTTACGATGTTCTGAGGCTCGCATTTTGTCAAATGTTGCGTTTTTCGGTAAACCGAGCGAGGACAAAGTGGGAATGAATGAAAGAGAGATGAAATCATTGAAAAATATTTCAAAACACCTTACTTAGGGGTTTGAAGTTGAAGAAAAGAAAAGAAGAGGGAAGAAATCCAGTCGGGGGAGAAAATGGGCATGAACCGTTAAGAAAGAGTCGAGCAGCCCTCGCCGAATCGGGCCTATTCATTTGGATACTTGGAATCAAGCTATGAGGCCACTACCGTTGGAAATCTTACTCCCGGGGCTTCATTTTTCACTCAAGAATCTCCTAAATTCAATTCCGGACAGAGGAGATATGGTTGATTGAAGTGGGACATCACTCCGGTTGGACCGAAATCTGCGCGGCTTCACCAAAAGGGCATAACTTTTTCCACAGGAGGAATTTTGATGCAAGGTTTGTGCCATTGGAAAGCTAACTTCCGGGGCTTCAATTTGGACACTTGAATGGCCACCATTGGACTTCCCAATCACCCACCGGCCACATTTCTTTCTGGCAGCCCATTTTTTTATCCTAAAAGTAGCTGGCCGGCCAGAAAACCTAGCCGGCCGGCCACCTAGTGGTGAAATGACTTTTTTGCCCTTTTTAACTAGCCGGCCATAACCCCCTCCCCAAGTGTGTCCTAGAAGTGAATTTTGTTTTCCTCTAGGCCTTATGTCCGAGGGTTTGGCCTTTTGGGGGGAAAATTGAATTTAAATCTCCCCCTCATTTTTCCCCCTCTTTTCCACTCATTTGCCTATAAAACCAGCCCCTCCCCTTCAGTTTTAGGGGTTAGAAAATTTTGTTTAAGCCTCTTGGATTGTATCTCTCTCTCTCTATATTCTAACCATCAAAACCCTAAGTTTCCTACACCATTTCTACACCACCTCATAGCACAAGGCCTCCATCCTTCATTCCAACACTTTGGGACTGCTTTGAAGAGGTTAAAGGCTTAGAATTTTGGTTCAAGAGCTGTTGGTTCTCTAATCTTCAAGGGTAAGTCATTCTCTCCTCTTTTTGGTCCTATTCTTGCCCAATACATTAGCCTCTCTTTCTTGCACTTTTGGGCTCCGACCCTAACTATAAATAGGCTTATTTTGATCCATTTTCCATGTTTGATTAAGGGCCTCTCACTGTTTGGGGCCTCCTTGTTGCACTTGCTTCATTACCTCCCTTGTATGCCATTTTCTTGCATGTTGTTTTTGGCCTATATGTAAACTTTTTTGAGGCATGTTGTAAACTGTGAAGTAGATTATTTTGAGCCCTTCTTCAACATTGTTGAAGGGCTCATTACTGTTGGAGGTCTCTTTTTGTCACTTGCCTTTGTATCCCTCTTTTGGCCCCATTTTTGCATAATTTGTTAGCCTCTTGTGCTTCTGTTTTTGGACTTTGGTCCGAACTGTAAATGGCCTCATTTTGACCCCCTCTTCATGTTTCATTAAGGGTCTTTTGCTTTTTGAAGCATCCTTTTTATACTTTGTGTTATAGCTCTCTTTTTGGCCTTATCTTGCATAGTATTTTGAGCATACTTGTACACTGTTTTGGGTTTGACCATAAACTGTAAAATATCATATTTTGGGTCCCTCTTCAACATTGTAGAAGGTCCCTTCTCTGTTTGTGGCTAGAAGCTTCCACTTGCTTCATTATCTCTCTTTCGGGGCCATTTTTGTATATTGATTTAGCCCCATTTGTGTTCACTGTTTGGCCTTACTTAAAACTGTAAATATGCTTGTTTTGGGGCTGTCTTGATTCTGTCTTCACACTTTATATTCAAATAATGCATGCATTGCATAGCCATAGGTCATTCCATGTACCTAATTTCATGTTTCGGGATTCATTTCATGCATTGGGTGCCATTTTGCCATGCTTCGGGGCTGTTTCGCATCACTTTTTGCCACTGAAATTTGCATGCTTGTATGTCATATTCCATGCCTTGTCATGTCTTGTTAAAGTGGCATTCGTGCCTGTAACAACCCTCGTACTGATTACCGTTAAACCACTGAATTATGTACTGATCATTGCTAAACTGAACTGATAATGACTGGTAATTGGATTAACTGAGTTACTGAATAAACCGATTGAAATCGAAACTGAAATTGAATAAGTTTGTCTATTGAATTGCATATTGCATTTGTTTGATTGATTGATTATCTGTTTGAATTCGTGTATTTAACTGCTAATTGAAGGCCTTATCGGCGGCCGATTTAGAAACCGTTTGATGTTTTAGAATCAGTAGAATATTTCTGAATTTATGGTATATTTATCTGAAAATTGATTAGGAATGATTAAATCAGATTAAATTAAGTCAATTAAAGAGTTTGACGTAATTACGGAATTGCCATTGAGTGGCTTTTGTTTATTCTTGTCATTGAAGAGCCTTATACACTTAATTAAACATTGATCAGCCTCTTATTCTTGCTCCTAACCGACCAAGAGAGTAGAGAGTGAGGGACTTGGAGTGAAATCAATTTGGTCTTGAAGAATTGCTTAAGAATTGAAGAGTAGATTGCTCATTTAGCTCCCACACCTTGATTTCAAGACTAAGGTAGGACACTCACCTTCTTGATGTTGTCATTGAGCTAAGTCTTGTGTATTCCATGCTCCATTGTAGGGTTAATTCATGCATTTGTTCATATATGTTGGGTTAGAACTCCATTGTTGCATGCATGTAAGAATTGATGAGTTTGAATTGATTTCATGGCAAAATGGTGCATGCATGTCCATATTTTTATAAAGTCCATGTTTTCATCATGTTCTTGAAGAAATGAGTCCATTTGGACAAGTATTGAAGCTTGAATTTGATTTAAAGTTCATACATTGCATGTTTGAAATTTGTTCTTGAAATGGGTTTGAAAAATGGCTTTATTTGACTCACCTTTGGCCCTTGCATGTGTAAATTGAGCTTTAAAACTTGTTGTACTATGAGTTTGAAATGTTTTTCCAGAATTTGGGCCCAAGAGGTTGAGTTTTGGATTGTTGAATGCTTGGTTCGAACTTGGGAGACAAATCTGGAAATTCCAGATCTGGCTTCCTCGCTCGAGCGAGCCCTTTGGTTTTGCAAGCTCGCTCGAGCGAGCATCGAGCGTGGTATCGCGCGTAAAAATCGAGCAACCAGTACTTTTACTGTTCATTAGATCGCTCGAGCGAAGGATTGTTCGCTCGAGCGAAGCCTTTGATTTTTGAAGCTCGCTCGAGCGAAGGAAGGCTCGCTCGAGCGAAGAGTCTATTTTCAGCAACTTTTGAAAAATGCCTTCCAACTGTATTTTTGCATCCTCATCTCATCCTAGGCATTCTTAGGCCTAGTTTAAGACATCTTAATTAGGATTTAGACATAGAACCACACCGAGGAAATTTAGGGATTTAATTATCACCCTTTCCGACTGTGAAACTTAGTGTGGGTTCTATTTGTTAACTGTTTAGGGTTGGCTCTCGGGGACGCGCTCTAGCTGCTACTAGCCCAATCTCTGTGAGTAACAGTTGTGTAAAGATATGTTCAAAATGGTTATCTTTTGAATACTGAACTGAACTGTTTATTGAACTGTTATTGTTTACTGAATGAATGTATGTCCTGTATTCTGAACTGTATTGTGGCATCCTTAGCAATTATTGTTACTGTTACAGAGCTCTGTCGGTTCCTTGTGGAACCATACTGTTTACTGAATGATTGGCCATCATTACTGTTGGGTCTGTTAAGACCCAGTCCTTTGGACCTACTGTTTATAGGCTAATGGATGTACCACATATGACTGATTGACTGAAATACTGAAAGACTGGAATACTGTTTAAATGAACTGTTTTCATTACTGTAAGGACATTACATTCTTAACCTCTTTATACATTATGTTATTCACTGGGCTTTAGCTCACTGTTTATATATATATGTAGGTTCTCAGCAGCCAGACCAGAGCTAGGAGCGTGGGTTGGTCCCCAGTTGTGTCAAGCCAGCCTATGTGCCTCACCGTGAGGTTCCGTGTTGCCGTGTGATGGCCTTGGGATTTTGTTTTAAGTTTTTCCCATCGGTCTCCTCACTGTTTTGTATTGACCTAACGGATTGTATAGACTGTTTACTGTTTACTGTACTGTTATCGAGGGGTTAAGTCCCCGTACTGAATGTTGTGTATGATTGTATAGACTGTACTGTTTTGAACCGTATGAATGCATGAAAAATGTTTTTGGCATACAGATTTTCACAGCTCAATGGACACTAGTTGTTTACTGTATTGGCTTCCGCCAGGCCCTGAACTCTGTTATACTGTATTATTGTTAAGCAGGCCTTCGGTAATCACGGATTACTGGCCGGTTACGGTGCTAAACCCATAGGGCCGGGTTTGGGTCGCGACAGTGCCTTAGGGTCGTCCTCAGTTTGCGTACCCGTGTGCACGCATCTCGAGTGTCTCATTTCCATCTTATGGCCTCCCATGTGAGTGTGGCTGAGGCCCACTTGTGTTGGTGTAAGTCCATTATGCATTGTGCATGCCATTTCATTCCGTAGCATTGTGTATGCTAGGTTGTATGTTAGCGCATTGTGTATGCCATGTTACCTCGTGCATCGTGTATGCCATTTCATAGCATTTTGCATGTTAGGTTGTATCTTAGTTGCATTTCATGCATGTCATGCATATTGCATTGTGCTTGGGATAGGAGTTAGCCCGAGCACGGGAAACGAGGGACGTTTCGTACTCTGAGTGACGGAACGTGTCTCAATTCCCAGTCACCGACACTCCGGATTGTCTATGATGGAGTTAGGTCTTAGTTGTATTTTCATGTGCATTCATTCCATATTGAGTTGTGCAATTCGACTCCTCGGCCACTATGCATCGAGATGCGTGATTGGTGGCACGAGGATCGAGGCATACATACATTTGTAAAAATACATTGCCATGCCCCTTTCTTGCTCTCTGTTGCAGCAAATCAAGAATCAGCAGTCTTCCGGGGCTTGGCGCGCTTTCCAAAAATTATTGCAAAACAGAGGCTAATTGGGGCATCACAGTGGATTTCCGCGCGAAGGCAACCCGGACATGCATCATTCATCATCTGGAGAAGAGTCAAGACAGTCCCTGGCTTGCATGCCAGTTTATTATTTTTCTTAGTTAATTTGTAAATTAATTAGGGATTTGTACATATTTGGATTGCATTATTTGGACTGTATTATTTGGACTGTACTATTTATTCGGACCCTCTACGCGATGGCATAATTGTAATAAGTGTGCGTGAGTGTGATGTATGTCTTCCAACCCCACGTCTTTCTTCCCTTTTATTTACCAGCTTATGATGGTTAGATTAGGGCATGTTTCAATTAGCATACAGTATGATAGCATGTTTGCATTCATTCATCTGTCTTGCATGCACCGGGCTCGGCGCATCATACTAACTGCATTTGTATTTCAATTCTAAGTTGAATACATGTTAGCTGTAGCATTCCATACGCCATGTTTAGAGTAGCCGAGCCTGCTATAGTTGCTTTTGCATGTGTTGCATTAAGCATTTCTGTATATTTAGGATCATGCATGGATTTCTAATCGGTTTCTGTTTTGGCTTGAAGTACTCGGTGAGTTTTATGCTTTAGCATCCTTGCATGCGTGTGAGTGACTGCCATGAATAGCATGCTTACCATGAGGCTATTTGCTTATGTGATATATCTGCCTGAATGCCTGTGGGTGAAGGTTAGGTTATTTGGATTGGAACAAATCATCAACTGTGAGTTTTAAGCCCACTAGATAGTGGCAAAACCATGTTTTTCTAAGCCCACCTGAGGGTGGCAAAATCTGCATTTTAAGCCTACTTGCGAGTAGCAAACCATCTTTCAAAAACAAACATAAAGTGTTTTGTTCCAATTCAGGCGATCCAGTCTATACTTGTATGCTGTGCGCATCACATAGTAAATCTAGGCTAATAACCGGAATAAGAACACATAATGTTTTCAAAACTTGATATCATGGTTAGTAGAGGCCGATCTTTGATCGGGCGAGCGGGGGTGCTCACGAAGTGACCTTCCCCAATCGTACCCAAGTTCCCGAGCCGAGGCAACTTTGGTGATGACGGACACATGCCCTTAGGCATGAGTCAGGGTTTCCTAAATTTCCCAAAATAAAATATTTAGGTGGCGACTCTGTATCTGGCAAAGCAGTCCATGTTTGGCACTTCTTTCAAAAAAAATCTGTTTTCTCAAAACGATTTGCCGGATTTGGACTCTTTGGTCCAGATTAAGAACCGTGACAACAAATCGAGTCCGAACTGTAGCGAGGTCCCCCGCGGGCTTGTTACACTCCTGAAGTTGAATCTTCAACTCAACTAACTCGCCTGGGGCAAAACGATAAGGTGCCATAGAAATCGGCGCTGTGCCGGGCACTAAGTCAATAGAGAACTCAGTCTCTCTGTGAGGTGGTAAACTAACAAGGTCCTCGGGAAAGACGTCCGAGTACTCACAAACCACTCTTGGCAACACAGTCTGGGTCTCATCACACTCACCACTCTCAAAGCTAGCAAGTAGACCACTAAGCTCACTCTGCCCTCGCGGATCATACCCCGGTGGCAATACGTTACCAACTCGGTCCCCCAAGAAATGGAAACATTCCCCGCTCACGGTACAACAAGTGACCCTCTGGCGGTAGCAATCAATAACTGTCCGATATGACGATAACCAGTCCATACCCAAAATAACATCAAAGCCCTTCATGGCATAACTACAAAAGGAAACGGAAGCCTATGATCGGCGACCTCTATATCACAACCCCTAACACCTTGTTTCAAGATCAATTCACCCCCAAGGGGTGACACTACACAAATAGGAGATGCTAACTGTGCTAACTCCAACTCCAAAACCGATGCAAATGCAGCAGACACAAAGGAATGAGATGCACCCGTATCAATCAAAACACTAGCAACCGAATTGCAAAACAAGAAGGTACCTCTCACAACCGATGGAGCCGGTACTAGATCCTGCGCGGTAACAGCATACACGCGCCCAGATGGTCTCTGATCAACCTGCTCACCCCTAGGAGTATAAGACTGCTACACGGATTGGGACGATGAAGCCCCTTGATTGGCCCTCGAGGCCTAAACTGACTGAGCTGGTTGATGACTCTGAGTCTGCCTCAAACCAGATGCACCAGATGTGCCACTCAACTGCGGACAGTACCTCTTCATGTGCCTACCTGACCACACTGATAACACGAGAGCGACTGGCCTCTACCCTGACTCTGGCTCTGAGATCGAGCCGAAGATGACACTGTTCTCTGTCCTCCTCCCTTCTGCGGGCAAGCTGGAGACTTGTGGCCCAGCTGACCACACTTGAAACAGGTAATGTCTCCCTGGCTGCCTTTCCCAAAACTAGCACTCGGCACAAGAAAAGTCGATCTAGAAAAGCTACCCTGAGACTGCTGAGGGTTAAAACCCTTCTGTCTCCTACCATCACTCTGTCCATCCTGACTCCTCTTGGAGCCTTTCTGCCCTTCCTCCTCTTCCTGCATCATGATCTCCATATGGGCTGCAGCATCAACCATACGCCCATAATCCCGAATCATAGTTCCTCCAACTCTCAGCTTGAGGCCACGCTTCAACTTCTTCTCAAACTCGATATAACGACGTTCCTCAGACGCCACCAACTCAGGTGCAAACTTGGACAAACTAGTGAATGCGGCCTCAAACTCGGCCACTGAAGAACTGTTCTGCTTCAGCTGACAGAACTGGTCTCTTAGCTTTTCCCTGACAGCTGGGGATAAGAACCTCTCCTGGAAAGCATTCACAAAAGCTTCCCATGTACCTCCTATACGACCCTTTGTAAACTTCCACCACTGACCCGCATTCCCCTTCAGCTGGAACGATGCCAAGGTCACTTTCAACCCCTCGTCTTCGATGCCAAGCATCTCAAACGTCTTCGTTGTCTGTTCGAGCCATTCATCTGCCTTAAGTGGCTCTTTAGGATCACCCAAAAATTCGTTCGGGTTAGACCGAAAGAACTCCCTCTTCAGAAAAGAAGGCCCTGCATCCCCAACATGAACTTGAGCCTGATTCTCAGCTCTGAGAATGCCTACTGACTCCCTGAATGCCCCTGCTATCTCTTGGGCCAAAGCGCCCATAGCCTGCTAGCCTACCGGCTCGGCCACATTGGCCTGGCCAACTCCCTCCTGTACTGCCGGAATCTCTTCCGGTATAGGCATCTCCTGCCCACCACGCCTACCACGTCCTCGTCCTCGTCTTGACATCCTAAAAAAGGGAACAAAGACGTTAGCACATTAATAAGTGTGCCAAAACTATAACACTTGCGTCCTAATGCATTGGACAACAATAATTCACTCCATGTAAGCACATAATCACATAAGCACCTACGAATTTCATTCCTGGATAATGATAGTCCCGAGGCGTCACTAAAGTTCCGGTTGGAAACAACATTGATCAAGTGCCTTTCCAACAAGACTTTCAGAAACTCAAGGGTCTAATCAACATCCTAGAAACTACATTCCATACCCACATAGTCACATAAGCATGTTATCATATAAGCATATAACAGTACATCTAAGTCTCTATCAAATGAGACGAACCCATTGTGATACTAATCACTTCCCACGTACCCAAAGTATTCGAACCCGGTACGTTCTGATACCAAGTTGTAACGCCCTCAAAATAAACCCATAATATATAACAGTAACATGCATTGATAAAAGAAAATGAATCATTATCTCATTCATCAGAGTATCATTATTAAAAGAAAACATTACACGTAACATCAAAAGTAAATGCCCTACGGGCTTACATCTTTCCAAGCCAGCACTTGGATACAAAACGTGAGTACTAACTCAACTACAAACTAAGCCCTTGGCTTGAAGGTTTACATGTAATATCAAATAAAACAAATAACTAAAGACAAATCTTCAAAGTCCAAATCCTTCCAAGCTAAGTCCTTGGAGGCAACATATCACCTGGACCTGAAAATGATGTTCCCGTATAGGGTGAGCCACAGCCCAGTAGAAATATACTAAACCAATATAAGCATTGAATAAAGCAATAGCATTCAATAGATGGTTAACACAACTATTCTTTTCACTAACATACAGTTTCATGACCTTAATGTCTATGACACGTTTCACTTTCCATTATTTATTCAACTTTCCGTTTATATCAATATGGCCAGAACCTGGCCAAACTATAACAGTGAACTAAATATCACATTAACATTTCTTCCAATATCAACAAAATAAATGAGACTAAGGCTCATGCCAAAACACTTCCATACTTCCCGATTGATACACATTTTAGTGTTGTATCAACAACATGTAAAAACACTTCAAATCAATAAGTACACATATAGTAATGCTAATGGAGTCCATCCCCTATCTCCTCCCAAACAAAAATCCGGTTTAGAGGTCCATCCCCTATCTTCCTCTAAACCGTGGAGTACATCCCCTATCTCCTCCCAAACAAGCTGCATATGCAACACACAATCAATACACGTAATTTCTGTATTAATTCAACAGTCAAAATCAATGACTTAACCAATGTGATTAGTTTCAGTTTTCCCTAATCCACATGCAATGTCTACAACAATCACGACTATCCTCCACCGATAGCCAAAAACAGTTATTTCTAAACAGGAAATAAATGTATCAACAAATGTAAATTTAACATTTTCATAGGTGAGTAATTAAACTAACCACTACACCATTAAATCACTAAATTCCCCAATTCCATGAATTAAACTCAATTACACATTTTTCCCTAAATTAATTATACAAATTAATTTATTTCAACCACTAGGGTTTTTCCCAAAATTACCAAACAACTCCCAACATATCAAAATACTAGAACTTAGAACAAAACCTATAATATGGAGTAGGAAATCCCTACCTCGAAGTAAATAACCCGAATGGAGAAGATGAAGATGACGACCCAAAATCCAAAGTGCTCCAAATGCCAAACTCTCAGATTAAAACGAAGCTCTCGACTCACTCTATCTTTTTAATAAAGAACCTAGGGTAGAAACACCCTAAAAAGAGATGATACCTAAGAGAGAAGGTGAGTGGAGGGAGAGAAAACTCGGAACTAGGGTTTTAAGATAAAAAAGAATGTGAAAAAACGTTTTAAAAACCGCTGCTGCGTATTTATACCCGACAGGCTCGCTCGAGCGAAGGATTGGTCGCTCGAGCGACCAGACACAAGAATGACTCGCTCGAGCGAAGAAAGTCTCGCTCGAGCCAAGAATGCAATGCTTCAGGTCTGCAACCCAGAAGCACGCTCGAGCGACAGAATGCTCGCTCGAGCGAAGAACTCGAAACTCGCTCGAGCGAAAGAAAGCTCGCTCGAGCCAACAAATATAGCTCTCAGGTCTATGCTAGATGCAATCTCTCGCTCGAGCGAAGAAAGTCTGGCTCGAGCGAAGGACCAAAATCAAGAGCTCGCTCGAGCGACCAACTTCTCGCTCGAGCGAAGGTCCAAAAATCTGGACAGCAACACTTGGTTTCTAAACCCAACCCACCTGTAACAAACCTGCCCAATACATCCTATAACTCAAGAATAAGGAATTGAAAGGACAGCAACAACAATACTATAACAACGGAATCTACGGAACATAAGTCCGGATACAACAACCGAATGGGAAAGACCGGGGTCGCTATAGGTGTAATGTTTTTGCAAGGATAATTTTGATATTATTTAGGGGGGAAAAAGAAATTTTAGGATTTAAATTTATAAGTAAAGATTCAATGGGAGTCCAAAATAATTGATGAGGTGCCACTAGCTGTACTCATAAATAATTATATAAAAAATTCATGCAACATGATGTGGTACTGATATTTTTAGGAGAACTTATCAATTAGTGGTACTATCTTAAGTAATTATAGATTTATGAAAAAATTTATCACTTTAATCATTAAAATGTGTAAAGTTTACTATGAATCTGTAATTATTTTTCAAAAGTAACATTGATTATTATTTCTCCATATTTATACAATAGGTAAATTACACTTTGCCTCCTTATGTTTGGTCATTTTTTTTACTTTGGCTTTTAAAGTTTTGTTTTGTTTGTTTTTTTTTCTTTCTATTTTGGCCCTTTATGTTTCAAATTTTTCCCAATTTACTTCAAAATTAGACAGAAAATAACACATTGACATCCACATGACATAAAAATATTTTTATATAACTCAAATATCTGACTCAAGGCCAATTTTAATATAATAATATATATTTTATGTCATGTGGTGGCCAACGTGATATTTCTTTTGTTTAATTTTGAACATAAATTAGGTTTAAAAGTAAATTGGAAACAATTTAAGATATAAAGAGTTAAAGTGAGAAAAAAATTCAAGGGAGAAAAAAAAAAAAAGACTAAACATAAAATTATAAAAAATAAATAAAATAAAAAATAAAAAACACGAAGCGTAATTTATCCTTTACAATTATGAAATAATCCTTTTGACCTCCTATGAACAGATGACATAAATGAGATACATTATTCAGTATGCATTTTGTATTCAAAACTATGTTTAACACTACGCCGTGCTTTTAAAAGTGTTTGTGTGAGGCCTATCAAAATTAATATTAAATGCGATGGTGATAATTAATAAAAATTGTAAATAGTATTAGATGACATATCTTGTTTTTTATTAATTTAATTATTACCGTCACATTATATCACTATTAAATTAATATATAGAACTCTCATAACCAGTAAATTTCAAAATTTACTAGATATGAGATGTTTTGGAAAATTGATAAAAAGTTAATTTCTGACTTTTTAATTTTTTTGGCTAAAAAAACTAAAAAATCAAAAAATTAGTTTTTTTTAGCTTGTTGCCTAAAGACACCACATGCTTATCCAACAAATAATATAAACAAAAACCCTACATAGTAATTAAGGATTTAACTAATGTAAACTTTGCATGAATGAGACATCAATTGTTTATGTAATGTGAATAATAAACAAATTAACGTCTCAATAACAACATTTACACAATAAAATAAAATAAAAATAGGTACAGTGTAGTCTTATTAGATGGGTAGAGTAACTACAAATCTAAAATAAATAAACATTTAAAAAATCAAAATTTATATATCAATAAATCAAAAAAGATAAGCCTAGCCTTTAGTTCTATACGCTCTCATCTATACCTCAATCAAGAGAATAGACAAAATTTCCAAAATTGTGAAGAACTAAATAAAATAAAAAATAAAAAAACAACAAAAAATTGGCATGGAGAAAATACTAATGGCCGACGCCGGGGCTGGGGACAGAGCGGAGAATCCGATCGATGGCGGCAAGGTGGCGGCCGAAGAGCTTTTCGTCGACCATGTCAGCATGGCCCCTCTTGCTAGGTGAAGAAGGTGGGGTTGTACCCTTAGGAAGGGCATTTTGGTACAAACTGTCCCTCTTCCTGCGCTCTTCTTGCATGGTTACAAGTTTCCTGCCATGTGAATAGGACACCAACGAAGCACACATAAGAATGAACATGAACAACATCACAAGATTTGGGCGAGCCATATGGATATGGAATGTAACAATGGCTATAGAGGGAGAGATATGAGTATGTATATATGCTTATGGAGAGAGAGGGAGAGAGAGAGAGAGAAGGTGGATGTGGGTATTGTTGTTGGAGAGGAGATATGTAATGGGGAGTGTTTTATGGGGGTGGGTTGTGTGTATGTGCATATATATAGACTATAGAGAAGGGTATGGGTCTAATTGGAGAGAGAGAGAAGGCTGAGCCCAGTCAAAATTCAAAATTTATTTTGAAATTGAATACAAAGAGAAAATAAATAAATCAAACATAAAAATGAGTACATAATACATAGAAATAGGAAAATACATATATATACTTAGATACAAAATTCTTAAAATGACACTTATAATTTTACTCTAATTTGTCAGAAGGTTTGATCTAATTGATTCGTAAATAAATTTAAAATGATGTTACACAAGTCTTAATCATTTCCATTTATTAATGTGTACTTTATTACTTTACCTTTGTATCTAGTGATAACTTTATAAATATTACTATTACATCATTTTTATTATGGATTTCATATAAAAATTATTTAAACATATCATTTTCCATAAGTTTAAAATACAAAATAATATGGGAAGGCTGCCGCGTGGAAGCATGAGTTTGCTGATGGAGTGAGACCTAAGCCGCCGGCCATCCTTTCTTGGCAGTTTCATGCACCACCCACTCACAACAAAATATTCATCGTATTAAACTCTGTTTGGATTATAAATTTAAATTAATATTTTAAAATAAATAAATAAATAAAAATGTTAATTTATATTTTATTTATATCCTTCTCACTTTTTTTTTTTTTTTTTTAAATTTTTATCTAAATTCATAATAAACATTGTTTTAAAGCTCAACAACTAGCTCATGGCTCAAATACTTCGCCTTTTGACGTGATTTGGTGAACTGCCTACGTTCATGGCAAAAAAATAGAACAAAATCTATTATATGCAATAAGAATTACAAGAAGACTCTCAATCTTTTCGTAACTTTTTGTTTTCTATAACACTCTCAAATCATATTTGTAAATAACAATACATTCTACCAATGGCCTAGGTGAAGTTAGGTTTGGGTCTTTTACTCAAACTCTAAGTTTCGTCACCCTGCCTTTATAAAAACTTCTCATAATACTTTGAATATATATAGTAATACAAAACACCTTATAATAAAACAGATTTACAATTTATTTACAATTTATAATTATAAAACTAACTTATAAGTGGTATCAAACTAATATGTTCAAATTAACCACAAATTTATGAGGCAATTCAAAACTTATATGTATATATATATATATATTCGTGTGGGCTCTTGTGAAAGTGTACAAGTTAAGAAATGAATGGTCACACGCTTAGCTACCAGTTTGTGGACCCTACCTTTTGAGCCATAGAGTTTAGCATGTTGTGCACATTTGGGTTCAAAGTCTCTTATGCATTTTTTATTATTTTTTTTAAATCAACTTTGTTGACTAATGTTACATTATTTTTGGGCAGTTGCGTAGTCCTACCATAGGGGCATATCAAAAGACAAATATTTATTGCAACCCTACTCAAAGTAGTGAAAAATTTATGTTGGTCCTTTTCTTTTGGACCAAATGCATCCATGTGTCTATCGTCTTCAATTTTGAGTTATAGACTAGAGAGGTCCAGTTTGGCACATCAGATCCACTATTGGTCCATTATGATAATTTGAGTCATTAAAATTAGTAAAAAATATTTTAATTAAATTGATTTGATAATTATAGTTATATGATTTAATTATACTTATCGTAAAAAAAGGATGACCTTTTTTTTAAAATGAATATGATAAAATCATGTGGCTGCAAATATTGAATCAATTTAATTTTTTTCATGAATGATTTATATACAAAGATTTATAAAATGAACAATGGAAATTATTATAATAAAACTCATAATGAACTATATTAGCTCCAACTCTAAACTTCCCTAAAAAAATTATAAAGGTACAATCACTTGGGGTAAATGTTTGATTCAGATAATATTGGACAATCTTTACTGTATTACGAATAAATAATGTTTGTGTATTTAACAATAAACAGAAGAAATAAAGAAAAGAGAGTGACTGTTTGATTACAAAAATCAAACCAGTAAATAAAATAAAACATATTTTTATTTTGTTATAAAAATAAAATCAAAAACTGATATAAATAAATAAATTGAAAGTAAATTAAATACTTACATTATTTATTTGTCAAGCAAATTTTTTAATTAGGTTCAGTGTTTAATACTGTGTCCTTAAGACAGATTCGTCCTCTCCACGGTGCTTTTAGATTGTGGACGTTTATCTCTCAGGATAAAATGATCAATGACAAACAGTAACAGCACTACAAACTATTTACACAACGAACACACTTTGTGTTTATATACTTTCTCACAAGAAAATAATGCAGCAAAATGAATTTTTCGGAACAGGAACTTCAACTTATGTGGATGATATGCCCGTCTTTTCGGAACAGGAACTTCAACTTTTGCCAAACACCCTCACACTTTTAAGTATTTATAGGAAGATGGTCTACATTTCCACAATTCATAAGGAGTGCTGTTGGTTTTCTTATTGGGTATTTTGTTGAGAACATAATTAGCAGATAATATTGCTTTCCCCCACAAGTTTTGCGGTAAGCCTGAACTTAGTAATGTGGCATTCATTATTTCTTTAAGGATTATATTTTTCTTTTTAGCAATTCCATTTTGCTGTGGAGAATAGGGTGCTGTAGTTTTATGAATAATGCCATGTTATGTACAAAATTCATTTAAATGTGCATCATATTCACCACCCCTATCACTTTTAAACCAAGTTGATTTTCAACTTCAATTTTGTAGAGTTTAAACATTTTCAAGGCTTCATCTTTATTTCTAAGTAAATATACATAACAATATCTTGTGCAATCATCGATAAATGTTATGAAATACTTTTTGCCTCCTCTAGTTTGAACAAATTTAAGATCACATACATCAGTATGAATTAACTCTAGAGGTTCGTTTTTTTTTTTTCCAACCGATTTAGGTGGAGCCTTAGTTAATTTCGCTTCTACACAAATCTCACATTTGTAATTAGGATCAATTTCAAATTTCGGTATATAATCCAAACCAATTAATCTACACAAAGCATCAAAATTTACATGTTATAATCTACTATGTCATAAATTCGACTCAAGAATATAATAAAAAAATGTGTTATTCTTATTAATAGCAAATTTTGGTATAACCATCATTACTTTTAACTTGAAGAGACCATCACTCATGTATCCTTTTCCAACATACATACTACTCTTTGTTAATACAAATTTATCAGACTCAAATACAAGCCTAAAACTATTTTTACTTAACAAAGAACCAGAAACTAAATTCTTTCGGATGTTTGGTACATGTAGTACGTTGTTGAGGGTAAGTTCTTTCCCTGATGTCATCTTCAAGATCACCTTTCCTTGTCCAGCCACAGTAGAAGTAGAAGAATTTTTCATGAAAAGTTGTTCACCATTTGTAACCTCATTGTAAGTAGTGAATATCTTCTTGTCCACACAAATGTGACGATTTGCCCCAGTGTCAACCTACTATTCTTTGGATTTCCAACCAAATTAACCCCAGACACCACAGCAGAGAGATTGATGTCATTTACCCCGTCAGAGATGTAATCTAATTCTGTCATATTAGCTTGATTGGTGGTCTTCTTACTTGTACTTCCGCGATCCTTCTTAGGGTGGCAGCAATCAGAAGCTCGATGTCCGATCTTGCCACAGTTATAGCATTTTTCTTTGAACTTCTTATTGCTATTGTTGTCGCCTTATTTAGGACTATCTCCAGCAAACTTCATCTTTTTGTTATGTGGTTTGTGCACTTGTTCAACCACATTAGCCTTGGACTCAATGAGATTTTTATCATTCCTCTTTTCAGCCTTCCGGTTATTTGCCTCAATTCTCAATCATAGAATAAGTTCATCCATGGTCATCTCTTTGCGTTTATATTTTAAATAATTTTTGAAATCTTTCCAAGCCGGTGATAACATTTATACTGAAGCATGGAAAGACTCGCTAAGAGAAATATATCTTCAGAATGAATATTATGTAAAATTAATTGAAAATTTTGAACTTGAGAAATTACCATCTGGGAGTCTACCATAACGAAGTCTAGAAATTTACCGACAACAAATTTCTTTGTGCCGGCATCTTCTGTCTTGTATTTTTTCTCTAAAGAATCCCATAATTCTTTTGTTATTTTCAGAAGGTTATAAACATTATACAACATGTTGTCAAGGCCATCGATGATGTAGTTTCTGTATAGAAAATTAGAATGTTTCCAAGCGTTTACAGCGGTAACAATTTGCCGATCACTTTCATCCTCTCTAAGTACTGGAGTCTCTTCACGAAGAAACTGGGCCAAATTTAGAGTTGTACGATAGAACTGTATTTTCTGCTGCTATCTCTTAAACTCAGTGCCATTAAATTTTTTCAGTTTTTCTCCATGATTTATTAGAACTTGAACATTGTTCTGGATAGGGACCGGAGTCGTTGTAACGATCGGATTTGGAGTACTACTTTCAGCAGCCGTAATATCTGATTACAAAAATCAGAAAAAAACCAAAACAGAAATTAATTTTCTAGTTACTAAAACCAGAAAATAAATTATAATACAAAATAATTTTATTTTCCTTGTTACTAAAACTAGAAAGATAAAATACCACAATAATTTTCTGTAACACAAATTAATATTCTGCAATTGTTAATGACACCAGTATATTGCTACTAGTTGTCAAAGAAAATAAACAGTATATTATTACTATTTGTATTTTCCAACCAGAATATCACTTTGTGAAAGCACAAAAAATAAATACAATGAAGACACCAAAAAATAATCTGTCTTAAGATTGTTGGACAATCTTCACTGTATTACGAATAAATAATGTTTGTGTACTTAACAACAAACAGAAGAAATAAAGAAATGAGAGAGACTATTTGGTTACAAAAATCAAACCAGTAAATAAAATAAAACAAATTTTTATTTTGTTACCAAAAAAAAAAAGAATCAAAATCTGATATAAAAAAATAAATTGAAATTAAATTAAATACTTACCTTATTTATTTGTTGAGCAAATTTTTTGATCAAGTCTAGTATTTAACACTATGTAATTAAATACTTACCTTATTTATTCGTCCTCTCCACAGTACTTTCAAATTGTGGACGTTTATCTCCCAGGATAAAATGATCAACAACAAACAGTAGCAGCACTACAAATTGTTTGCACAACGAACACACTTTGTGTTTATACACTTTCTCACAAGAAAATAATGTAGCAAAATACAAAGAGTAATTGCAGAATTTTTTGGACAAAAATTAAAGTAAAAATCCAAATGAGGATTGCCTTTTTATAGGAAAGTTTGTGGCTTTTCAAATTTGAACTCAATAGGTAAAAAACCTATTTGGACAGTACTCAACAGGTACAAGACCTGTTCAATTTGAATTAAACAGATGTGAATCTATTCGGTTTACAGTTAAACAGATATGAACATGTTTGATTTAAATTTAAACAGATATAAATCTGTTTGGGTGGGAAAAACTAGACAGATTATTTTGGAATTAAATTTCGAATTTCAAATTCCAAAAGTTTGAATTCTGGATAAATTTTATTTTACCAAAAAATAAAATTAAATTCAAATGTGTTTTGCCCAAAAAGATAGGTATTGGGCCGGACAAGCCCAACCCAACCTCACACCACACATCTGCGTATGTTTATTTTTGGGTCCAATAGATCTAGTCCAATTTACCCATAACCTTTCTCTTTTACAAACTTGGGGTGCCCCTTGGGGCCCTCTGCCCTAAGTTACAATCCCAAACTTTATAAACCTATAAAATTCTTCCCATCAAACCAATGTGGGACAAGCCTTTATTCAAACCATATGGAATTTCCACCAAAACTCCATTTTCATGTAGCTCACTTTGGCTTCAATTTTTCATTCACCCGATAATAGTTTTGAGCAACCAAATATACTACGTGAATCACAATGCGGCATAGAATACGTTAACACTTTGACCCGCCAACTTTGGCGCATGAGTCCCACCTACAAATTAGAGCAAAGTTGAAAAAAAATCCTATTTTTGCAAAACTTCAAAACCCCAAGTCTAACACAGAGATCTAAACAGTTAAAACTTGAGGGGACACATACTCAAGCTGATGACATTATTTATAGAAAGATAAAACTAAACTGCACATATAAATTTTAAAAATAAAAATAAAAAGGGATTTTTTACATGGAAAACATTAATTAAACTTGGTTACAAGTGTGCATAGTCGTCACATGCTAATGTCGATTGCTGCTTTCACAACATGTCCGAATCAAGGCCGCTTGTTAGGTTTGTCACCATTTTGTCTATTTTCACTAGGTCGGTGTGTTTACATAATTATTTTAGTTTTTTGATTTAATTATATTTAGAGAAATGTTAGGTTTCATGAAAAAAAATTATGAAAACCATCATGAAAAGGATCTGCACCGTTAGATCAGGTATGGTATTTTTTTGTATACCTGATCTAACGGTACAGATCCTTTCATGATGGTTTTCATGATTTTTTTTCATGAAACCTAGCATAACCCTTATATTTAGTGTGTCTGTATTTTTACCATAATCTGATTTTTAGTCATTTTACTTTCAGTCCATTTATCAATAAGATTAACGAAACTTGTCTCATGAGTTAAAAGTAGCAAATTTTTTTTTTTTGTATTAGTACCCCCCACACTTTCATCAAATCTCACTTTAGTTCTTGTATTTTAACTAAAATCTCATTTTGGTCACTTCACTTTAGTCTTTGTACTTTAACTAAAAAATAAATGGTCTATTTTTAAAAAAACACATTTGTCGTCCATTTTTTTGAAAAAAAAAAATGTAATTAATTGAATAAATTACAATTATCAAATCAACTTTTTTTTGTGAACGATATACACTAAGGACTCTATAAAATGAACGATTCAAATTATCAAAATGAGATCTTGTGGTGGACCACATAAGGTCAGGCAATACCCTCCAATCCAGATGCATGGAGAGCGCAGTCTTACTTTTAATATTTTAAAGGCGAAATTCACACAATTAAAATATTGGAAACCAAAATGGCTCAAAACACAGTTTAAGGACAAATAGTGGAATTAACCTTATAAATTATACTTGAAATCAGCCAAGTAACAAATATCAAATATCAGCACCATTGTTTTGTATGGAAACAGAAGGAATGCTACAATATGTTTATTTATTTTGATCATTTGTTTGATCCTCCTTAACTGTATCCCTGAAAAAATTTAAACAAAAACGCTAAAATGAATGTTAGTTGTCTGTGTCCTAACATAAAAATTTATTTTGAAGATTATTTTTTGAGCCTCACCCTCCTCGCTAGTTGTTAGAGCATGTAAACATGCAAAACATTGCTTTGGCTTACCATCAAGAAAAAATGACAAACAATGCCTTAACCTGCTCTTAATTTGTATGTTCATGAATGTAAGTATCTGTTGCTGTTCTGAGGATTACAACAATAATGTCTAAAATATTAATTAGTGTATTAACAAATGTATCAATTATTCATGTTGTGTCTTTGTTGGTATATTGATTAGTATTTGTAACATTAGTGAGGATTACAGAGATTTAATTAGGAAAATGTCATATGAGGTATCAATGTCATGTAATCATATATTTAGGTGTTGATTAATGATACAAGATTTAATTAGGTTTGTTGATATAGTCTTTCCATATCCATCATGGACAAAATTGTCCTTTTCTTTTTAGATTTTGGCTTATACGGCAGGATCTACCTATGTATCCTTTAACCTTACAAAATTACATGCCACTGTCGACAAGTGTCCAATGAGTGTTTAAAATTCTCTTATAAATGTTTAACGAGTGTTGACACTCAGACGGATAACATTATCATTTTAGAAATGTTTGTGTTTTTTTTAATTGTAAATGGTTTATGCAAAAATTTTAGAACCAACTAAGAAAGTGACTTCAAGACCTCAGTGTTGCTAGAAATAAAGTTTGGATTAGAAAAATGCTGAATGATCAATACTTTCAATATCCTAAACTGAGGACTCTATAATAAGGATAAGTGAGATACAAAATACAAATAAAAATTAAAATCAAAATCAAAATCAAGTACATGAGAACAAAAAATTACATGGTTCACCTTAGAATAAGATTACATCCACGATCGTTGTATAGTTTTACTGTGATTTTAAAATAGTTGCGATACAATACAGAGAAATGCAACATTTCTACTTTAAATACATAGGCAACAAAGGAGAACTACAAAATATCAAAAGTACCCTTACTACAAAATTTGAGGTTGAGAAGTAAGTGTTCAGTACTTATTAGAATCCGCATTACCACAAAATATAACATTCTTTTAAGAGCACATAATATTCATATTAACTTAGAGGTATTGTTAATTAGGAAAATAAAAAAATAAAAAAACAAAAATAATAATGTCATATCCCGGTCGGAGAAATCGCATGACATTTCATTGTCAAGAGCATGGGGCATGACGCTTCATTGTCAAGAGCATGGGGCATGACATTAGCAAGATTAATCAATGTCCAACAGCATTACATTAGGAATAAATGCAAAGCATTATTGTCCATTTTGTTCAACTTCTTTCCTTTCTTGTTGTGTTTAAGCCGGCCAGAGATAGCAACTGTGACTTCACTCTTTTTTGGAATTTCAGAATTGGCTAAACACACATTTTTTTGTATATTGATGATTCTATATAGAATAATGCTTGATATTTGAAGCTTTCCATATGTGCCTATCAAGAGAATAATGGGAATAAATCAGGATGCTTTTATATCATAATGCGAATGAAATAGAATTTTTTTTTTTAATCAGCAAATTCAATGAATATATTTCTGCAACATACCGGTGCTTGATGCAATGATAAATGCTAGCTCAGCTTTCTGTTTGGTAACAATTTTTGTTTTTGTTTTTGTTTTCAGTGAACCTTTCTTTTTTTAATTTTGTCATTTTTTGGTAAGGACTGATCATCCAAAAAACGAAAATTAAAAAACCAAAAATAAAAGAGCCAAGAGAAATGACTTTTTGTATTTTCTAAACTTTTTCCAAATTTTGTCCATTTTTTTAGTTTTTAAGGTCCTCTATCTAGTTTTGACAGAAAAAATAATATATATATATATATATATATAACAAAGTATTAAAGGAGCAATAAAGATCCAAAAAAACGTTGCTAAAAAAATATTTGTCAGGCCAAGATATGTTGATCTTAATTGATGTAGTCACAGTTATTTTTTATTTTTTATTTTTTTTCAAGAATCAATGTACCTAGTCACTTAAAGTTGCAATAATAAGGTTAGGCCAGTATTCATCTACTAATTGCTAAGAATATCACACATTGTTCGGAATTGGGACCAGTGCTGACTAATTAATGATCTATTGTATTTCATTTCTTTGAGGAATAAATTATAACAAGGATTGAACAACAAATGTGAAGTCATTAATCTAATTATAAATGACATATATAAAATAGATTGAAGATCATGGTATGCATTTCGACCACAACCTTTAAGCAGCAACAGACTTGATTACATATTTTTCTGCTAGATGTCAGCTGTATTAGCATACGTTTAGACTAACTACTCATCGATTTTTAAATAATTTGGGACCTCATACTTGAATTTGTTTTAAAAGAACAATGGAGGTCAACAATAATTAAACAAGTGTTTGACAAGTATAAGAATAAGAACTTGCCGATTAGGAAAAAATTAGAATAAGAAGTTGACTCGAGCGTGATCAACATTATAATTTAGTGAAACAAACACCTAATCTCTCATTTAGAAGGTAGATGACACATCTTAAAGTAATATAAATTGTATTAGAAAATAAAGAGAGTTGGCTAAAAAATAAGGATAAAAGTTGGCATGAGGAGGAAACTAAGTTTACTAAAAGGCTTATGGTTTTGGATAATTAGATTAAAAGTCAAAATTTGATTAGTTTGATATTCTTGGTTTATTAATGAAATTAGAAACAATTTGATTGATACCTTTTTTGGTTTTTTTGTCACTTGTTTAACAAACTTCACATGTCCTTCATACTAGTTATACTTTCATCTCTAGTCATCAGACAACAATATCAATAGACAAACATGTTAAATTATTGATTATCATCTTATGTAAAATAAGGTTGAATAAAGAAAGCAACGCGAATTGATTTTGGTGATTCTAATGATGGTTTAAGGCAATGAGGCTATATCAAGAAAATAATCGTGTTGATCATCAAAAATAAATAGTAGATTAAAATTTTACTCTAATATTACTATGTTGAATTATTATCATCATAACTTGATTGTTTTTTTAATCAATAGAACCATATTCAAATTATATAATCTCTCTTGAAGCATGTCATCTTCCTATATTTTTAATAAATTTTTTCTTTACTGATCAATATATATATGTGAATTGTTATCAAATTTTAGTTGTTTCACATTCTTATCTTCTATTAGTAAAGAATGCATGTATGGTCTTGCACTATCAGCCTCTTATTTTATTTTATTTTTTTGATAACCGAGTATGAGCCTCTTATTTTATGATATATATACATATATATGTTTTTTTTTAATTTTTTGTATTCTATAGAGAAAGTCAGCAACTTATTACCAGGGACGGAACTAGGATTTTATCACCGGAGGGGCCAAAAGACAAATAAATTTTTTATACTATTTACGTATGCACGCCTGTATGTACAATATGATATATAAATTATGTATATATACAAAAAAATTCAAATACCACAAAAGTAATTTCTAATAGGATAAAGTTTTTTTAGTACAAAATAAAAAGAGAGCGCAAGATAAGAGAAAAATGAGATATATATTTTTTATATTGGGAGTCATTTTATGTATAAAATGAAATATATTTTTAAAATACTATAACAAATCATATTTTTCACAGAAACTGGGGGCCATAGCCCCCCATAGTCTTCTCCTAATTCCTTCCCTGCTTATTACAAATGGGATGTCATAAAGTGAAGACACACATTCCATTAAAGAAATCAACAATTCAATAAGCAAAGCTAAAATATTAGTACCCAGTTGTGACTTGCTCAAGACAAATCCATATGGGTCTTGCTTTTTTTCTTTTATTTCTTGAGTGTCATATTCCCCGGACCCTTTGGTAGGTTGTTGTAGGACCATTTTACATAATCTTCTATTATATTGCTTTTATTTTAATTCTCTCTGTCTTTCCCTCTCTATCTCTCTGTCTTCCCCTCTCTTTTATCATTGTGGAGGACAAGAACATACAAATCTTATCAACGTAAGTTACGATCTTAAAACCGTATTGTAAGAACCTTAACTCGTACTAGCATGTGTTATTCTACATTGAAAGTTCATATGGGGATTTTTAAGTATATAACTAGGGATAATGAACCTCATTGATATTATATGGTACCTCTTTTAGGTGTCAGTTGTGGTTTATCTAATGCAACCATAAACAATTATCATAAGATCTATCACACACAATTCTTTTTCTCTTAAAATTGTTGTGCTACGTTTGGCAGGAGAGAAAAGCAAGAATGGGAATGGACAATTTTAAACTTTTTTTTTTTCCTCTCTCTTTGGTTGTCTTAGTAGAAGAAAAGATTAATTTTTTGGAGGAAAAGATTAAATTTTAAAATAAGGCGCAACAATAATACTAAAATGCAACAAAATAACAAAATTTTTCCTTTACCTTCTCTCCATAGTCTACCAAGCAAGGGAAAGGATTACTTATTTTCTTCTTCTGTTTTTTCCTCTTTTATTTTTCCTTCCCTTTTCTCAATTTCTCTGCTATCAATTACATAATTAAAATTAGTGATCCGTACATAAAAATTCTAACTGGCCTTTTTCTCCTTTGATGATACTCAGTAAAAAATATTTATTTTAACAATTATGATTTTAAATATCAGTCTCTCTCGATATTGTTATTTAAAACCGTGCATACAACAAAGCATGAGAACCTTGTGTTGGGTGGTCGACATTATTGACTTACAATGCGCATACATCTTTGTATGGATGTGAATTGCCTACACTGAAAGAGATACAGAGAGAGCCCACTATGACTGTATGTGTCTTGAAATGGCTCAACAGTCAGACATTGGAGGGGTCTAAGATAGAAGAAATTGTTGGCTTGATTGTCTACAAAAGGCTCCTTGAATCATTCACCCATGTCAACACCTCAGGTGTCATTTAATGTGATTATTAAGACAGTTTCAACAATTGCAAGCCATAGAGATACTACTTAGCACATGTGTGCAAAAAATGAGAGAAAAAAAAGCCACACACTTGCACTGAATATTTTTTTTCCACATATTATATTTAGTTTATTAAAAGCACTAATGTTGTTTACATTTCATTATAAATGTATCATTTCAAAAAATGTAGAAGTACTAATTTAAATAGCGGTATTGAAATATTTATTGGTATTTGTCGTGGTGTGATAGTATCAAGTGTATAGAGTAATATGCACCATGAATTGGATGTATTAAAAATTATGAACCGCCTATCCCACCTCAAAAAAAAGAAAAAATTATAGTAGCAAAACCAACCATGCTTATGAATCAGTTATGGACTATAAATGCGACCCTCGTACGTTCCCAAATAACCTTAATATTATATTTATGTTTTATTAGCAAAACTCAACCTTAATACATTCTTCAACCAGTAACTAGATTTAATTAATTTATACTTCATTCACAAAATGTGACCCAATACAGTTTTTTAAAATTGAATCTAGTTACTAGTTGAAGAATGCAAAATCAAAGCATTAGTGCAATCTAATCTTGGTCAATTTCAGTTCCAACATATAACCATAACACCCCTCTAAAAAAAAACATATAACCATAATAACTTACTAGTCCAAGAACAAAACATTTATCCAAAAAAATGTTTTTTCAGGGCAGCATAGCCCAACCTTCAAAACCCATGGGCCACAATGAATGTCTCAGCCTGTATTTTGTTTTTGGGCTTGATCCACTATAGTTTTGTATTAGTCCAGCCCATGTATTCGTCAGATATGTTCAAGTTAATTGAGGGAACAATGAGCAAAGCCCATAATAGAAAACTTCAATTATCCAATTGCAACTCAAAACCCTTTTACACTTTGTTTGGATCATAAATTTTGTTATGATTCAAAAAAAAAATATTTAAAAAAAGGAGAGAGAAAGAAAATGTGAATGAAACCGTCCCTCTATCATGCATTTTTCATTTAATTCTTGCATTCGCATTCAACTTTGTTGGTTTGCAATGCATATTGATTGCAGTGTTTTTTTAGTGTGCAAGATCATTATATCGTAAGAGACAAACGTTCATTAATTGTTTTAAATTGTGTTTAGTTCATGAATTTATGAAGAAATTTGGACAAAGAAAGAAAAAATACATATGAAATATAGGTAAAATATAATTCATATTTCACTTGTCTTTTTTTATTTCCTTTCTAAATCTCTTGCCCCAATTCACGAACCAAATATAAACTTAACGACATAGTGTCAAACAGAGCCTTGATCGGCTTCAATTTCATTATTCCAATAATTTGTCAGTTTTCAATCACGGTTTCTATTTTTATTTCTTTTTTTTTTGTTTTTTTGTTTTTTTTTTTTGAGATATAGCTTGTGAAGAATTATTGAAGATCACTATTCTCATTAAACTGAATATGAAGATACACTTGTGTATTTATACAGAAACTGATAACTACCTAACTAATTCCATCTATTACGGGAATACAGTTACACAGTTATACAATGACATTAAACATATGTTAAATCTATCTCTTGAGTGTATGAGATGAGCCAAGAATAGCTGGAGCTGTTGCTGCTGTGGTTGAGCCAAGAGTAACTGGAGCTGCTGCTGATGTAGCTGAAGCTGCTGCTGATATAGCTGGAGCTGGAGCTGCTGCTGATGTGATATGCTTATCATCCCCTGGCAAGCTGATGGGAGGTGTGCAGACCAATAGCTTGGCTTGAAGATAATGAAACCGAGAGGCAGATAAAGACTTAGTGAAAATATCAGCGACTTGATCGATGGAAGGAATGTATTTGAGCACAAGCTTTTTGGCAGCAACTTTCTCATGAATGAAGTGGCAATCCACTTCAATATGCTTAGACCGAGTATGGAAGACAGGATTGGAAGCCAAAGCTATTGCAGATAAGTTGTCACACCATAGAATAGGAGCAAGAACAGAGGAAATAGAAAGATCATGCAGTAGCATGTGCAACCAACTAAGCTCAGCTGTAGCATGAGCAAGGGAGCGATACTCAGCTTCAGTGCTTGATCGAGAAACCGTGGGTTGTTTCTTAACGGACCAAGAGATGAGATTGGATCCAAGAAAAACACAGTAGCTACAGGTAGATTTGCGATCACTAGCATCGCCAGCCCAATTAGAGTCGGAAAAAGCCTGAAGTTCAAAAGAACTAGGACTAAAAGGCAAGCCATGAGAAATAGTGCCCTGAATAAATAGAAGAATGTGCTTGACTAAAGAAAAATGAACATTGGTAGGGGCATGCATATATTGACAAGCTTGATTGACGGCTAAAGAAATATTGGGACGAGTAATAGTAAGATATTGTAAAGCTCCAACTAGACTGCGATATAACTGAGGCTGAGCAAAAGGAAGAGAGGCTGCAAGGGTGAGATCAGGTTTCAAGGAAATAGGAGTGTTGCAAGGTTTGCAGGAGGTCATACCAGCCTTGAGAAGGATATCAGAAGCATATTTGTGTTGGGACAAAAAATAGAAATCACCAATAGATTGAATAGAGATACCCAAAAAATAAGAAATAGATCCCAATTCTTTTATGGCAAATGCGGAGTGCATTTGATGAATAAGATGGGCAATATGAGAAGAATTCCTCCCAGTTAAGAGGATGGCATCCACATAAACAAGAAGAACCGTAATATCACTGGAGGTTTTATGAATGAACAAGGAATTATCACAATGACTATTGATAAATCCTTGAGAGAGCAAGAATTTGGAAAAAGTGGAGTACCAAGCTCGAGGAGCTTGTTTTAAGCCATAAAAAGCCTTCTTCAATTTGCAAACATGATGAGGAGAAGAAGAACTAATAAAACCAGGTAGTTGATGCATATACACCTCTTCATCTAAAGTGCCATGTAAGAATGCATTACTGATATCCAGTTGCTTTAAGGGCCAATGATAATGTAAAGCCATACATAGCAAAACTCGAATGGTGGGATGTTTAGCCACAGGGCTAAATGTTTCTGTGTAATCAATACCTTTTTGCTGTAAAAACCCTTTTGCCACCAATCGAGCCTTATATCGAGCAATAGAGCCATCACTGTTTCTTTTGATGCGAAAAACCCATTTGCAGCCGATGGCCTGCTTGGAAGAAGGAAGAGGGACAACAGTCCATGTACCTTGAGCAATTAAAGCTTTATACTCCTCAAGCATGGCAGAATGCCAAATAGGAGAAGCAACCAAGGGCTTGCTGATAAGTAGGAGGTTCAGTATCTGCAAAAGAAGAAGAAGTGCAAGCTACAAGACCTCGAGTTTTAGACCTGGTAAGCATATGATGGACATTAGTAGAGGGAAGATGAGAGACAGGACTCGATGAGGAAAGATGTGGTAAACCAATAACAATAGACTGAATAGGAACTGAGGCTAAAGGAGGAGAATAATTAGGCTGTAGAGGAAGAGGAGTAGACTGAGAAGGAACTGCAGTAGAACAGATCTGAGATGGATCTGCAGAAAAGCAGAGCTGAGCTGGAACTGTAGCAGAATAGAGGAGTGGATCTGCAGAGGAGCTAGGCTGGGATGAAATAGCAGAAGGAACTGCAGCAGAACAGAAAAGAGGAGCTGCAGAAGAACTAGGCTGAGAGGGAGCAGCAGAAGAAGCTGGGACTGCAGCAGAACAGAGGTGAGGATCTGCAGAAGAACTAGGTTGAGATGAAGCAGTATGAAAATTAGAAGGAGACCAAAAGAAAGAAGTCAGAGTGGACAAAGAAGGAGCATAATGAGTTAAAAAAGGGAAAACATCTTCATGAAACTCTACATGCCTAGAAATGAAAACCTTACTTGTAGTCATATCCAAACACCTGTAGCCTTTATAGGAAGGGTGATAACCAAGAAAGACACAAAGGGAAGACCGAGGCTGCAGTTTAGAGGTGGTGTATGGCTTTAACCATGGGAAGCATTGACAACCAAAGACTTTCAAAAAGGAGTAATTAGGTAAAGTATGAAAGAGAAGCTCATAAGGAGACTTGTGAGAAAGTTTGGCACTAGGCAATTGATTGATAAGATAAGTAGCAGTAGCAACTGCATCAAACCAAAACTGTGTTGGAACAGAAGAATGATGAAGCAAAGCAATAGTTGTTTCAACAATATGTCTGTGTTTTCTTTCAGAAACACCATTTTGAGGTGGAGTATATGGAAAAGAGAGTTGATGAAGTATACCTTGAGTTTTTAAAAATTTTGACATTGAGGAGTTGACAAACTCAGTATCACCATCAATTCTCAACACTTGAAGCTTGGTAGAGAATTGAGTTTCAACATAGGCCTTAAATTCTACAAATTTAGAGAAAACTTCACTTTTATAGCACAGAGGATAAAGCCATGTAAATCTACTATAATCATCAATGAAAAGAACATAATATTTATAAGTGGAAGCTGTGGAATGAAAAGGTCCCCATACATCACTATGAATTAAAGACAATGGTTTATTTGTAGTAGAATTAGACAGCTTAAAAGGAAGGCGATGACTTTTAGCCACACTACAATGTATACAAGAAGAAATAGCAGGCTGTGTTTTATTAGAAAGAACAAACTAATGTTGCTTTAAAGCAGTAAACTTCAGTTGAAAAGGATGACCTAATCTCTTGTGCCAAATATGCTCAGAAGCATGTGCAGTGGTGGATGTCAAGAAAGCATAGGAAGATGAAAGATGATTAGGCATAGTAGCAAAATGCTGAGAACAGGACAACAGATGTGGAAAATGATACAAGCCATTAGCATTAGAACCCTTGTGTAAAATGGCCTTCGTGTGCTTGTCCGGAACCACAAAGGAAGAAGCATCAAAAGTAATGGTGCAATTGTTATCTTTTGTGAGTTGATAGACAGAGAGAAGATTAGAAGAGATAGGAGCATGAAGAATTTTATTAAGCTTGAAAGAAAAATGAGGAGTATGAAGAAGACCTTTACCTGTGTGATGAATAGGGAGAGAATTACCGTTACCAACAGTAATATGATCAGGACCAGTATAGGACTGAGACATGTTGAGATTAGAGAGATCATGAGTGATGTGGTCAGTGGCAGCAGAATCCAAATACCAAGGGGAAACATCAGAAGAATTTGGAGATGGAGAGGGAGTAGAGGCAACATAGGCTCTTGGAGAAGACTGTTTAGATGAATGTTAAAGCAAATTTTGATGCGAATTCTGATTCTGGTTTTGTGAATGCTGCAGCTGATGCAAGTTCTGATGAAAATTGGCATCCAGACGATGCCAGCAGTCCATAACTGTATGATTTCCTTTGCCACAAATTTGACAGATCAGTTGTGAGGATAAATAGGTCGTCCTCCCTCGACCGCGATACTATCTTCCTCCTCCACGAAAGTTACCTCGAAAATTGCCTCTATTATTTCGAAAAGAGAACCTGCCTCGTGATGCAGAAAAACTACTAGCTGAACTTCGCATAGAAGCATAAGCAACTGAATTGTTGTCTAGAGATTGCAAGTTTCTCTGCTTAGAGTCTATATGCAGAGACTCAGAACATAGGAGAGAGGTTAATTCCTCCATGGAAATAGGCTCAACTCGAGCACGAATAGTGGTTTTGAGTGCATCAAACTCATCAGGTAAACCATTTAGAGTAAGTAATACTAAATCTTCTTCATCAACAGATGATCCAGCTAGAGCCAATTGATTTGCAAGATCTTTGATCTGATGCAAATACTCTTCAATAGACTTGGACTCTTTTGTCAAATAATTTAAACGATTTTTCATCTGATGAATATGAGACCTTGACAGTGTTGTAAATCGTTTGCAGAGTGCAGTCCAGACCTCAAAGCTGTGTTGCAGATGAATAATAGAAGAAAAAATTGTAGAGGTAAGTGTTGCAGTGATGCAACTTAGGAGATGAGCGTCAATTTTGTTCCAATTGACTCAATCAGGATTCAAGACTTCGAGACAAAAGAGTCATCCTTGATCATCAATGGTGGACATGGAACTAATCCACTTACAAAATCCAAGAAGTCAGTAGCACGCAAGATATTCTGAAACTGGCTTCGCCATATAAGAAAGTTAGTTGCATCAAGTTTGACTGTGATAAATGAATTTAGATTGGAGATAAGAAGATTGAAATTTGCAGGCAAGGAGGTAGATGAAGATGAAGAAGAGGAAGCCATTGATATGCTCGTGAGAGCTCAGAGAGGCTCTGATACCATGAAGAATTATTGAAGATCACTATTCTCATTAAACTGAATATGAAGATACACTTGTGTATTTATACAGAAACTGATAACTACCTAACTAATTCCATCTATTACAGGAATACAGTTACACAGTTATACAATGACATTAAACATGTGCTAAATCTATCTCTTGAGTGTATGAGATGAGCCAAGAATTGCTGGAGCTGCTGCTGCTGTGGTTGAGCCAAGAGTAGCTGGAGCTGTTGCTGATGTAGCTGAAGCTGCTACTGATATAGCTGGAGCTGGAGCTGCTACTGATGTGATATGCTTATCAGTTTGCAAAATTAGTTTGGTTTTATTTTATGTGTTTATGTTTTACATAAATTCTGTTAATAATTTTATATATTTTGTTTTAATGACATGTAAAAAAAAAATTTATCAGAGTTTTAATGACAGGTACAAGACTAACTTTTTGTAGGCCTTATTTGAATAACACAAAATTAATGTCACTGCACATTACAGATCAAAACGAAGGACATACTGTTCAAAAAAAAAAAAAATCAAAGGACATACACACAAGATCATGTTGTCCTCATTATCCCACTACCTTGTCTCATATTGTTTTTTTCACAACGTTGCATTCTGTTAGATTACATATTTTTAATCACATAATAAATAATAATAAGAGAATAAGTGCGCACACATATAAATACAAAATATATATGGTTTGGCTTATCAGTCTCAACCCTCTGCTTCCATAAAATTTTTTTTACAGAATTTTAAATGTACAATAAATACAAGACACTTCACAATGTGCGTACCAAATACTGTACTAGATGAAGTGCATCAGAGCTTTAAGACTGAATTGGATTGTCCAAGAAATTGGAGACCTACAAAACGAAGTGCCGTTAAAGCTATCCAATTGCGGTTGGCTGGATAACTCCTCTGGTGTGGAAATAAGTGATTGGAGAAGATGAAATACTCTCTCGTAGAGAGAGGAAGAGAAAGTGTGTTTAGATTGAATGAGTTCAGTTGGTTGAGAGTGAATGAGATACCTTCAATGTGAAAAGAGTATTTTTTATATATAAAGCTTAACTTGTTCCCAAGGTGAGATCCATGGAATTTGGGTGCCTCAAAGTTTTTTTTATCATTACCCAAGATGGAAAACCACAAGGTGGTTAACCATAGAGTCATTTGCTCATTATAACTATGCATATAACATATCACATTCTTTTTATTAACTGATTCTGTGATTCTAAGAAACGGGAGACCAACTGAGGTGACACTTTGTACATGCATGCATTCATAGCTTCCAAGTTTACTCAAAGATTCCTCAGCTTGGCGCCGATCATACCTCGGTTCGGCCTTTTATTAAGTTGCTCGTAGAGATGGGCTAGCCCATTTGGATGGCCTCATGTGTGTTCAACCCACTTCAGTTCTGTTGATAGGTTTGACCCAACTCAGTATCGCGCTTGGATTGGCCTATTCCTTAATATGCTTGGCCAAAGTGCTTGAGGACTTGGGTAGACAATTCTTGTGGAGATGGGCTCAACGATTTGGCCCACGTGGATATCTAGCCCATATTGGATACCATTCGGGTTTGGACTTAGTGGTTTGGACCGGCCCAAAGTTTGGATCCGCTTCATTTATATTTTGCCCCTTGATATTCAATTCATACACAAGCATGTGTTGGTCTTCTTTGAAAATTACAATTATTGTTTGGTAATTTTTTTTTAATTTTCATTTTTGGTGCTTTATATATAATAAAACTTTCTAAAACACCTATAATTTTTATATTGTTATCGGTTTTGTGCAACAACTGTTTTCAAAATAGCTTTATATATATTTTTTTAAAGTCACTGTCAAAAAATTTACTCAAATAAAAAAATTCAAAAATAGTAAGACAAGTAAATTTTCTGTGTTTTCTGAACAATAAAAATTTTAAAAACCAAAAAACCTCCAGATTCGATATCATGAATTCTTGCTTATATTGAGCATGTCACAGTGTCCTTCACTTTGGCAGCATTTCAGGTATCAAACAAAATGTGAATCACCTTCCAGTGGTTGGGTCATATTCAATTAGTATACAGAGGTGGGAAAATGTGAAACAATGACACTTTTGTTTGATTTAATTTTTGAAAATTATTTTTGAATTTTTTGTTGTTATAATTTTTTATTTTTTATTTTATTTAAATTTATTTTTTAGATGTATTTAATATAAATGTACCAAAAAATTAAAGTATTTGTGCAAAAAATTAAAAATAATTCACTGAAAACTTAAAATGACAAGGTGGGGCTAACCCAAAGAAGTGGGCCAAAAGGATGAGTGCCTCACCAAAAGCCCAATGATGGGTGAAACGAGCGTAAAAGATAGGTTGGGGAGGAAAGACCACTCTGTCTGTCCGACTAGCTACATTAGCTAAAGAAGCACAACAAAACTGTTCAAATTGAATGAAATGACACATGTGAGCACAACGATAGTGGATTGTTGTTGCTTTGGCACTAAAGTTATTATGCTAAAATAGTTTTTAAAAAAATAAAATAAATTAAAAAATTAATAAAATAAAATATTACATTGAAATTATAATTATTTTTAAAAAAAAAGTCAAAAAAAATTAAAAAATTAAATTTAAACGAAAATTTTTAATCTCAAATTAAAATAATTAAAAAATTAACCCACTTTCTAAACGAATAGGAGAGAAATAACATTGAGATAGGTAACAATTCTTTCTCAAATACTATTCCCCGTTGCCCTCTTAATCGTTTATGTGTTCTCCCTATCAACAATCAAGTCTTGCTTTATAAAAACCTCCATTCTCATCTTGCTCTCAATGAGCGAGGCAAATCCGTTTTTGATAGAATATTTTTTAGAGTTTTTCACAAATTTTAGATGCATTTAGTGATTGTCTGGGTTTATTTATTTAGAATTTTTTTTTTTTATCCTTCTATAAAAAAAATGTGTAAAAAATAAAAAAGTGATGTGACAATTTATAGTAAATAAACAAGAGCAAATTAGTCTAAGGTCCTTATCTCATTTCTAGTAATGGAAAAAATCCACAATATTATTTTATGATGTCTAAAATCCCTCAACCTCAACACCCATATATGATAGTGAAATTTGATTCTTTGATTCTTTTAGATCAAACCCCAAGCCCAATCTTTTCGACCACCACCACATGGGGGGAATGGGCTTCTTGAATTCGAGCATTTCCATCTCCAATAATCTCATCTTTTTTGCAATTGAGAACATGGTCGAAGGACTTGAAAGGAAGGGAATTAGAGTGTGTAAATCGGGGGGACGAACCGACGAAGGAATGGAGCCGTGGTGGATGATCTGGGGGTCGTCTCTTTGAATGGGAGAACTAGGGAAGATGAAAATGAAGAAGAGGGATGAGGACCGAATACATCGAAGAAATCGAAGTCTTGGGATGGAGAAGAAGATGAGGATTTTGGGATTGTGAGCTTGCTTGGCTTGCTTGCAAGCTTCGCGTGGAGGGTCTTCTTCTTTTGAGCTGTATGTACCATCGTGAGAGAGAGAGAGAGAGAGATGATGATGATGATGAAAAGCCAGCCGAGAAATGAATTCAAGGCAGGCAGAGAGGATAGGGATTACATTTTTGAAGAAACAAAGAGTTTGAGAAAGCTTTGAGATCTGAACCAAAGAGAGAGAGAGACAGAGAATCAAGATCAAAAGCAGATGAGAGAGAGAGAATCAAGAAGAGGTTGGGTGTTGTTGCTAATTTCGGTGTGCTTTATGCTACAAAATCGACCTCTAAAAATTCAGAGAAATTTTTTGGAAAACCAAAAGAGAGAGATGAATAGTAGGGTGGTGGTAGGTTTTTAAGGAGTGGGTTTCAGAAAAATTTACTTTATCGTTTTCGATCTAAACTCTATCCAATTTTGATAATTAGGGGTAAGTAATTAGTTTTTGGGTGGGATTCACTTCTGAATCGACTTCAATTTTATAATTCTCTATGAAATCTAGAAAATTTCTCTATTTCTCTTAAATCTAGAGAATTTCTCTAGAAAACTAGAGGAGAGAGATGAAGATAAGAGTAGTGGTAGTGGTGGTGGGTTTTGAAGGAGTGGTTCTAGAGAAATTCATTTTATCTTTTTCGATCTAAGCTCTATCCAATTCCTAAATTTCTCTGAATTGAATTTTCTCTAAATCGATGTTAAAGGATCTTAGACATTATGAAAATATTAGATGCCATTTATACTATAAAATCTTAATACCAGAGACCTTAAAAAAAAATCCTCAATAAACAAATAAGTTGCTTATTAGCAACTTCCCAAACTCAATCTTAAAAAGTTTAAAAAATAAAAAGACTAAATTATAAAATAAAATAAAAAAATCATTTTGCCTCCTAAACTTTCACGTGTTTTTCAATTTGATCCTAGATTTCGTATAATATCAATTTGCCTCCCAAATTTCAAAATTTTGATCAATTTGGCCCCTGCAGTCACATTTCGTTTACAATCAAACGAATTTGCTGATGTGACACCAAATTTTATTTGGAACTTTATTTTATCCTCCAAACTATACTTTAAAAATCAATTAGTCCCCAAAATATAAAAAATTTAAATTTAAATATTTAATAAATAATTTTTTATCTCAATAATGAAAAAATTAAATTTTAAATAATATATACTTTGTAAAAAAAATATAAAAACCTCGTTTAGAATTATATTGGGACTATGAAATATAGGTACTTCGACAAATATGTCGTACCTGTACAGAGTATTTCTTGACGTATATATTTCTGCATATGTACTGGGTACACAAAACACATACTCAAATTTTTTCTTTTTAATTTTTAGCGTATCCAAACATACCTAGTAGAAACTCAAACTGTGTCATATCTCAGTCAAAACAATAATATTTTCTTCTACTACAAAGATAAAATTCATTTTCCTATACTTTTATTTCATTTTTAATTTTATGTCTAGCATGATTTTAAAATTAAGCTATGGATTGTAAATTATTTAATATAATGAAATTTAATTTTGGTTTATCTTATACATGTACTGTTGGCATGTCAATTGTATGTTAGATCTTAACAAATTAAACCATTTAATCAATTTTTGTCTTACTCCAAATCAAAAATAAATATTTTTTACAAACGTATCAAGTTGTATCTGTACCTTTTTTTTTTTTTTTGAATTTTACTGTATCAACGTACTCGTATTGTACCAGTACCAGTACTCATACATGTATCTGTGCTTCATAGGTCTCAAAGTATCTCAAGTCTATCCTGAAGAAATTTATTGAGTCGAAAATTTATTGACTACTCTATGTGTGTGCACGCGCGTAATTGTAACTAGTTTATTCTCTAAATTAATTTCAATAGAGTTGATCGAATAATATTAATTTCAAAATTAAGTGGGAATTTTTTTTAAAAAAAATTCAATTACTGTCTAAAGAATACTCAACAGGACTAATACTTAATTTTTTTTATTCAAAATTTAATTTTTTCATTTTTGAGATAACAATTTATTAATTAAATATACATTTTTTTATATTTGAGGAGCTAATTCATTTTTAAGGTATAGTTTGGAGGTAAAATGAAGTTCCAAATTTGAAATTTGGTACCACATTAGTAAGTTTTGTTTGATTGTATACAAAATGTGATGGCAGGGGTCAAATTGAACAAAATTTTGAAAGTTTAGGGGATAAATTGATATTATACGAAGTCTGGGGTCAAATTGAAAAAAAGGTGAAATTTTGGGAGGCAAAATGATATCTCTCTTTTAAAAATAAAACACTCAAAAAAATTAAAAAATAAAAATAGAACCTCAAAAACCATTTTTGAAAAAAAGAAAAGAAAAAGGGAATTATCTTGCAGTTTTGGTCATGGCAAGAGGGTTTTTTAATTGATTTTTTGACTATTTTAACTTGAAACTAAAAGTTTGTTTGGTTTAATTTTTTTTTAGAGAAAAAGTGAAATGATAGTGATTTGAATGTGATATTTTATTTTTATTTTTTTGACTTATTTAACCTATTTTATCTTTTATACTTTTTTTAACCAAAAAATTGAAACCAAACATACCCTGATTATACAAGATGACTTGGGATTTTTGGCTTGGTTTGGAAGTATTTAAATAAATTGTTTATTAATTTATTCGTTTATTTCAATTATATCATCTCTTTATTTATTTTTATATTTTTTCATAATAAATGAAAAGGTTAAAAAAAATAAGTTATATCCAAAACAATGTTACACAAACAATGAATTTCTATTCCCATTAATTATACTACTGGGTGTTTTGGAGTTTATTTATTTATTTTGTTTATTTTTTTCTTTAGTGAATTTTTAAAAAAAAATTCAAACAGTTTTAGATTTTTAGATTTAGCTCAACAAGACGAATCAAAAAATTATAAATTTTTTTAAAAAAAATCAGAACAGACAAAAATAAGCAATTTTTTTGAATTTATTTTTGTCTTTAGTGATTTTTTTTCTGGATTTTTTTAAAAAAAAAATATTTTTTAGATTCGTTTCGACAAGATGGACCGGAAATATAAAAAAATTTAACATAATTTTTTTAAAAATTGCTAAAAACAAAAAAAAGGGAAAAGATGTTTTTTTTTTTTTTTTTGTTGCCAAAATGGGCAAAAACAGTGTTTTTTTCAAACTCAAAGGTACAACTGGATTGAAAACGTTTTCAAAAAACAGAGCTGCAACAGCTCATCAGAGAAGAGAGTAGTAGGGTTCAGAGTCTTAAAAAACCACAACAGGCTAGAGCAGATAAGTCAAGCTGTTATTCCTTTCTGTTCAGTAAAAGGACCCATCAGTTTAATGTGTATGAGCTGTGATTTTTTTTATTTATTTATTTTTGGGAGATTGCTTTTCTTTTGAAATTTTTTTTGAACAACTTTTCTTTTGAAATTGATTTGGCTGTATAGTCAAACTTTAAAGGACAAATTACGAACATCCTCCTCGAGGTTTGGTAAAAATACAGATTCTTTTTTGAGATTTGAGAAATTACAAATTATTTCTTGAGGGTCAAATTTTCATAACAAATTAGAGAAAATTAGAGGGGAATCTGTATGAAAATAAACACCTCTGGGGGCAATTTATTATGAAAATATAAATCTTGTAATTTCTCAAACCTCAGGAGTAATCTGTATTTTCACCAAACCTCGAGGGAGGTGTTTGTAATTTGCCCAACTTTAAACATCCAAATGAACATTGTCATGAAATTTTCAAAACTCAATAGAAAAAAAAAATTTGTAATTTGTATTTGTAATAGAAGCTCACATATTGCATGTGTAATTTACTCGGGCCTCATTTAAGAATATATTATTTTAATAATTTTTTAATTTTTTACGAAAAAATTATAAAAAAATAAAGGGAATGATATGACAATTTATAATAACTTTTTAATTTTTTAACTAAAATACTTAGTAGTTGTTTGGATATTCTAAATAAGTGTACTTTTTAACTTTTTATGAAATATGGGTTGGGTTTGAAATGATGTGGTAGAGAGGTAATGTGACTTAAATAAGATGGTGTGACTTAAATAGGATAGTGACTTTTTGACATTTTTAATATATGACAAATAAGGCCTTAGTTTCCAAACGAGGCCTCAATATTCTAATATTTACATGAATTGATTGAAATTTGAGTTTTTATGAAACAAAGACCCTTGAGTTGCTGATATAAAAATTGCCGTACATGGTAATCTAAAAGGGTGAGTGAGGTTAGTTAAAAAAAACTAATTTATTGATTGAAAATAAAATTATAAAAAGATTAATATTAAAAAGTTAGTTTATTAAATATATTCTTGACTTTGGACATTTCTGATTGCTTTTCAAAGTTGTTGACGTAAGTTTTTTTTTTAGTGAGAAAAAGGTTTTTATCAAATAACACTTCTTTAACAAATAAGATAATTTGGGTGTTTTAGAAAAATGATTAAAATTGTTTTTTTTTATTTTTTTATTTAAAAAATGTATAAAAAATGTGATAAAAAATAGGTTAAAAGCTGGGAAGTAACTTTTAACTCACTTCCCAAAAGAAACTAAAATGGCACATGCAAGTCATAATTATTTCACTTTTTCTCTCATAAAAGTCAAAAAATTAAAAAAGTCAGAACAAGCGAACTTTTTAGGTCCAGACTAAAAGTCAAATTTAAAAAGTCAACTCATTTCCCAAATGAAACCTTTTTTAATCTGTTCAAATTAGGGGTGGGCAGCGGATATACCGATCCGCCAAAACCGACCGAACCAAACCGATCCGTCACATTTTGGATGGATGCGTGATTACGAGCGGACGGTTGCGGATTGATTTTCTCCAATCCGCCAATTTGGCGGACGGATGGCGGATTTAAGGTTCTTTTGGCCGCAACTGAACCGCCAAACCGCGAGCACCCCTAGTAATTTATAAGACTTTGTATTTTCAATTTGTTTAAATATTCTGTTTGTGTTTTCAATTGAAAAAGAGTTTAAATATTCTGTTAAAAAAAAGTTTTCAACTTGAATATATTTTTTGAATTGAAAAAAATAAACGTATTATTTATCTATATTTTTTTGTTTTTAAATCTAATTCTAAAAATAATAAATAGAAAATATGATATATATGCTGGTTGGTTTTTGTTTTCAAAAATATATATAGATGTAACAATACAGAGACATACAATCCCTACTACTGCTTTGTTCATGGTTTTGGTGGTTTGAATTGTTTTTATATTTTAAGAATCACAGATTGTAATACTCTATGTGGATGAAGCATGCTGTGATTGTAATATGTGAATGAGGCATGTAGTGATTGTGATATTCTAAAGTTTCAAACTTTATATCTTTGGATGAGGCATGCAGTAATTATAATAATTTTTTAAGTCATTGACTATAATATTTTTTTTTTTTTAAGGAAGTGCACAAGTTGAATTATGTTGAAAATTTATAAAATTTTAAACCGCCAAACCGATTCGCATCCATCCGCCAAACCGCCAATCCGCTCAATCCGCATCCGCCGGATTGGCGGACGGATGTGGATTGATTTTCTCCAATCCGCCAATCTGGCGGACGGATAGCGGATTGGAGGTTTTGTGGCCGCAACCGACCCGCGCCCACCCCTAGTTCAAATAAACAAGACTTCTTTAACAAAATAACATTTTTTAGTTAAATTGACTTGTAAGGCCATCTCCAACGTTGCACCAAATTCATCACCAAATTTAAATTTGGTGAAAAAGTTCCTCTTTTGTGCTACAATGGTTTCATCAAACCTGTTAGGGGTGAGCAACGGATATACCGATCCGCCCAAACCGACCAAACCAAACCGATCCGCCGCATTTTGAACGGATGCGTAATAACGAGAGGACGGTTATAGATTGATTTTTTTCAATCCGCCTAGTTTTGAACGGATGGCGGATTTGAGCTTCCTTTGGCTGTAACCGAACTGCCAAACCGCAAGCATCCCTAGTAATTTATAAGATTTTGTGTTTTCAATTTGTTTAGATATTCTATTTGTGTTTTCAATTGAAAAAGAGTTTAAATATTATGTTGAATATATTCTGCTGAAAAAGAGCTTTCAACTTGAATATATTTTTTGAATTGAAAAAAAAAATAAATGTATTATTTATTTATATTTTTTTTGTTTTTAAATCTAACTCTAAAAATAATGGTTTTTGTTTTGAAAAATAGATATAGATGTAACAATACAGAGACATACAATCTCTAATCTCTACTACTACTGTGTTCATGGTTTTGGTGGTTTGAATTGTTTTTATATTTTAAGAACCACAAATTGTAACATTTTATGTGAATAAGACATGCTGTGATTATAATATGTGTATAAGACATGCAGTGATTGTGATATTCTAAAATTTCAAACTTTCTTTCTTTGGATGAGGCATCCAATGATTGTAATACTTTTTTAAGTCATTGATTGTAATATATATATTTTTTAAGAAGTGCACAAGTTGAATTATGTTGAAAATTTATAAAATTTTAAACCGCTAAACCGATTCTCATCCATCCGCTAATCCGCTCAATCCACATCCGCCGGATTGGCGGACGGATGCAGATTGATTTTCTCCAATCCGCCAATATGGCGGACGGATGGCGGATTGGAGGTTCCGTGACCACAACCGATCCGTGCCCACACCTAAAACCTGTATCAAATTAAGAATATAAAATATTTCACCAAACTGAGAATGTCTTGCACCTTTCAGTAATTTACTATGCATAGTCGTTAAATGTCAACCCACCGGACGTCCGGCTGAATATCTCCCAGATGACCATCTCAAGGCAAAATTTGTGAAAAATTTACATTGACCGGTCGACCCCAGATGACCATTTTTGCCCTCGATGACCATTTTTGCTGCTAAAAAAGTAAATAAAACATACGTTTTTAATTTAGATATTGAGCTTCTGATGATAACTTATTTGATTACGAAACCAAAATGTTTATTTATAGTGATTATATATGTTCAAGCCTAAATATGATTATATATGTTCACATGAAAATGTTCTTTCATTGTTTCACTCTTTTAAGGAAAATGGGGAGACTCCCAAAACCCTCGCTGGGTGCTGATTGACCCAAATTTTTTTTTTTCCTTACATCCTCTCCTTGCCCCCCACGTGTATGTGGGGGTGGTGGGGGTCTGCCCCAACTGCGGGTCTACAACATTGCTCATCTTTTAAAATGTGCCAGAGTTCTCCTTTTGTTTTCTGGTAAAAAATTGATGCTTAAATATGATTAGTTCACATAAAAAGCTTCTGTAAAACATAAGTGTATTATTCAATTTTCGTGGCGTTTTGAGAAATTGGTAAAAAGTTAACTTTTTTGATTTTTTGTTAAAAAAGCTAGCCTTTTTGTGACATTTTGTGTAAAAAAGTAAAAAGCCAAACAAAAAGCTAAAAAGTCAAAAAATTGACTTTTTACCAACTTCCGTCACCATTTTAACTTTTTCTTTAATTATTCTTTGATCATTATTTAGTTTTGGCTCTCACATATTCTGATATGCATTTCTGTTGTAGAAAGAATTGCTAAGAATAGTTGATCTTGGTCCTTTTAAGCACGTAGTGGATGATGGGCTTGGGCTGAGGAAAGCAGCATTTGAATGTGTGGACACATTGTTAGACCTTGATCAAGTGAACCCTTCATCTTTCATCGTTCCATACCTTAAATCTAGTCTGCATGGTGAGTTGCTTGCTTTTTTCTCATGTTCTCCTATTTGTGAATAATGTTTGAAAACTACTACTTTTCTTTCATGGAATAAACAGAGAAGAAAAAAAAGAAGGAAAATAATGGCAGAACCTGAAGAAAAAAAGGAAGGGAAATCATACAAGCAGTGCACTTGGTAAGCTAGATTAAAGTTGTCGGTCGATCGGCTGAACGTCCCCCGATTGACCTGTGTTTTGATGACAGCTACAAATTCACTGTTGGAGTGGTCGATATCAGATAGAGGAATTCATATTTTTTTTTACTCAGATTTGATAAAATGTTTGGTGAACCGTTGGAGATTCCCTAATGGTGTGTTTGGTTGGGGGATTTGGGGAAGGATTTGGAAAGAAAAAGGGAAAAGGTGTGTGAAACTAGGTGAAATGTAAGTATATTTTATTCACATTTCACTTAATTTTTCCTTTTCCCTTTCCAAATCCTTCTTCAAATCCCCCAACCAAACACATCGTAAGTCTCTATCAAATGAAACCTTTAATGATAATGTTTTCACTATAAAATAGTAGGTCTGAAGTGGACAAAATATACGCAGTTCTATTTCTAATTCTTTGGAAGAATTGCAGCTCAAAATTTTCTTTTGGTTGCTTGAAATCTACACAAAATCTTGCAAGCATAGAGAAATTAAAAAATAAAACAGAACAAAAAAACTAGAAGAGATACAACTGGAGCATATGCATATATGATTATGCATTCTCTTTCTCTATATTTTTTTAAATTAAAATAAAGGACATTTACAATTGAGAAGATGGGAAGAACAGGAAAATAAAACTTGGATATTTCCAGCCTGGGTTCAACATCTGCGTGGAGAACACCAAAATGCCTGCACAAAAAAGAGTTCTATGTAATTAAATGTTAATGTCTTTTCAATTGAACACATGTTTCAATACAGAGAATTGGCTAAAATAATGTGATTTTATGTTTTCATTTTCTTTATTTTCATTTTTTTTTAATTCTTTATGTTTACAAAACAAAATAATAAAAGTTTGAAAACACCTCTTATTTTCGTATTGTTTTTAATTTTGTGCAAAAACAATTTTCAAAAATTGCGAAGCGACTTTGTTCTGTTATTGTTTTATTTTTTGTTACTTTCGTTTTCCATGTCTTCGAAAACAAAAAGAATGAAGAGTTCAAAATCATTTTATATCTTTTCATTATTGTCAAAAAAATAGATTTTGAAAATTCAAAAAAAGAAAAAAAATTAAAAGCACTTGCTTTAGCTCTGTTTGGTTGATTTTCAGAATCTGTCTTTTGAATTAAAAACTAATTTAGTAAAATAAAAATTACAAAATAGTCTTCTTGTTCATATATTTTTAGATTTTTTGAGAGATAGAGAATAATTTAAAATTTTTAAAATATCTTTTTAATGTTTATTATTGTCAAACTAATTTTTATCTTTTCAGAAATTTTTTTAAAAATTAATTCTGAAATTGAAACCAAACAGACTTCTAAACAAGTTTTCTAATCAATTTCTATGTTTTTTTCAATAACAAAAAACAGTTTTCGAAAACCAACCCAATGTGCAATTTTTTTTTGCATTTCCTAAGAAGTGGGTTATTTTTAAAAAAGAAAATTTCCAAAAATAATTCCCGAAAACAGTTCGCCAAACAAATTTTGTAAAAAATGAAAACCAAAAAAAGAGTTTCATGAAACAAGAATACAATGCAGTAGTTTCCATACATTGAAGCAACCTCTGTATTTTCGTCTCCGGCGAGCCTCCAAAGCACTTAGCTTCTCCACCATTTCATGTTCTGTAAAAATGAGACCGGGTGAGCTCAAGAACACACTTCTTCTGATTGGAGGAGACCACAGTCCACTCTGAGAATAATCAAATCCCAATTCTGAAACATCTGAGAATTTCACGAGAAGCCGATCGGAGACCGACTTTGAAACCTTTTGGATTCTCAGAGGAGATGAGGAGGACTCTGGCAATGGAGGTGAAGCTGAGATTTCAGAGATGGACATTTGATATATAATAAAGGGTTTATTGAAATAAAGCTCAAAAATAAAAACAAAAAAAACAAGTGTGAATGGGGGTGAGATTGATGAGGAAACAACCTTACATTTAGAGGGGGTGTTTTGGAGATGAATGTGAAGGTGGGAACTCCATGATAAGGATGTGTATGGCACTATGCAATCATAGAGTGGACGTGGGTTACTTTATTATTATTATTATTTTTTTCAGATATTAATAATCAATAGATGAGAATAGAAAAAACAAAAAAAAAAAAAAAAAAAGAAAAAAAAAGAGAGGGAAATTGCATAACGCAAAAGAGTAAGAGTAAAGGGTTGTCAAGGATCATCTAACCCAAGCCCAAGCTCAAACCCAAACCTATGTCATAAGCAGGTTGGACAAGTCCGAATAAGACTTGGCATTGGCATTGGCATTGGCATGGGCACGGGCACGGGCGTGAGCCTAAGTGTTAAAAGTTGGTTCGAACTGTTGATCTATGTCTATCGACTTGACAAAAAAATAAAAGAATAAATTTTAACCATATGTTGTCCCTAATGCTAGGCTTAGCCAATGGGTTGTGCGAGTCTAACCTAGCCTAATCCCAACCTTTAAGTAAGAGAATAAAAATAAAAAATAAAAAATTACATTGTATAATATTAAATTTTAAATTTGAATATCACGCCATATAAGTGTCATACATGGCCAACCCTTATCTCTTTGGGAACGTGTTTACATATGTACACGATTTGGTGTTTGAATTTCGTGGGCTAACTTTAGGGTAACCTTCGCTATAATTAGTTGAGACTTATTTTGAAATTTTGGAAGTTAGGTTAATCTATAAGTGGATATAGGCTCTGGTTGGTGGAATTTTTTTTTAAGTTAAAAGTTAATAATCAGAAAGTAGAAATTAAAAGTATTCTTATCCCAGTTTTTAAATAATTAATTTTTTTTAATTTATTTAAACTATTTTTACTTAATAAATTATAAGCAAACATTGTACCAAACAGTCTAACATAAACTCTCAAATCAAAATAAACTATAATCACTCCAAAAAAATTATACCAAACAGTCCCATAGTTTTACACATGAGGCACATGTGTCTGCGACCTAGTTCATGGTGGTGGGTCATACTTATGATTTTGATTGATCCAAATCTGAAATAGAAATGTTAGGGCCCTAAGGTCAGTTCACCTGACTGCTCAAGTTGTTTATTAATTTGTGGTCCATTGGTGGTCTCTCTACCAATTAGATCCATACATCCTCAACAAATATGCATTGTATTTGAAAAATGATTTGTGCCCCAAATTTCTTTCCCCCGAATCGTTTTGGGTATTAGTTTTTTTTTTTTTTTTCCTTCTTCTTCTTCCATTTTCGATCTGAACCAGAGAGGGAGAGGGAGAGAAAGAGAAGAGAGAGAGAGAGAGAGAGGTGGTTCGCCGGTCGTTTGGCCACGTTGTCGTCGGCCCAGCCCCGGTCGTCGCTGCCCAGCCCCGATCGTCGCAGCACCACCGCTGTCGCCTCCGACCCCGCCTCCGCCGCCTCCCACTGGTATGGCCCCCTCCAGTCTACTCCTCCTCCTTCCTCCTCCTCCTTCTTCTTCTTCTTCCTTCTTCTGCTGAAAAAAAGAAAAGAAAAGAAAAGAAAAGGGAATTCGGGGCATTCGGGGGAGCTCAAATTTGGGCTCCCAATCGGTTCTGTATGTATTTATATTATATACTTATTTTATCATATTTTGAGATACAGTCCGAGAAGTATCAAATGGGGTGACACCACCTATCTACTGTGGTCCTCATTTTTTAGCTAAGGCCTTGTTTGGGAAGACATAAGTCCATATTTTTTTATCTTTTTATCTTTTTTGGGTCACATCAATCAACATTTTCTCTTTATTTTTTTACATATTTTTTTATAAAAAATCAAAAAATACACTTATTTAGAACATTTCAAACAACCCCTAAATGTTAAATAAATAAGTATATAAAAGGGGCTTGGGAGAGGCAATTATGATATGGCAGTCCTCAGTGAGATATTATCGGCTTGAGTAACACCAAATGTTTATTCTAGTCCAATCGCGAATGCGAACCTTATTTTAATGGTCAATTTTAATTATTTTATAGATTTTTATAGGGTCATTTTTGGATAACTTTTTTTTTAAAAATATTTTATTCTATCTAATTCATATTCTTTTTGTATGTTTCATTAAGTCATGTTCAATGTAATATGACCAAATCATCATTTTTAATTTTTATACTTATTTCTATTTTGAAACTAATACATAACAATAGTCATTCATTTTATGTGTAACGCCCTCAAAAATAAACCCATAATACGTAATATTAACATGCGGAATTATAAAGAAATAAAGTATCTTATTCCATTCATCAGAGTACCATAAAATAAAAACAAATAATAAATGCCCTATGGGCTACATCTTGCCAAGCCAACACTTGGACACAATTCCATGAGTTCTAACTCAAAAACAAATAAAGCCCTAGGCTTGAAAGTTTTACAAGTTGTTCAAATAAAACATATAAAATAAAGCAAGTCTTCGAGTCCAAATCCTCACAAGCTAAGTCCTTGGAGGTAGTGAACCACCTGAACCTGAAAATGAAGTTCCCATATAGGGTGAGCCACAGCCCAGTAGAAAAACACTAAACCAAGCATAAGAATTAACTAAAGCATTAGCATTCGATACATGGTTAACACAAGATAATTAATATTCAATTTCATGACACGAATGTCTACATTGTCTATGACTTATTGTCTATGACACCTTTCACTTTCCAATATTTAATCACTTTCCAATTATATCATTATGGCTCAAAACCTGGCCAACTATAATAGTGATCCAGATGTCACAAAAATAAATGAGACTAAAGCTCAAACCACAACACTTCCATACTTCCAACTGATACACATTATAATGATGTATCATATCAACAACAAATAACAATATTGCTATTATCAATAAGCACACATATGAATGATGCTACTGGAGTCCATCCCCTATCTCCTCCCAACAAATCCGGTTTAGAGGTCCATCCCCTATCTTCCCCTAAACCGTGGAGTTCATCCCCTATCTCCTCCAAATGAAATGCATATGCAATGAAACACACAATTGCCATATACAACACATAATCAATACAAGTACTGTTCTGTATTAATTCAACAGTCAACATGAGTGATATAATTCCAGTTATACCTAAGCCACATGCAAGGTCTACAACAATCAATGGCTATTCTCCACCGATAGCCCAAAACAGTTATTTCTAAACAAGAAATAAATACAACAATGAATGTAAAATCAACATTTTCATAGGTAAGTATTTAAACTACCCAACTATATCATTAATCTCATAATTTCCCAAACTTCATGAATTAAACCCAATTCCACATTTTTCTCTTAAATTAATTATACAGATTAATCTAAGCCAAAAACCCTAAGGTTTCTCCCAAAATTACCAAACTACCCCCACATACCAAAATACCAACACTTAGGATTAAAGCGTATAAATGGAGTAGGAAATCCCTACCTCGAAGCAAGAACCCAAAAAGAAGAAGACGGAAACGATAGCCCAAACTCCAAAGTGCTCCAAATCAACAACCGTTCAGATTAAATGAAAGCCCTCACTCTCCTCTATCTTATTTGTAAAGCAACTAGGGTAAAAACACACCCTAACTAGATCAAACCTAGGAGAGAAGATGAGTTGGGAGAGAGAGAACTCGTAACTAGGGTTTCTGAATCAAAAAGTTGTAAAAAAAGTGATTTAAAACTGTTTCTGCGTATATAAACTGGACAAGGTCGCTCGAGGTCGCTCGAGCGACCAGACACAAAAATCCACGCTCGAGCGAAGAAAAGCTCGCTCGAGCCAAAAACTCGATGCTTCAGGTCTGCAACCCAGAAGCTCGCTCGAGCGAAGGAAAGCTCGCTCGAGCGAAGAACTCGAAAACATACACCTCGCTCGCTCGAGCGAAGGAAGCTCGCTCGAGCCAAGAAACACATCTCTCAGGTCTATGTACTGAACGCAAAGCTCGCTCGAGCGAAGAAACCCTGGCTCGAGCGAAGAAACAAAAACAAAGACCTCGCTCGAGCGAAGAAGAGCTCGCTCGAGCGACCAACTCAAAAACTGGGCAGCAACTCTTGGTTTCAAACCCAACCAACCTGTAACATAATCTGCCCAACATATCCCATAACTCAAAATAAAGGAATTAAAGGACAACGACAACAATAGAATCTACGGAACATAAGTCCGGATACAATAATCAAAAGGGAAAAGACCGGGGTCGCTATATTATGAAAAAAAATTTCTCCCTTATTCTAAAAGGAAAGTCTTTCCCTTATTCTATGAAAAAAATTTCTCTCTTATTCTAAGAAGAAAATCTCTTCCGCATTTCATGGGAAAAAAAATCTCAAATTATGAATTTTGAACCTTTTTAAAATTTGGAAATTTTAAAAATAACCCAACAAAAAATCTGAATAAAAATCAAAATACAATATGAATATTCACAGTAAACAATGCACATACAAATTAACTTTTGAAAAAACAAAATACATACTAAAGTACAATATGAATATTCACAACAAATAACAAACATATAATTAACTTTCGAAAAAATAAAATTCATACCAAAATACAATATAAATGTTCACAATTTATAATTAATATACAACTAGCCTTAATAAAAATAACTCATACAAATGTAAACATTTATATTGCAACATGAAAACATAAAACAAAATTGAAAAAAGTGAAAATCGATTATTTCAATTGTTCAATAGTAACAAAAATGATTGTTCAACTAATAAGTATAGTAACAAAAACAACAAACATATAATTAACTTTCAAAAAAATAAAATTTATACCAAAATATAATGTGAATGTTCACAATTTACAATTAATATACAACTAATTTTTTTTTTTAAAAAAATAAACTCATACCAATGTGAACATTCACACTGCAACGTGAAAATATAAAATAAAATTGAAAAAGTGAAAATTGACTATTTTAGTTGTTCAATGGTAACAAAAATGATTATTCAACCAACAAACTTAGTAAAAAAAATAACAAAATACAATTAACTTTAGAAAAAATTTCAAAAAAAAAAAAAAAACTCATACTAAAATCCAATGTGAATATTCACAATTTACAATTAACATACAATTAACCTTAGAAAAACTAAATTTATACCAATGTGAACATTCACATTGCAACATTAAACAAAATTGAAAGGAAAAAAAAAAAGGTTATTTCCATTGTTTAATGGTAACAAAAAATGATTGTTCAAATAACAAGTATAGTAACAAATACCTAATAGCATGTGAATATTCACATCTTGCAAAATATATAATTATATCTATATCTATATTCCAACATTTATTTCTCAGACTTTCAAGTAGTGCGAAATGCGAATATTCACATTGATTGACAAAAAATAAAAACAATGGCAGCAATAAAATTAAAAATTCAAAAAAAACTTAATCACTCTAAAAATAAAAAAAAATATCACTTACATCCTCATCTTCATCATCATCTTTATCATTATCACTATCATTTACAATTTATAGAATTTTACCATTCCACCAATCCAATCTAAATCAAACCAAATCCATCTTTGAAGAATATGTTCGTAACCAAATTAACTAGACATAAATAGAGTTTCAACTTACAAGAATGGAGAAACATAAAATTTCAAATACAGAGTAACAATAGAGGAACAAAATATTATTTTCATCACAATGTGTAAACTAGAATTTCTAAAACCTACCAAATAGAGAGTTTAACCCTAGCACAATGAAACAATACTACAAATATGAATGAAACTGATCAAAAAGAAAAACGTGAATAATGGTAACTACCAAAATAGGGGTAGCAACAAAAAAGAAATGTATATATCCTTTTTTCTATATAATACATATGAATAATAAACATAAGGGTATAATAGTCCAACAAACAATATAAATTAGGAACAAAAGACCTCATACAATAAAAGTATAAATACATGGGACTAAGTAGGTTATAATTTTCCTTGGTGAACTTGTTGGGTTAGAACCCCTCTAAATGGGATTTATCAATAAAAAAATCCTTTTTTTTATATATATTTATATTACTTCTAAAAAAATTACATTAATTTGATAATTATAACAAAATCATTTAATTATATATATATGTATTGTACGGGAAAGAAATATACCTTCTCGTATAATCCTGTTGATCAAGTCTGCGTTCCTCCGTACGACGTCGCTTTGTCACCTGAAAACACAAACGTGAGCTGGCCGGCGGGGTGTGTGCCGGAAACCTCTCCGATGCCTAAGTCAGAAAGCAAGACAAGTAGGCAAAAGCTCAATGTAATCTGGGAGCAAAAGTTGTGTTACTCTCCATAGGTGATGTTGTGAGCTTATATAGGTTCCGCGTGGCACAATCCTAGTAGGACTTTTACTCCTCCATTCAGAGTCCTCCTAGGAATAGGACTTTTACTCCTCCATTCAGAGTCCTCCTAGGAATAGGACTTTTGAAAGATAATGCTTATCCTTCAACACCCCCCTCACTGCTTAAACCAAGTGAGATGGTTTTACCACGACCGAACTCCAACATGACCGAAGTAAACATGACTGTAGTTAGCCGCAGAATAGGCCGAACTATCGTTAGTTCGGCTCTTCCTCCCACTGTACTTACTTCGGCTTCTCATGCGCGACCCATGGCATGGCTAAACCGGACTAACAACTAGCTAGGTTCGATCGAGCTAGTCATGCTATGCCGCAACCGGACTAACCGTAGTACTCTTCTGGACCGAGATAACATTAGGCACTCCTGGGACCGGAGTAACTTTACACCTCTTGCGGACCGGAGTAACTTCAAGGCTCTCTTGGACCGGGCTAACCGGAGTAAGCTTCTACCGCGCTACCCAGAACGAAGCCCACCAAGAGAAGCCATTACCTCGGTTCCAAGTGCCATGGCCGAGATAACTATCTCTACTCCGATTGGTAACTTATAATCACGTTTGGACCGAGGTAACACTTGAAAAAGTCCCTTCCACACTTGGACCGAACTAACACTTGGACCGCGGCCACTTGCTAGTCTTTTCTACCACGGCCCATATTCGTTTAGTTCTTGGACCGAAGTAAATCTATCCTTACCTCGGTCCATTACGCGGCCCAATTTCCAAGGAAGTCTCCTCCTTAGCTCGGCCCAATTTAGATATAAATTACCCTCAATTGCCCCTTAATTCCATCTGCCATGCATGACTTGGGATTACTTGTTTCCAGCCGAGCTAAACTTTAGCCTCTCAACCGAGCTAAACTGTGGCCTTCTACCGGGCTGAACCAGCTCCCTGACTTAGTCAAAACCGAACTAAGAATGCTGCACAATAAGCTTCAACCGGGCTACGAATCCTTCGTTCCACTTAGCCGAGCGAGGACTCCATTTATTTCACCTTTGTTTCTTTTAGCACGGTCCAACGATCCGTGCTTAATACTTTTCCTTTTTACTTTGCAAATTGACTAGGTTGGGCAGGCACACCTTTGCACGCTCAACCGAGATACTGCGCGAGCTATATCCTGCAATGTGAGGCTGCCAAAAACCTCTTCTTCAAGTGTGGGTGGAAAGCAGCTGTGGCGCAACTCGGTCATAGCCAAGAGACCGAGGTCTTCTAAACCTTCATCCATATTGTATACCGAACTCCATGGTGGAGTATGCAAATGCCATTCAGCAAAAAATTCTCCAATACTGAGGAAGGGGATGTATCCCAAAAGCCTGATAATAACGCCCAGCTCGGTCGCCAGTCCAACTCTCCAACTCCTGTGGTCTCCATCCCACCTTTGCCTGCTGTGTGATGCGGTGCTTTCGACCGAGCTCAACCAAAGTGTGCTTGTCATGACCAAGCTATCTTTAGGTGAAGCCAGGGTTGATTCGGATGTCGATTTAAATGACCTCTATGCATGATTTTCTTCTGTTTACCAAAGGAGTTTGTAACCTGGCTACGGCCCCTCCTTTTGTAATGCACTTTTGGAATGAAATCTTCAGTTCTCTCAACTGCTTGTTCGGCTTGCTCCATGCTTCCATTTATTTTCCGCTATGTTTTGAATGAAGTATGACATTCTCTGGCCGATATACTCATCTCGGTCTTAACCTTGCAATCTATCTTGTCATACCTGCCAACCACTCTTCAGCCTTGATCCTTATCTCGGCTGAAGAGTACCAAGTGTTGGTTTTTCCAGCCAACCACTTTTTAATCCTTATCTCGGCCGAAGAGTAAAAAATGTTGGTCAAACCTGCCAACCACTCTTCAGCCTTGATCCTTATCTCGGCTGAAGAGTACCAAGTGTTGGTTTTTCCAGCCAACCACTTTTTAATCCTTATCTCGGCCGAAGAGTAAAAAATGTTGGTCAAACCTGCCAACTACCTTTAGCCTAGGTCCTTACCTGGGTTTAAAGGGTGCAAAAAAGTTTTGTTGGTCATACCTGCCAACCTCCTTTAGCCTAGGTCCTTACCTCGGCTTAAAGGGTGCAAAAAAGTTTTGTTGGTCATACCTGCCAACCTCCTTTAGCCTAGGTCCTTACCTCGGCTTAAAGGGTGCAAAAAAGTTTTGTTGGTCATACCTGCCAACCACCTTTAGCCTAGGTCCTTACCTCGGCTAAAGGGTGCAAAAAAGTTTTTTGTTGGTCAAACCTGCCAACCACCTTTAGCCTAGGTCCTTACCTGGGTTTAAAGGGTGCAAAAAAGTTTTTTTGTTGGTCAAACCTGCCAACCACCTTTAGCCTAGGTCCTTACTTCGGCCAAAGGGTGCAAAAGAGTTTTGTTGGTCAAACCTGCCAACCACCTTTGGCCTAGGTCCTTACTTCGGCTAAAGGGTGCAAAAGAGTGGTAAGTGTTGGTGTTTCCAGCCAACGCTGCTTTTAATGCCCCTAGCTCATTAAAACAACCGTTACAGAAGAAAATACTCTATGCTGAAGAGGGAACGACTTGTTTTATTGAGGAGAATGAAAATTACAAGTACCCTAGAGAAAAAATAACTCGAGACTGGCAGTGTTCCATGGTCTGGGGCTTGCTATCTCCATCTTCCAAGGGGTATGCCCCTTTTCCCGCTAATCCTACCACTTTGTATGGTCCTTCCCAATTGGGCCTTAACTTGCCATCTCCGGATATCAAAGTGTTCCTTCTTTTATGTATTGGTCCAAGTGCCCAGCTGCCACTAACTCTTCCAAATGCTGCTTTAATGGCGTGCAATTTTCAGTGCGGTGCCCCTGTTCATCATGGAAGGTGCACCGCGATTTCTCGTCGTAGTCTTTTTGCGCTTCTCCCAGCTTAGCAGGCCATCGGACGAAAGGTTCATCGCGTATCTCGCTGAGAATTCGGTAGATTGGTTTTTTGAACACCGTGGTCATGGCAGTGTGGACTCTCAACCTTCTTTTGCCTTGGTCCTCTCCGTTGTCCCGCCTGCCTTGCCCGTTTCTACTTGGACGTTCTACCGTGTTGACCTTTGCCGTGGTCATTTTATCTGGTATTGCGGTTGTGCCAGATTTTGTTTTAGCGCGGGCGCTATCTTCCTCCACGCGAATATGTTGGTGTACTCTTTCCATCAAGGCTTCTATCGTGAGGGGTGGCGTCATGGTAATTGAGTCCCTCAACCTGTTTCCGACTGGAAGACCTCTATTGTACTGTGCGATGGCGAGATTGGTGGGACAGTCCCCAATCTGGTTGAAGGTCTCCCAGTAGCGACTATTGTAGGATCTTAGGGTCTCCTTGTCACCCATGTCGATGGAGAGTAACTGGTCGATCTCCACCGGGGTTTTAGTGTTTGTTCTGAACCTTGTTACGAAAGCCTCCGCCAATTGCGCCCAGGAGGCTATGCTGCCTTCTGGGAGTTTTTCGAACCAAGCCAAGCCTAGGTCGCCAAGGCTAGATGGGAAGAGGATGCACATCAGAGCCTCGTTTCGCCGGTATACAGCCATGACCTGGCGAAAGTGGCTCAAGTGTGAGTAAGGGTCCGTCTTCCCCTCATATGTAGTGAATTTGGGCTGAAGGAAGCCTGATGGTAGGGGTGCGTTTTCAATCGCCGGAACGAACGGTGAGGTCTGCAGCCTCGCTAATGCCTTGTCCGTTGGTTCGTAGGCAGGGCGCGGTAGTGGCATTCCAACCTCGACGCTTCCATGCGTCCGAGGAGCCAACCGCTGTAATGCAGAAACTCTGTGTGGATCGCGCGCCCTGGCGTCCTCCTTCCATCGTGCCTTCTCTTTGAACACGGTTCGTAGGTCGGACGATCTGGGCAACTTCGTCTGTCTGGACCTTGTTTGGTGCGTATGCGAGGCCAATATGTGCTTCCTTCCGTGTTCGACCTTTCGGATCTCGTCCTCTCAGACCTGGAGCGACGAGTTCTGGAAGATCCGGATAGTGTATCGCCTGTCCTGAGGCTTCTGTTCTCTGCATGGGAGGGTGTAGAATTCCTACTACGCCCTTCCGAGTGGCGAGGGGGTGTCTTGTTGTTGCGCCCCTCTCCTGTCGCCACTTCTCTTCCTTTCACCTGGCGTTTGAGTGACTCCATGTCTGCTGCCATCTTGCGAATTAATTCATCTTGTTCCCTGACGCGATCCTCTAGAGTTTGAGGATCAATCCTGCGCCTTTGTCTTTCTGGGCTTTGCGAGCGAGAGGGATGAGGGCTGTTATTCCGTCTTCGTCCCCTCGCATCCCTTCTGGAATTTTGTCCTTGTGGTTCCAGACTCGCCATGGGAGCGACCAAGGGTAGGCCTTCGCGCCTTGCACCCCCTTCTGGGGTTAGTCCGTCAATGGTGGAGTGAGGAAGTTCTTCGTTGTTCGCCATTGATCTTCGAGAGAAAGCTTGACCAAGAGGTTGTTCTTGTCTGAGTTCCCACAGACGGCGCCAATTGTACGGGAAAGAAATATACCTTCTCGTATAATCCTGTTGATCAAGTCTGCGTTCCTCCGTACGACGTCGCTTTGTCACCTGAAAACACAAACGTGAGCTGGCCGGCGGGTGTGTGCCGGAAACCTCTCCGATGCCTAAGTCAGAAAGCAAGACAAGTAGGCAAAAGCTCAATGTAATCTGGGAGCAAAAGTTGTGTTACCTCTCCATAGGTGATGTTGTGAGCTTATATAGGTTCCGCGTGGCACAATCCTAGTAGGACTTTTACTCCTCCATTCAGAGTCCTCCTAGGAATAGGACTTTTACTCCTCCATTCAGAGTCCTCCTAGGAATAGGACTTTTGAAAGATAATGCTTATCCTTCAACACCCCCCTCACTGCTTAAACCAAGTGAGATGGTTTTACCACGACCGAACTCCAACATGACCGAAGTAAACATGACTGTAGTTAGCCGCAGAATAGGCCGAACTATCGTTAGTTCGGCTCTTCCTCCCACTGTACTTACTTCGGCTTCTCATGCGCGACCCATGGCATGGCTAAACCGGACTAAAACTAGCTAGGTTCGATCGAGCTAGTCATGCTATGCCGCAACCGGACTAACCGTAGTACTCTTCTGGACCGAGATAACATTAGGCACTCCTGGGACCGGAGAACTTTACACCTCTTGCGGACCGGAGTAACTTCAAGGCTCTCTTGGACCGGGCTAACCGGAGTAAGATTCTACCGCGCTACCCAGAACGAAGCCCACCAAGAGAAGCCATTACCTCGGTTCCAAGTGCCATGGCCGAGATAACTATCTCTACTCCGATTGGTAACTTATAATCACGTTTGGACCGAGGTAACACTTGAAAAAGTCCCTTCCACACTTGGACCGAACTAACACTTGGACCGCGGCCCACTTGCTAGTCTTTTCTACCACGGCTCATATTCGTTTAGTTCTTGGACCGAAGTAAATCTATCCTTACCTCGGTCCATTACGCGGCCCAATTTCCAAGGAAGTCTCCTCCTTAGCTCGGCCCAATTTAGATATAAATTACCCTCTCATGTATATATTTTATATTAATAAAAAAGAGACAAACAAACAAAAACTAGACAATCACTATAATTTTAAAATTAAATAATTCATATTTTAAAAATAAACATGATGATATCATATTACTACCATCGGCAATTGAATGCATGCTAATGGTAATAACACTTTTTTGATAACAAATGGTAATAACACTTAATACAGCTATTGAGTTGTTGAATCAAATGTCAGGTCAAAATATTTTTAGGTTTCATTTCAATGGATAAATTTCAATTAAAACAGATGTTGCATTTTGTAGCTGAAAGCTGGTTGTGGTGAAGAGGTCGGCGTAGGATATGAATAAATTTTTATCCTGTTAAATGGGGATACAACTAGGGGATTCATTAGGAATTTTTTTTCAAGGATTTGTATTTTAATTAGTCATATTAAATGTTTACATTATGAAACACTTATATTGTTAGATTTTTATAAATAAATATCCCATATAACTAATATTTTGAATTGAGTTCTTAAGGTATTTTATTTTTTTTATCTAACTGTTGGTGGTGCTAGACTTTATATTGAGGCCAAGTTTGGCTAGTATGAAAAAAGTCAAAAAGTTAAAAAGTTACTCAAAAAGTTAAAAAGTTAACACTATTCACCAAAAGTCAACAATTACGGCTGCACAACTCACAATCTTAATTTTTCCCTACAAATCAATTTTTACAATTTTTTATTACACATTTTTTCATAAAAAGTCAAAAAGTTAACCCAAACATCCATATTTTTTTCCTTAACTTTTTAGTCTAAAAAAGTAAAAAGTACACTTATTTAAGACACCCCAAACAACCCCTGAATTCACATATGAAGTTCACATCACAAAACATTCATATTATTAAAGATTTGAATAAATGCCTCGTATAACCCGATAAACGTTACATAGTCCACGCACTTGTGGAGACAGTAGCATCTTTCTAGTATCCAACCTTGGCTAAAGCCGCTAAAGCCATTAAGGTCTATGTTTTCGGTTTCAAAAAATTGGTTTAAAGTAGAGCCTTCAAATTTATAAAAGTGTTATAGGATATTATAAATTTAAATAGATCTAAATTATTTTTGTTATTTTAGGGTCAATTTAAAGGGTCCAAAATATTCTATTGGGCCCATATTTATTTATAAGTGTGGATGTGATTTGGCCCAATTAAATTTGTTTTGATAAAATTAAAATATAGAAAGTACTAGCACTAAACAGTGCCCTGAGTGAAGCAGAGCACTCAGTGATAAATGCACTAAGTAGAGCTCTGTCTCTCTCTCTCTGTCTCTCTTACGAAGTGATTGTAAATCAGAAGGCATTAAAACGTAACGGATTAAATGTTTAGATCATACCTTTTAGCGAAGAACCTCGTGGGTAAATCACGTGCTTCCTGAATCTGGTCAATCAACCCAGCAATGGGGTGATATTACAATAGTGAATATCACCCACACAAATCACAGTACAAATGGCTTTGATCGTTGTTTTTGGGAGAGAGTCAGAGAGAGAGGAGAGTCTGGGAAAAAAGGTTATGGGTAAAAACCCCATAACGTATCTGATATACATATCTGATTCAATATATTAGATTAACCATATAATCTGATATATAACCAATATCTATCTATCTATCCATATCCAATGATATGATAGATATAGATATCTTGAATGGTTATCCAAATAAGTTTGAATTAAAATTCATACTTACATGGATAAGGTTCAAGAAGTTTAGGCTCAAAAAGCTCAAAGGGCCATGCCACATGGGCGCCCAATTTCTAACATCTCCCACTCGCACATGAGTTGGCATGACACTGCCACATCTCTATCTCAATCTCCCATAAAATGAACAATCTCATACTAGCCAATGCACCGTGCGACTGCTGAGAACACCTGCATGTGGGAGCTCTATACTAGAAACTCAAAATGAGCCAGCATAGAGACATCAACCCAAAAGGAACAAAAATAGTGTCTCATATACCCCAGACCCATCTAATTACACCGGTCCAAAAAACATCTCTAATCCCTCAAAAAGAGCATGTTTGACCCTCTCAATTCTTGCAATATATTCACACTCAATCCGCTTCTCATACAGAGCGATGTGAGTTGCCGGCAGTGAATATACATCAGTGGTGTAATACTAGATGATCTTCCCTTTGCCCTCATGCCATTTAGTTTAGGATTGACCGCTTTCCCAGTGATGTCCCTTAAGGCCGAATCATACATGACCGCAGGCAACATACCAAAGTAGCAGAACATCAACCCCTTACCTTATGACATAGTCAAAAGTCACAAAAGGGTACAAAAATGAAAGTCATATCAATAATGACACGTAAGACTCACACGGTGAGGAAACAGGGATCCATTCTCTCACCTCATTACTCAGTCGCCAAGCACATATAGTATGAATACATGTTACGGTGGAGTAACTCTTCCAAAAGAGTGACGTCATACTCGATACACCGTACAGATATTAGTCTAGTCGCTTTCTAGCGCCTAACCCGAATTCTCTATTTGCTCGCCTTCTAGGCGCCAAATGAGATCTCGCATCTGGCTAATCATAACAGGCACAACATGGAAAGTGGGTACTAACATCCATGTTTGGTCCTTAACACGACCTCATCTTGGTTGTAACCAAGGCGACATGCATAGTGGATAATTTAAGCCTCTCTTGGTTCCAAATAAAAATAAACCACTAGTCTCATCCTTGCTCGCTCCAAGCGCCAAGGGCGATTGCTCGTGTGAGTGAGCCAATCTTGCCTGCTGACATCATCATCTGCTAATCATTATGACACAAATCATAATAGTGTCAACATCCCATCATCTCATAACAAATAAGTGATCGATTTTTCTAAAAAACGACCACAGCTGCGCAATTAGATTCCAAGCATAAGCCTTATCAGCACCTCTTGCGATAAGCATATACAACGGAATCCACCATGTGCGCCTCACATGAAGTGTTCAAGATCACTACCTCTTGCGCAATTACCTCTCTAAAGATATTTTGGTGACCAATTTGCGTTCATTCTTGATGCGCCCAACTAGCGCATTGAATCTTACAATGAGCAAATTAATATACTACTAGTAAAGCATTTTATCCACAATCTAATGAGCAAGGTCAATGTCTAAACAACTCAGTTGACCATTTACCAAAGATAACACTTATCATGCCGAATACGCCCACATAGCGTACTTTAGGCTCCCACACAAAGAAAAGATCAAGGAATATAGATCATCTGTTTCCCAAAGACAATCCGAGGATACACTCAATAGCTAAGGCTCTGGCTTTTACCGATAGGTAAGTCAATGGGTTTGCAATTTTGCATCTAGAATTATTCTAGGATATTCCTTATGTAAGTCATGAAGACAAACCGAGAATTTTCCCAAAACAATCCCTAAGGATCGTACATCCGAGCATATAAATTACATCACCCATGTCCATCATATCTAAAATAGAGGACTGCCCACCCTAGGTGGCGACATCCTTATAAATTCCTGGCTCATAATGACTAAGTAAGGAAAACTTCTTTTGGACCATTGATCATGCCTCAGTGGTCTTCACGATCATCGTTTGCCTATCATGGCTTGACGAAATCTAAGAACCACTATTTGGATAACTGTTTTAGGCTGTAAAAGATTTATTGGAACTAGCAACCTTTTTGCGCTCCTAACTTTTCACCATAAAACAGAAGGTAAATCCCTACGGATCTACTTATCCAATTCTCTAACGAGAAAGTTGGGTCACAATGTCCACAAATCAATGTTCCGAACTTATGTCAATCATAGCCTAAGTCACAATAACCTCACTCCCAGGAGGAAGTCTTCTCATAGTCTACACTTTCCTCAATGGTGCGACTTTTCGGTATCTAGCGAGCCTTATGCCTCAACAATGACTATCCAAATTACGCATAACTTTAGAACAGTTTCGCGTCATAATGGAAAGTCAACCAATTATAGAAATGGTTAATCCTCAAAGACTTTGTCTTAAACTGCGCAACATTAATCCACTTTCTAAAAACAGGGGACTAGAGCCTTTGGCATTATCCTAGGCTCTTTATCATCTTGCGGAGCAATCATGAATGTTTCCTTCTCAATCACCCAGTGATGACGTGGAAAATTTTCACATTTGCTACCACGCAACTAAGAATGTAGAGTATTTTCTCTAATGGAGTAATCCATTAGTAGGCACATCGCTCCCACTGTCCCTAGGATATTGGAAATTTCTTTCCATTCTCAACTAGGCTACATAAAAGCGCTATGCTTAGAATTCTCTATCTTATAGAGTTCCAAAACTCTATACACGTCACCTTTACTAAGAAAACTTTATGTGACTTAGTTACACTACCACAAAGCTGCTTACCTATATGCACATGACCCGGAGGGTTTACATGACCGCATACAATAATGCGCCACACAACCCTATGTGTTTACAAGACAGCATACAATAATGCGCTATAGAACCCTAGGTCTTAACTTCGCAATCTTATGAGAAGTAAAATAAAGATAAGCTGCTTAACGGTTACAGATCGCCCATAGATGGCTCTCTGCTAACCCATTACTCAAATGGAGTGTAAAATCTGATATGGAGGGCACTTAGTTAGGGATATAGGCAACAAACTAGTGCAATTCCCAATTGGGAAACATTTTGTGCCATTATCCACCTAACATTAACAATATTTAATTCCTTATCTCTACTACACCATTGTGTTGTTGAGTATTAGGAATAATCAATTTTCTAAGCATCCATTTCTCTTCACAGAGTTTTCTAAAATAACTCAAATAGATACTCGCCACCTTGATCAAAACTAAAAGCACAAAAAGTTATCTAATTGATCTCAACCTCATATGTGCAATGTCAAAAATCATCTCACAACTTTTGACTTATGAGAGATCAAATAGTCTTGACTCAGATGCGTATCGTAATCTATAAATGTGTCGAGATTGAGGCTTAGCTATCATACCCTTACACATATCTAGTCATAAAAAAACATAGTGGACTAAATGCGCCAATACAAATGACCTTCTACGGCTTTCCTACTTACTTGTGCGCACCCATTGCGAACAAAGTTACACATTTATATGAGAGCAGGATATCACAAGCGAGTGGGCCTGAGAAGGCCTACTCAAACCATCGTGTCATCATCTCATTAATGTGATTAAGTATAATAAGCCACCGGTTCATGACCAATGTCATAAACTAATTCCAATCATCTTAATGTGTGAGTTCTCGAAGATAAGTTTAAAAGGTTTAGGCCCAACTAGGTAATGACTCAGGACTAATTCATATTCACTAGATCATAAAAGGATGTCATGGAGATATCAAGTGCGCCTAAGTCGCAAATTTAACTAGTAAGTGCTAATCCCCTGCACCTTCAAGTCAATTTTATTCTCCATACACTTTAATGCATCTAGTTGAAAGATGACGATACTCCTCTTGCCATATCTATTTCTCGCTTCATAGTTACTTGCAATTAATTCTACTATCCACAAGAAGGAGAGAATAAGCTATCAATCTGTGACAGCTCTTGAAGTAACTTAAGCGGGAATTAGGCTAAAGAGTCTAATTCAACACAATGCTCTCACAAGCGATGCGTCAAATTCTTAGAGTCATAACAACCTTGTCGGCCTTGACCTTTTCATTACTATGCTGCAACGTTTGCGCTTAGTGGTAAACGTTATTCAAAAACGTTAACCTAGTAAAGGAATAATACAAAGAAGCACCTCATCATGTCTCACACTCAAGTGTGGAAACAGTAAGTGTCCAGACTTAGACAAGTTGGCAATGATAATAGATTTTGCAGCCACTAAGCGCTAATCTTTTCACTTAGTGTTAATAGATTTTGCAGCTTCTAAGCGCTAATCTTTTCACTTCACGTGATATTTCAACGCACACTATTATAGTGCATGAAATTTTGCTCCATCCACTCCCAGTAATTGGGTAGAGAGCAAAACACTGCTCATACTGGCTACTCGTCTTACACTTAATGACTAATTTATTTAAGCTCGCATTTCTTGGATGACGTGACTTTGAATGTTACTTCATCCAATGATGTAACATTATTTACAAGTCAAATTTACAAAGTCAATCCGCGCAACTCAATAGTCAAGATCATATACAGATCTATTGAGGGCTTACTAATTTCATAACCTCAAAACTCGCCAACCAAAACTACATAGCGTGCCGCTAACCATAGCGCACACATTAGTTTTTATTGTGCCAAAAAGGCAACAAAAACACGGCGACTTTGAGTCATGTTTCCTTACTTTGGCTCAATTAAGGTTTGACCTAAAGTCTCCAAGACTTTTGCTCATCTAAAGAATGGGATTATATTGTTCACATTTGAACATCTCTACTAAGTCTAGGTCAACCAAATTAACTTCCATAAGCTAAATCAATTTAGTGAGAAATTCGCATTTGGGATTAATTTGATTAGCATAATATAATTTTGCCGCAAAAATCTAAATTAAATAGTGACAATATTACACAAGTCGCAAGATCGAAAATCCGCTAAGCTCGTAATCATCTCTTGCGCCACAGGTGACAATTATCCAAAATTTAATTTAATTTATGCGCAAAATATTGGTTTTCGGGAGTTAATCTACAAAGATTTCTCTCAACCGAATAACCTCCCACTGATTATGGCATGTCTAAAAGCATGATAAAAAATTCTAATTCCATACAACAGCATCATAATGTAGATTCACAATCAATACATGCTATGTTACATTTAATAACGGAATTAAAATAAAAAACAATTAATCATGCTATTCTAATTACAACATATTATAAACTCTAGGCAAATAAACAACAACATGCTGTATTTAATATTCAAATTATGCCATAACAGAAACTATATCACTTCTGGAATTTTCTGGAATTTTCTGGTATTTTTCTGGAATTTTAAATAACTAATAAACACACATAAAATTAGAAATAAAAAATCCAGAAACTGATACACTGAAACAATATTCAGATTATGCCATAATTAAAATGTATATCATTCTGAAATTTTCTGGAATATTTCTGAAATTTTCTGGAATTTTAAATAACTAATAAACACACATAAAATTAGAAATAAAAAATCCAGAAACTGATAAACTGAAACAATTATACCAGTAAATAGTAAAATATTTCAGAAGTCCACAATAAAAATTTCAACCCCAGAAAATTATTTATGCAATACCAGAATCATTTTAAAGCATAAAAAATGAATTATTAACACAGAAAAAATATTTTTTATTTTCGTAAAATTTTCAAAATTTTACAGAAATACAAAATTTAATTCTGAGTCTAACGGTACCAACCATGCTTAAAACAAAGCTATAACGAATAAATTATGGCCAATTAACGCGATTCAGAATTTAAAAAAAACAAACAGAGCCTTACTGCCAAGCCAGCTGGGGAAACGGCTCGGCTCGCGGCTCGGCACGCGGCTCGGCACGTGGCGGTGGCGGCGCCGACGGCTCGCGCGTGGACAGCGCCGCTGACGGCGCGTGAGGGCGCGTGCAGGCGCGTCGGAAGGGCGGCCACGCGTGGAAGCGCGTGGAGGCTGCTCACGGCGTCAAGTGGCGCGTGCAACCCACGCTCCGCCTTCCAGGGTGTTTTCTGGTATGATTTTTATACTTCCGGACTCCATTTTCCAAAATAAAATCATTTATGGTCTTAAAAATTACATTAATGATCATAAAAAATGAAATATTTTGGATCTCTTTCTCTTTTATAAATATTCATGAGCATCGATGTGTACATATATATATAAATATACACATGATAAAAGAAAGCACGAAAAAACCCATACATGGCTCTGATACCAGTGTAAATCAGAAGGCATTAAAACGCAGCGGATTAAATGTTTAGATCATACCTTTTAGTGAAGAACCTCGTGGGTAAATCACGTGCTTCCTGAATCTGGTCAATCAACCCAGCAATGGGGTGATATTACAATAGTGAATATCACCCACACAAATCACAGTGCAAATGGCTTTGATCGTTGTTTTTGGGAGAGAGTCAGAGAGAGAGAGGAGAGTCTGGGAAAAAAGGTTATGGGTAAAAACCCCATAACGTATCTGATATGTATCTGATTCAATATATTAGATTAACCATATAATCTGATATATAACCAATATCTATCTATCTATCCATATCCAATGATATGATAGATATAGATATCTTGAATGGTTATCCAAATAAATTTGAATTAAAATTCAAACTTACATGGATAAGGTTCAAGAGGTTTAGGCTCAAAAAGCTCAAAGGGCCATGCCACATAGGCGCCCAATTTCTAACATGTGATGAACACGAAGGAAGCACTAATTAAGCAGAACCTTTGCACAAAGCTGTGGCTAGAAATTAATCGTAACTCGACGCCGGCGGCGACTCACTCACTCTCTCACAATAAGTCCTCTCTCTCTCTCTCTTCTCTCTCTCTCTCTATCAAATTTTAATGAAACAAATATATTTGCTCTGTTTTTTCTACCTTCTTTCTTTATCAAATTTTAATGGAATAATAAATTTGCCTTATTTTTTTTACCTTATTTATCAAATTTTAGTGGAATAAATAATTTTGTCCTAATTTTTTTATCTAGGTCTTTATCAATTTTAATTGAATAATTTTTCTCTATTTTTTTGCCCTAATTTTGTTTCATTAAATTGTTTTTTATAATTTATTTATTATCAGATATGAGATAATCAATGGATTGTGATTTGTGAATTAAATTGTGATTATAGTCATATTTCCTAGGATTGTAATTATAGTATAAAAACAATTATTAATTTTGATGATTATATGTACAAGTAAACTTAAATCAAAAATTTATTGATACTTATCATGTTACGCATAAATCTTGTTTATTAAAAAAATATATATAAGAGGGGCCCATTTTCATAATTCACCTTAGGCTTCACAATTCACAGGATTGGCCCTGCATCTTTCCTACAAATATTCCATGTGGATAATTATTAACCGATTTATTTTCTCTTGTCTTTTCGATGTGGAACAAGCCACAAAAGCTCAAAAAAAAAAAAGCTTTTTAAGGAATAAGTAATGTTTTTGAAACACAATAAAAAGTAAACTCATTTTATTTTAGAAAATTCTCAACATTGACCAAAAAAAAAAAAAAAAAACAAAAATACTCATCGTTTCTCCTTATTCTATTATTTGGTCCTAATCAGATATAATACAATTAATCCTATGTACAATTTTATGGGACTAAAAGCAATCAAAGGAAGCTTTTAACAACCCATTTTGCCTTGAACATTTTATATTTGCAATTTATTTACTTCTTATTAGACAAATTTTTTTAAAAAATAGAAATAAAATTACAAAAAATCAAAAATCAAAATCAAAAGATTTGACCTCGATTACAAATTAAATAATAACTTCATAGTTATTTCAATTTAAACTTCAAAATTTTAAAGAGAGAATGATTGAAAGTTCTACTAGGAAGATGGGTACACCAATATGTCCTCTTGACTTTTTGGTGAAAAGTCTTACTCACTTTTAATTGTTACTACAAAATTCTTTTTTTTTTTCTTTTTTTTTTTGTAAAAATTATTAATTTTTAGCAACAGTTGAAAAAATTGTCACAAAAAAAGAGGGTCACTCCCCAAAATTTAGACAATTAAATATTAAATTAGGACTAAATCCCAATCAATATTCCATCATCCAAATCCTAGAGGTGAAACAAAATCTAAATGTTTTCGTTTTCCTAAGGTTTAAGTAAATTTCCATGCTCAAAAGATTACAGGGGAAAAAAAAAATTAAAAAAAAAAAACAAAACGCCAACCAAACCATCCATCATAAATTTATAACTTTCCCAAACCTCCAACATTAAAGTAGCAACAATTAGACAAAACATCTTAAATAATGTGAAGTAGGAAAATGTCACGACCCAAACCGGCCCTATGGTTTAGCACCGTAACCGGCCAGTAATCCGTGATTACCGAAGGCCTGCTTATCAGTAATACAGTATAACAGAGTTCAGGGCCTGGCGGAAGCCAATACAGTAAATAAACAGTGTCCAATGAGCTGTGATAGTCTGTATGCAAAAAGATTTTCCATACATATGCATATTAACAGTCGGTACAGAACAATATATACAATATTTACAAACACTCAATATAGGACTTAATCCCTACTCAACAGTGCAGTAAACATTCAAACTATACATTCAATCCAGTTATTACAAAACAGTAAGACAGTACAGTAGGGGAAATACTAAAACACCCCTAAGCCTTGGCAAGGTAGGCTCGGAACCTCACAGTGAGGCACATAGGCTGGCTTGACAAAACTGAAGTAACCCTGACGCTTCTAGCCGCGGTCTGGTGCCTGTACACCTACATATATTTATGAGCAGTGAGCTAAAGCCAGTGAATAATATAATGCGTAAAGGGGGTTAAGAATAAATGTCCTTTCAGTATTAAAACCAGTCATTTCAGTCAGTTTTATCAGTCATTCAGTTTGTGGCTCATATGTCAGGCCATAACAGTCATTCAGTTAAAATAGTGATATGTGGTACATCCCTTGGCGTAACAGTACAGTAAACGGTAGGTCTTAAAAGACCGGGTCTTAACAGACCAAACAGTAAATGATGGCCATCAGTAGCAGTACAGTAACAGTAGCAGTAACAGTACCAATTCAGAGAACAGTACAGTACTTGTGGATTCAAGAGGTGGCTCCTACTGTAGCACTTAGTTCCGTAGATTCTAGAGGTAGCTCCCAGTGTAGCACTTTGCTCCTTACCAGTAATACCGGGATTCAAGAGGTGGCTCCCACTGTAGCACTTAGCTCCGTAGATTCTAGAGGTGGCTCCCAGTGTAGCACTTTGCTCCATATCGGCAATACCGAGTGGCCATCACAACAGTAAACAGTAGTGGTTCCAAACTTGGGAACCGACAGAGATCTCTCTGTCACAGTATGTGGATTCAAGAGGTGGCTCCCACTGTAGCACTTAGCTCCGTAGATTCTAGAGGTGGCTCCCAGTGTAGCACTTTGCTCCAAATCAGTAAACAATAGGTGCCAAGGATGCCATAGTACAGTTCCAAATATAACTCATACGTTCATTTAGTATACAGTATCAATTCAGTAAACGGTGTCAATTCAGTAACCAGTTCAGTTCAGTTCAGTAAACAGTTCGATAAGATAGACAGCTCAATAAGGTAAGCAGTTCAATAAAGTAAACAGTTCAGAAGATAATCATTTTTGGACATATCTTTACACAGTTGTTACTCACAGAGTTCTGGGCTACAGTATGCTAGAGCGTCTCCTCGGTAAGCCAACCCTACACAGTATACAGGATGAACACACACTAAGCTATACAGTTGGGGGAAGATCAATAACTTACCCTAATTTACCTCGGTGTGTTCTACATCTATATCCTCATTAAGATGTCTTAAACTAGGCCTAAGAATGCCTAGAATGGGATGAGGATGCAAAGATGCACTTAGAAAGTACTTTACAAAATTTGCTGAAAATAGGCGCTTCGCTCGAGCGAGCCTTCCTTCGCTCGAGCGGTCTGATGAACAGTAAAAGTACTGGTTGCTCGATTTTTACGCGCGATACCACGCTCGATTCTCGCTCGAGCGAGCTTGCAAAACCAAAGGGCTCGCTCGAGCGAGGAATCCTTCGCTCGAGCGAGGAAGCCAAATCTGGAATTTCCAGATTTGTCTCCCAAGTTCGAACCAAGCATTCAACAACCCAAAACTCAACCTCTTGGGCCCAAATTCTGGAAAAGCATTTCAAACTCATAGTACAACAAGTTTTAAAGCTCAATTTGTACATGCAAGGCCCAAGAGTTGATCAATCAAAGCCATTTTCAACCCATTTTCAAGAACACTTTGCAAACATGCAATGCATGATCTTTAAATCAATTTTCAGCTTCAAATCTTGTTCAATTGAGCTTAATAGCTGGAAAACAAACTGGAAACACGGACTATGGCTTAAACATGGACATGCATGTACAATCAATCATGGATTCTTACACAAATATGGGCATGCATGTGACCATTAACCATGAAATCAACTCCAAATACCTCAATATAAACATGCATGTAACATTTGAGCCCCAATTCACCATTTATGAGCAAATTCATGATTTACTTCTCCATAACCATGATGCATGCAAGATGGTGCTTAAAACATAACAAGAAGATGGTGATTTTCTTACCTAAGTCTTGTAATTTAAGCCTAGAAGCCCAATCATGCAACACACTTCAATTTACTTCAAGTCACCAAACAAATCATCAAGAACAAGATGAATTTAACCCTCTCTCACTCTCTCTATGTAATTTCGGCTATGAGTAAGAATAGGGGCTGATGAAATGATGCTCAACATGTAATAAGGCTCATTATAATTGTTTAAACAAAAGGTCCACTAAGGTGGCAATTTAGTAATTAAGTTGAACTTGGCAATTAACTCATTTTAATCTAATTTAATCACTCATAATCAATTTTCAGATAATTACATCATTAAATCACAAATATTTTACTGATTATGGAACACTAAACGGTTTTCAGTTCGGCCGCCGATAAGGCATTCAATTAGCAGTTTAAACACATGGATTCAAACAGATAATCAATCAATCAAACAGATGCAATATGCAATTCAATAAATAAACTTATTCAATTTCAGTTTCGATTTCAATCAGTCTATTCAGTACTTCAGTTAATTCAATTATCAGTCATTATCAATTCAATTTAGCAGTAATCAGTATATAATTCAGTGGTTATTCGGTAATCAGTAATCGGTAACGAGGGTTGTTACAGAAAATAATCCACAATGTCAAATTATCAAAACACTAAGGTCATAAAAAAATAATAAATGCATAAACTAATATCAACCCTAAACTCAAGAAAACAAAAAAAGTCCAAGTGACATGTCCAACAACTATAGTAATTTCTCATCACCATTGTAGTCTCAACTAATCCTATAAAGGAAGCTCGGCTGCGTTCAAACAGAACGCACTCGAGATACCAAGAGACAAAACGGGTCAGTATACAAGTATGCTAGTATGAGTACAAATATTTGACACCCACATGTCCACCAAACATAAACAAAAGTACATTTAATTCTTGTTACGGGACAAAACAAGTAATTCTACCTGCACCGAGACGAAGGGGTAGTTTCCCGAGATACAGTGACATTTAGTTTCTTATCCGTACACAACTAAATATAAATTGAGTATAAAATAAACAAAATAAACATAAAAATATAGTGGGTTAGCCCTGCATAAAAAAAAAAATTAGTAAAACCCACAATTCTGTAAAAAAATAAAGTTAGTATAATTTAATCATAAGTAGATTACCGAAGAAGTATAAAAAAATGCACTGTTTCATACTTAAATAATTCGAATTGACCAAAACTCAAAAAATAAAAATTGTACAAAATCAAATTTTATAACAGGCAACATGAACGAATTTAGTAGCAACTGAACAGGTTGAGAGAAAAACTTGATAGAAGAACCTAGACGGAATTCAATCGAAAAATCTGAAACTGAAAATGAAAAGAAATTACTCTAAGATGATTTTTTTCGGAAAAGTTCAAAACACGAAAAGTGTTCAGAATAATGTTATACCTGAGTTTACGTGAAACCAATAAAAATGAGCTCGTTTCGTGGGTTAAAATAACATTTAAAATCTACATTGCTAAAATAAACAAAAATTGTGGTGACCAAGATAATCCGATTACAAGTTCTAATCAATTTTTTTTGTAAAAAGTTAAAACATAGAAGTTGTCTAGAATTACGTATACATGCCTCTGCCCAAATTTTGTAATTTAATGAGGTCGTTTACTATTTTTCAAGATGTACAAATTAATACAATTCAAACTATACCAATAAGTTCATATTAATTCTTTATACCTTAACTCTACCATTTCGACCCTTCACTTCCGACGTACACACATATCCCATGTGCCTTCCGTATACCTAACACCGTTCTGAAGCTAAACTTGCACGGAGATATTATTCCGAGTTTGACCCACACTCCCGGGTGGTTAGCATATATGTACACGCGTAAATCAAAGCACTCGTCTACTTTTGAGAACGAGGCAACAATATATATACACAATCTCTCATCTATTCATGAGAACAAATATAATAATATCAAGCCTAAGGCATTCAAATAAATCTCATAATCCTCACTCTTTTTTTTTTTTTATACATTCTTTCTCACCAACACTCAAATAAAACAATAATTTATGGAGTCATGATAGAGTGTAAGGAATTTATTTATGAAATTTTAACTTATTTTAATTTCATATAACCATGAGTGTGATTATAATTATAAAATAAATACATATAAAAACCATAAACCTTACATACACATCTAAATAAATAATAAAATAAATTCATCATCTACATGCAAATACAAAATCAAACCAACATCAAATAAATAAAAACAATGAATTAAACATAAATCAAGAAAAATAAATTTTACACTTACAATATTTTTTTAAAAATTAAAGAATCATTTAAAGAATTAATAGAGGCATCAAATCAAAACCCTAACCCCTTTTTTCTTTCTCCTCTTCCGCCGTCTCTTTTCTATTTCTCTCCCTCTCAGCTTTCCCTTTGCTGATTAAACCCTCTCTCTCTCTCTCTTGACTGCACAGCCCTCTCCTTTTTGTTTTCTTTCTTTTCTTTTTTTTTTTTTTTTTCCTTCTTTAATAGTAGCACACCCAACCTAATATACTATTATATTATATTTTACTATATAAACACAACATATATAAATATATACAATATAAGATTAATACATATATATAGCACCTTTTATATATATAAAAAATATATACAAATATTCAAATTAATTATATATAATTAAATAACACATTAAATTAATTAAATATCCTATTAAATTCTCATGTATCCACACAATTAATAAAGTCAAAAATAAAATAAAGTAATAATAATAAATAATGACTTACGAAAAAATTAGGGTCGCTACAAGGTGTCACTAATTGTTATTTTTTAGCGGCATATTCATAAAATCATCACAAAAAGTTTTTTCCAGCGATGATTCTAACATGACTGACTTTTAGTGATGAATTGATAGGACTTTTTGCTCTACACAAACACTTATGAGACTTAATGGAGCATAGATCCTTATAACATGACCTGTGAGTAATTACTCCAATTTTAAAAATGATTATAACCATCTTAATGATTTTAAAATGATATCAATTATAACCCCTTTAAAGGTAAATTATTAATTAGTAATCATTGGTGCCTCGAATTCACTTTGGCTCGAATGGCTCGAATTTCTGTTCACCGGTTATCCAGCCGGTCGTCAGGCAAAAAGGCTAACAGCTACGGTTGTCACCTTGTCGACCGCGGCTGTCAGCCTTTTTGTTGGACGACCGGCAAGATGACCAGTGAACAACAATTCGAGTCATTCGAGCCAAGGTGAATTCGAGATACATAGCATTGCTCATTATTAATAGGTCCTACTTTTGAGACTTATTACCCGTTAAGTCCTATTGATAAATTTATCAAGTGATAAATTGATAAATTTATAAATCTCTCTTATTTTTATGAATAAATTTGTAATGATAAATTTATCAATTAGGACTTGTAGATAAATAAGCTTAGTTAATAGGACTAATTGGTAAGTGTCCCATTTAACTAACTGGAAAAAAAAAAAAATACAATTTAACCGTTTTTTTTTTTCTCCTTATTATTGTTGACAAACATCTCCCATTTTTACTGCTTTCTATCACTTTCTCTCATCTTCCTTAACCCACTGCCACTACTTCATTCATTTATCTCATCTACCATTACTGTTTCCCTTTTTAGTTCACTGTCATCTCTCTCATTCCTTCCTTAGTCCATGATTTCCACTGCTATCTAGCATTACAGACTAGGGGTGGATGAACCTTGGGTCGGGCTTGCACTATATAGTAAAAGGATATGTGTCATTTCAAGCCTGACTCGACCTAATTCGACATTAGGCATCATCTAACCATCCAAAGCTTGGCCCAAAAAGAATTTCAAATCCCTAGTCTGTCCACTTAACATGATAGATATGGACTTTTAATTTTTTATTTTGTTTCAAATGTTTTATTTATTTTTTGAATTTGGAACATTAACAAAATTAAATAGTAAAATAAATATGATTTTCAACAAATATTTGAATTTAAGTCTTAAATATATATTATTAACTTTTTTGTCTTTTATATATACTAGTTGTACGGGAAAGAAATAAACCTTCTTGTATAATCCTGTTGATCAAGTCTGCGCTTCTCCGTGCGTCGTCGCTTTATTCCCTGAAAACACAAACGTGAGCTAGCCGGCGGGTGTGTGCCGGAAACCTCTCCGATGCCTAAGTCAAAAAAATAGACAAATAGACAAAAAGCTCTGTGAATTCGGGAATCAAAGTTGTGTTACCTCTCCATAGGTGATGTTTGCGAGCTTTTGTAGGTTCCGTGTGGCACAATCCTAGTAGGACTTTTACTCCTCCATGTAGAGTCCTCCTAGGATTCATACTCCTGAAAGATAATGCTTATCCTTCAACAACCCCCTCATTGCACAAACCAAATGAGATGGTTTTACCATGGTCAGACTCCAATATGACCGAAGTAAGCATGGCTATGCTAGGCTGCAGATTAGACCGAACTACACTTAGTTCGCTCCTTCCTTTCACTGTTCTTACTTCGGTTCTCAAAATAATTAGCTAGGCTTGACCGAGCTATATGTGCTACGCCGCGACCGGACTAACTCTGAGTGTGGCAACCTGGCGACCGAGTCATCCACAATATTCTTCCGGACCGAGATAACAATAGGTTCTCTAGGACTGGTCTAACTTTAAAGCTTTGGGACTGGACTAGATTCAAGCTTCTCCTGGACCGGAGTAACTTTAAGGCCCTTCTAGGTCGGACTAACTGTAAGGCCTTTCTAGGACCGGTTTACCGCCAAGGCTTTTCTACTGAGCCCTTTGTATTGTGGCCCATAACGGCCCATTACCCAGCTCGGTCCAATTTTCACATAAATTACCCTCTCAATTGCCCCTTAATTCCATCTGCGCAGCATGATAAGGATTACCTGTCCATCAGCCGAGCTAAAAACTCTTTGGTCTTACTATTGAGCTAAACTTTTAAGCCTTTATAGCCGAGCTAAAACTCTTTTAGCTTTTCCAGCCGAGCTAAAACTCTTTTAGCCTTTCCAGCCGAGCTAAAACTCTTTTAGCCTTTCCAGCTGAACTGAATTCAAGCCGAGCTGTACTTGTCCGGTCAAAATGTCTCTTCAATCACAAAAACTGAATCGCTTCTTCTTCCCATGACACGTGGCACACTCTGATTGGTCAATCGTAGCTGTCACGCCGTCTTCGAGTCTCGTGAATTTTGAACAGTTCCCGCCCTTCCGTCATTCCTTTTGCACAAAACAAACCCTTGCTTTGAATCACTCTTACACTATTCATCCTCATCCTCTCCGCTCTCTCTATCATCTGAGTCTCTGAAGCCCCCATTTCATCCTTGCAACTGTGGAGCTTGTGTTCTTCACTGCCTCGCTTCTATCTTCAGTTTTTTTGCCTTAATTTGTAAGCTGCTCAGATCTGCCTTGTTTTTGTTGTTTTCGCCCCTTGCTTTTTACCATCCATAGCATAGCGTTAGTGTTTTTGCAAAACACTTTATTTCCATTTTTTTTTTTGCCTTGCGTTTTTCTGGAAAAAACCTCACAAGAACCACTTGAATTCATGAAAACGACCTGTAGAACACTGTATTTGATCCAAAATCATGATGCAACTGGACTAAAAAATTGTTTGTAGTTGATTTCAATCCATCCAGACTAACCAACCGAACTAACGCTTCATGCCATGCCATTAGTTTCCATAAGTCACCAGCTTTTGATTTATCTTAGTCGAGATAACAAACCGAACTAAGTCTGCAATTAGTGCACTGGGAAACCTCAATTCCGACCGAGCTATGTCTCGGGGCCAAACCAGCATTCTTAGCTTTAGACCGAACTAAGAAAGCGGCCCCTATAAGCTCAACCGGTCTAACAAGACCTTCCTTTTAATCCGAGATATCGAACCGCTCGCCCAGACCGAGCTAACAAACCCCTAGTATGCCACATAGCCGAACTAAGACTTGTTATATGTTGCCTTTATTTCTCTTTAGCACAGTCCAACGGTCTGTGCTTAACACCTGTGTTTTTTTTTTTTTTCACTTTGCAGACTTTAGGTTGCCCAGGCACTCCTTTGAGCGCTCAACCGAGCTACTCAGCCCACTTCTGCGACCGAGCTAATACTCAGCTTAATTTATACATAACTTAAGACTAAATGGGTAAATATAGGTTTTTAGTAGAAACACCTGGTGGCTTGGCCGAATTCCGAAGGGAGTATAACATTCCTGACGACGTCCATCTCACCTTAGCCGAACAAGATACCATACCATGGGGAAACCAAGGCTTTGTACCCTTTACCCTCCTGTCCATAATAGAAACCGGACTACGATTCCCTGTTCAACCCTTGCTTTGTGAATTCCTTAGGCAAACTAGGATATGCCCAACCCAGCTTTCCACAAACTCATACCGCATAATTAATGGTATAGCCGAGCTAAACCGCCGAGTTGACATTAACCTCGGTTTAGCCGAACTCTTCCATCAATACTCCTTAGGATCAAAAGAAGACGGCTAGGTCTATTACCTAAGAATACGACGCCGGCGTGAGAAAATAATAAAGGACACACCGGATAAAGACTTAAATGACGATGATTTTTTTTGGGTATCTGGCAATTTTGAAGACCACCAAGCCCAGATCCCAGGCCGCAGTATAAACTGGAATAAAGGAACCCCCGGTATAATTACTTCGGTTTCATTGCATGTTTCTATTTTATTTCGGTTTCTTATTCCTGAACCGAACTAACAGTTGTTTTTTTTAATGCAGATTCAGCCCATCTTCAATCACTATACAGTTACCCCAATCTGAACACTCTCCGCGCCGCACTACGATATCCAGAAAAAAGTTGGGCCAAGCTGCTGAATTTTGAACCGACATACAAATACAGCAGCCAACAAAAAGCCAAAGTAACAGACTTCTTACTAGAAGCCTCCTCTGAACCGGACCCCAACTTGCCACAAATTAACCTGGTTCGTACTACCGAAGAAGAAGAAATGGCGAAGAGGAACAGAGTAAGGGCCCTCTTAACCGAAACCCACCGAGCCAAAGTACCGCCACAAAACCAGACTCAGGAAACAGTGGTGGCCCTTCCATCTCAACAACCCTCTTCATCACGCCCAAGCAAGCGTGCCCGGATTACCCAAACCGAGCAACGCCTTGTTGATGAAGATGAAACCAGTTTTCCACCAAGCCCTCCACCGAGTTCGCAACCGGAGCGCGCCGACCGAGCTAGCTCCTCTAAATGGACTCCAAAAATGTCTTTCCAAAACCGTGCTATTTGTGATACTGACTCAGTGGTGACTGACAAAGACCATATGCTAGCCTTCAATCTGGCTAAAAGTGTATGTCTGCCCCCTGATATGGAGCATCACAAGCACTTGACCGAGCTCAAGGCCATTCGGTCGGCAACAAAATCAATGATCCTGGTCAGTAGCTCTTCTTGTCTCTCTAATTTTTCCAACTTTTTGCTCGGTTTTGTCATTAGTTTCTTTCCCTTCTTTTTCAGGCCATGCAAAAGAGTCAAATTGCACACAAGCGTGTGTTGGAGCTTTGCAAAACAGCAAGGCAAGCCATGGCCGAAGCTGAAGAAAAAACCACCGAGCTAAGAGAATCTAAACAGAAGACAGCCGAGCTAGAGGCCGAGGTAGCCCGTCTGACCGGACTAGTTACCTCGGCTAATGCTGACAAACAGAGGGCCCTGACCGTGATGAAGGACAAGTACCTTCGTGAGCTAGCCAAGCTCGAAGGAAAGAAAAATGTAGAAATCGCCGAGCTAAAAAAGAAGGCGGATGATGCGAATACTAATGGTTTCAAGGAGGGGGAGGCCCTCTACATGCAACAATGTGAGGCAGCTAAAGATTTGTTTTTCAAACGCGGTTGGAGGGCAGCTGTGGTGCAACTCAGTTGTGAGCCTGAGACCGAGGTCTACAATCCCCCTCAGTACTTCATACCGAGCTCACTGGCAGAGTACGCTGCATCCGTTCAGCAACAGTTTCTTCACGGTTCAGATGATGATGAAGAAACCGAGCCCAACAATTCCCCAGTCGTCAATGAACCTGCAGATCAATCAGCTCGGTTGGAGCCAACGGTTGAAGACCTGACTAACGAGCTATCGACGGAAACCGTGCTTCCAGCAGAGACCGAGCTCCCAACCGAGACCGTGTTCGCGTCTGAAACCAGGCTTCGGGTTGATATCGATGCTGACCTTGATGATCTGTTTAACTGATTTTGTATTTTCTCATCTGTTTTCTTTTCTACTTCTGGACAAATGTAACCGGGCTGGGGGCCCCTCCTTTGTATTTTCTTTAAACTTTGCCAATGAAAATCTTCTATTGCTCTAACTGTTATCTCGGTTTGCTGCTCTTCTTGTACTTGCTTTCTTACTGTAGTTTGAATGAAGTAGTGCATTCTCTTACCGAGATAATTCATCCCGGTCTTAATCTTGTAATCAGACTGGCCATACCAGCCAACCACTCTTTAGCCGATATCCCTACTTCGGTTGAAGAGTACTAAGAGTTGGTTTAATCCAGCCAACCACTCTTCAGCCTATACCCTTACTTCGGCTGAAGAGTAATAAGAGTTGGTTTAATCCAGCCAACCACTCTTTAGCTGATATCCTTGCTTCGGCTGAAGAGTACTAAGAGTTGGTTTAATCCAGCCAACCACTTTTCAGCCCATACCCTTACTTCGGCTGAAAAGTGCTTAAGAGTTGGTTTAATCCAGCCAACTTCTAAATTAGTTTTTCCAGCCAACCTAGAATAAAATGTTTGGTTATTCCGACCAAACGTCCTGCAGTCTGGATCCTTATCCTAGGCTTAGGAAGAGTGTTGGTTTAATCCAGCCAACCTCTAAGTTGGTTTTTCCAGCCAACCTAGAATAAAATGTTTGGTTATTCCGACCAAACGTCCTACAGCCTGGATCCTTATCCTGGGCTTAGGAAGAGTGTTGGTTTAATCCAGCCAACCTCTAAGTTGGTTTTTCCAGCCAACCTAGAATAAAATGTTTGGTTATTCCGACCAAACGTCCTGCAGCCTGGATCCTTATCCTGGGCTTAGGAAGGGTCGCAGTTGGTTATTCCGGCCAACTGTGTTTTTAATACCCCTAACTCACCTAACTCACTAAAATAAACTTTTATAGAAGGAAACGTCTATACTGAAAAGAAACTACTTGTTTTATTGAGAAAGGAAAAAATTACACATACTTAAAGAAAAAAAGCTAAAAATAAAATAACTTGAGATTGACAGTATTCCATGGCCTGGGAATTGCCTTGCCATCCTCATCTTCTAAGTGGTATGCCCCTTTGCCTGCTAGTCCAACCACTTTGTAAGGTCCTTCCTAATTAGGCCCTAACTTGCCATCCCCCGGTACCATGGTGTTTCCCATCACTTTGCGCAGCACCCAATCTCCGATCTTGAATTGCCTTGGATGCACTGTTTTGTTATATTTCCTGGATAACTCTTGTTGGTATGAGGCAATGTGAACCAGTGCTCTGTCTCTTCTTTCTTCTACAAGGTCGAGCTCCAATGTTATGGCTTCGCCATTCAAGTCTGGATCAAAATTCTCGCTTCGAATTGTGAGGAGGCCAACTTCTAGTGGGATTACTGCCTCCATACTATAGGCTAAGGAAAATGGAGTTTCTCCTGTTGACCGCCGAGGTGTGGTACCCACTTGCCTTTGGCTTTCTCTAGCATTTTTTTCAATCCATCCAAGACGACCTTGTTTGATGCTTCTGCCTGACCATTTGCTTGGGGATATGCCGGTGTAGAACTGTAGAACTCTATCTTGTACTCTTCACAAAAGCCTCTAAAGATTCTGCCGTCGAACTGAGTGCCGTTGTCTGATATTAGGGCTTTTGGTATGTCAAACCGAGTGATGATGTTTTGCCAGACGAACTTCTTTACATCTTTTTTCTTGATTGATGCCAATGCTTCTGCCTCCACCCACTTTGTGAAGTAGTCGGTTGCTGCAAGAAAGAACTTCCTGTTGCCTGGTGCTGTTGGAAGTGGTCCTACTATGTCCAACCCCCACATTGTGAAGGGCCATGGGCTGGTTAAGGGTAGAAGTTCTCTGGCAGGTTGATGTATTTGGTGTGTGAACTTCTGACATTTCTCGCACTTCTTAACGTACTTCTCTGAGTCTGCTTGCATGTAAGGCCACCAATATCCTTGCGAGATTGCTCTGTATGCTAGTGACCTTCCCCCTTGATGGCTTCCGCACACGCCTTCGTGTATTTCAAATAAAAATGCTTCAACTTTGCTGGGATGAACACACTTTAGGTAGGGTCCTGAGAACGATTTCTTGTATAATGCCAAAGATGGGGAGAGCCAAAATCATTGCGACTTAGCTCTTATTCTGTTGGCCTCGTTTTTCTCTTCTGGTAAGATGCCCTCTTTTAAGAACAGGATGATGGGATCCATCCAAGACGGGCCTAGCTCCGCGCAACATACCTCTTCTGCTTCGGGGTCTTCAATGCTTGGTCTAGGTAGGTAGTCAATCAATAACGGATGAGGGATGGTAGTATCTGCCATTGAAGCAAAACCTGCTAGTTCATCTGCTCTGCTGTTTTCCTCCTTGCCGATTTGTTCTATCCGCACCACTTCAAAATTCTTGATCTCTGTTTTGACCAACTCTTGGTATTTGACCATCCTGTCATCCTTTGCTTCGTAGTCGCCAGATATTTGGTTTACCACCAGCTGTGAGTCGCTGTAAACCATTAGCTCGGTGGCCTTCATGTAGAATGCTGATTTGAGACCTGCAAGAAGTGCTTCATGCTCTGCTTCGTTGTTTGATGTTGGGAAGCCAAGGTTGATTGCTTACTCCACTACTAGGCCGTCTGGAGAGATGAGGACTATGCCAAGCCCTGCTCCATGCCGGTTGGATGCTCCATCCACGAAGAGCTTCCACATCTCCCCAACGAACAACTTCCAGCAAGTGGAGGGATCAGATGATGCCTGGGGGTCCAGAATGTTGCTGGTGTTTTCTTCAAGGTCCATGCTTGCTGTCTGCCCCTCGCTATCTGATTGTACCAAGCCTTTGTTTGTTGGTGAGTCTTGGCTTGGTGTAGTATGGTTTTCTTCTTCCTCCCTTACTTCACTCTGGTCTGCCTTGGGACCTGATTGGGTAACTTACACCAGGGGTTGCGTTATTCCGACGTCAACTTCCATCCCTAGTTTGGTTGTTTTAGTCAGGTCGACTGGGCAGATATGATGACTTCTTGGGGTGAATTCTGCGACGAAGTCTGCCAAAGCTTGAGCCTTTATCGCGGTCCTGGGTTGAAACTTGATGTCATACTGTCCCAACTCTACTGCCCATTTCAAAATTCGCCCAGAAAAGTTCGCCCTCTCAAACAAAGCTTTTAATGGGAAAGCTGTGAGGACGACTATGCTGTGGGCGTGAAAGTAGTGTGATAGCTTCCTTGAGGCCATCATCAAGGCTAAGGCCAGTTTTTCCAGTGGCAAGTACCTGGTTTCGGCGCCCAGCAATGTCTTGCTGACATAAAAGATAGGCAGATGTTGGGTTCCTTTCGCACGGACCAACACTGCGCTAATTGCGTGCTGTGAGACCGCCAAGTACAGGAAGAGTTCTTCTCCAGGTAATGGGGTGACAAGCAGTGGTGGGGAAGACATGTATTCTTTCAGGCTTTCCAGAGCGCAGTCGCATTCTTCGTCCCACTCAAACTTGGCTTTTAGTGCTTGAAAAAATGGTCGTAGTCTGTCTGACGACCGGCTAATGAATCGGTTGAGTGCAGCTGCCATACCGGTGAGATGCTGCACTTCTTTTACTAAGTTAGGCCTCTCCAGATCATAAATAGCTTTGATCTGGGAGGGGTCTGCCTCTATACCCCGGTTGGTCACCAGGAAGCCCAGGAATTTGCCAGATCCTACACCGAACGCGCACTTAGATGCATTAAGGCGTAACTTGTGCCTCTTCAGAATCTGGAACATCTCACCTAGGTCCTTTAGATGGTCGTTCTCATCCTTGCTCTTGACCACCATGTCGTCGATACAAGCCTCCATTGTTCTGCCTAACAATGGCTCAAACATCTTGGTGACCATTCTTTGGAATGTTGCCCCTGCGTTCTTTAGGCCAAAGGGCATGACCTTGTAGCAATACAATCCTCTTGGAGTTGTAAAGGACGTGACCTCCTGGTCTGGTTCGTACATGGCGATCTGATGGTAGCCTCTGTACGCATCAAGAAAGCTAAGTCGGTTGTGCCCCGCCGTTAGGTCTACTAGTTGATCTATCCGTAGTAGGGAGAAGTTGTCCTTTGGGCATTGTTTGTTAACTGTCTTGTAGTCGACGCAGACACGCCATTTGCCATTCTTCTTTGGCACCACGACTGTGTTAGAGATCCATCTGGGGTAGTGTACCTCTCTGATAGCTTCTGCTTCTAGCAGATTTTCCACTTCTTCCGCTACTCTCTCGGCATGGTGGAGTGCCGATCTGCGTGTGCGCTGAATGATTGGTCTGGCGGATGGGTGGACATTGAGTTGGTGACAGATGAAGTTGGGATCAATGCCTGGCATGTCGTATGGTGTCTAGGCGAACACTTCGATGTTAGAGGTAAAAAATTCCAAGACCTCTAATCTCTCAGTGCTGGACAACGACGAGCCGAGCAAAAAGAACTTATCCGGGTTCTTTTCATCTATTCTTACCTCTACCAAGTCTTCCACCGCTTTTTGATTAGCTGCTTTGCCGACGTCTGCGAACAGTTCATTGCTCTCAGGTTCTTCCACTGAATGAACATATCCCTTGGCAGCGCGGCTGCCATTAACCGTAACAAAGCATTGCTTGGACATGATTTGGTCTTCAAAGACCTCTTCAATTACCCCGGCATCGTTGGGGAATCGCATTACTTGATGGTAGGATGACGCTACCGATCGCATGGCATGTAGCCATGTTCTTCCCAAGATTATGTTGTAAGTGGAAGGGACTTTCAACACCCATAATTCCACTTGTTTTGTCACGCTTCCTGCTCTGACTGGTAGAATTATTTTGCCGACTGGCCATTCTAGCATTGAGTTGAATCCGATCAGGGGAGATACGGCAGGTGCCAAGTCCTTGTCTTGTAGCTTCAATTGTTTGAATGTTTCGTAATACATTATCTCATATGAACTACCCTGGTCAATCAGAATCCGCTTGACGTCAAAATCCTTGACTCGGAGAATGACAACCAGGGCATCATTGTGAGGACAGTATATCCTCGCCAAGTCTCTATCTGAAAAAGACATGATGTTCGTGGCCTCTGTCTTTCCCTTTTTGATGGTAGGTTGTGCACTTAGTACCTCCCTTAAGTGCTCAGCCTTCTTGATTGACCCTCTGAGCTCGCATACACGCTCAGGTTCGAAGATTCCATGTATCACATTGATTACGCCTTGAGGTGGGGCGTCGATTGGCATCCCGTTGGGGTTATTGTGGTCCTGGGGGGCTGGTTGCGTCCCTCCTTCAATGTACTTATCCAGGTGACCTGCTGCCACCAACTCCTCCAGGTGCTGTCTCAATGGCGTGCAATTTTCAGTACGGTGCCCCTTTTCCTTGTGGAAGGTGCACCGTGATCTTTCATCGTAGTCTTTCTGAGCTTCTCCTAGCTTAGCTGGCCATCTGACGAAAGGCTCATCGCGTATTTTGCTTAGAATCCGATAGATCGATTTCTTGAATACCGTGGTTATGGCAGTGCGGACTCTCAACCATCTTTTATCCTGGTCCTCTCCGTTGTCTCGCCTGCCTCGTCCGTTTCTGCTCGGACGGTCTACCGCGTTGACCTTTGCTGAGACCTTTTTCTCTGGTACTGCGGTCGTGCCAGATTTTGTTTTGGCACGTGCGTCATCCTCCTCCACCCTGATGTGCTGATGCACTCTTTCCATCAAGGCTTCCATGGTGAGGGGCGGTGTCATGGTGATTGAGTCCCTTAGTCTGTTCCCGACTGGAAGGCCTCTTTTGTACTGTGCAATGGCGAGATTGGTGGGGCAATCCCCAATCGGGTTGAAGGTCTCCCAGTAGCGACTATTGTAGGATCTTAAGGTCTCCTTCTCGCCCATGTCGATGGAGAGCAGTTGATCGATCTCCACCGGGGTTTTGGTGTTCGTTCTGAACCTCGTTATGAACGCCTCTGCCAGTTGCACCCAGGAGGCTATGCTGCCTTCTGGAAGTTTTTCAAACCAAGTCAAGCCTAGGTCACCAAGGCTGGATGGGAAGAGGATGCACATCAAGGCCTCGTTACGTCGGTATACCGCCATAACCTGGCAGAAGTGGCTTAAGTGCATGTAGGGGTCTGTCTTCTCTTCGTACGTGGTGAATTTGGGCTGAAGGAAGCCTGAAGGCAGGGGCGCGTTTTCAATTGCCTGAACGAACGGCGAGGTCTGCAGCCTCACTAATGCTTTGTCCGTCGACTCGTAGGCAGGGCGTGGAATTGGCATTCCAACCTCGACGCTTCCATGCGTCCGAGGAGCCAACTGCTGCAAGGTAGAAACTCTGTGCGGGTCGCGCACCCTGGCATCCTCCTTCCATCATGCCCTTTCTTCTAGCACGGTTCGTAAGTCGGACGATCTAGGCAACTCCGTTTGCTTGGATGATGTCTGGTGCGTGCGCGAGGGCCGATAGGTGCTTCCTTTCGTGTATGACCTCTCAGATCTCGTCCTCTCAGACCTGGAGTGACGAGTTCTGGAAGTCCTGGATTGTGTATCGCCTGTCCTGAGGCTTCTACTCTCTGCTTGAGATGGTGTGGTACGTCTACTACGATCTTCCGAGTGGCAAGGGGGCGTCTTGCCTTTGCGCCCCTCTCCTGTCACCACTCCTTTTCCCTTTATCTGGCGCTTCATGGACTCCATGTCCGCCGTCATCCATCGTATCAGTTCGTCCTGCTCTTTCACACGGTCCTCCAGAGTTTGAGGATCAATCCTCCGCCTTTGTCTCTCAGGACTTTGTGAACGAGAGTGACGGGGGCTATTAGTCCGCCTTCTCCCCCTCGCATCCCTCCTGGGATTCTGTCGCTGTGGCTCTAAATCCGCCATAGGAGGGATAGAAGGTAGACCTTCACGCCTTGCACCCCCCTCTGGTGTTTGTCTGTCAATGGCGGATTGTGGCAAATCTTCGTTGTGCGCCATTGATTCTAAAGAGCAAAAGCTTGATCAAGAGGTTTTGTTCTTGTCTGAATTCCCACAGACGACGCCAATTGTACGGAAAAGAAATAAACCTTCTCGTATAATCCTGTTGATTAAGTCTGTGCTCCTCCGTGCGTCGTCGCTTTATTCCCTGAAAACACAAACGTGAGTTAGCCGGCGGGTGTGTGCCGGAAACCTCTCCGATGCCTAAGTCAGAAAAATAGACAAATAGACAAAAAGCTCTGTGAATTCGGGAATCAAAGTTGTGTTACCTCTCCATAGGTGATGTTTGCGAGCTTTTGTAGGTTCCGTGTGGCACAATCCTAGTAGGACTTTTACTCCTCCATGTAGAGTCCTCTTAAGATTCATACTCTTGAAAGATAATGCTTATCCTTCAACACCCCCCTCCTTGCACAAACCAAATGAGATGGTTTTACCATGGTCAGACTCTAATATGACCGAAGTAAGCATGGCTATGCTAGGCTGCAGATTAGACCGAACTACACGTAGTTCGGTCCTTCCTTTCACTGTTCTTACTTCGGTTCTCAAAATAATTAGCTAGGCTTGACCGAGCTATCTGTGCTACACCGCGACCGGACTAACTCTAAGTGTGGCAACCTGGCGACCGAGTCATCCACAATATTCTTCCGGACCGAGATAACAATAGGTTCTCTAGGACCGGTCTAACTTTAAAGCTTTGGGACCGGACTAGATTCAAGCTTCTCCTGGACCGGAGTAACTTTAAGGCCCTTCTAGGTCGGACTAACTCTAAGGCCTTTCTAGGACCGGTTTACCGCCAAGGCTTTTCTACTGAGCCCTTTGTATTGTGGCCCATAACGGCCCATTACCCAGCTCGGCCCAATTTTCACATAAATTACCCTCTCACTAGTAGTTAGGCACGTGCATTGTACATGTCACGTAATTTTTCATCAACTATTAGTGAGTTAATTATACGTGTCTCCTAAATTGATATGTGATATGTATACAAAGTAGGAGATTTCTATGGATAAATTGATTTGTATCCAAAATATAACTAAGAAATAAATGAATATATACTCGGCTAAAGAATTAAATGATAAATAAGAAATTTTATAAACATAAAAATTAATTTATAGTTAGATTATTGAGATCACACCTTATTTTAAAAATAAACAATAAACAAGTCTTTTAAATATATAGTATTACACAAATATTTTTTTTATCAACTTCTTTCTTCAATTTTTTATAATCCGTACATGTAATACAATTGAAGGTATGAAATTAATTGCACAATTACATAATTTTGTTTAATAGTTCATCTCATAATAAAAATTCACTGAACCCACTATTACATATTATTTGCATACTAATGGTGTAAGAATGCATTAATATTAGTATGTTGTGAAATCCTGCATCTTTGTTGGAGATTTTTGGGCCCACATCTATATATTATTTTTGGAGATTTGTATAAATTATAAATTATAGACATTTGTATAATTGCTTTGGAGCCAATTTGTATTTTCGAGATCATTAATTAGTTAGAATTCTAATTGAGATTGATTTGATTTATTAACGGCCTGAAAGTTGGGGTACTACATATGTAATATATTTTTATACATCAAGAGTTGTTGAGTCTTGTTTCATGTGCCATAAATATCTTGCATGATGAAAAATATAACATTAGTCATTAGTATATTTTTATTTATGTAGAAAATATGGAATAGTTTTATAAGAAAATGGAATGATATTGTAATTTAATATTTCGATTGATATAAAAATTTTATAATTATTTTCACGATATTTATAGATCCATGCTTATAAGTGTTTGTAAGGTTACGTTCATGAAACTGTCATGTTACATAATTTATTATGTCATCTGTAAGTAATCAGTATATGACAAACATTAATCGAAACTTTTTATTTGATGTACTTATTTTCTACATCATTGAGATCATTTGATTTTTTCCTTGTAATTTGACTAAAATGTGTACATGATGTATATTGTTTTTCTTGAATTTCACAACATATAGGGCAATTCCTGCTTAGCTTGTCTAACTTTGCTTAGAGAATATGTTGTAATAGATCTTACGTAATTTTTGTTTCACCATCTTCTTATTTTTCTTCTTGCTCACCATTATAGCTCATTGTAATAAAAATATTTTAATGAGTAAGAGTTTGAGAAGATATCATATGTTTATGAATTTTAAAATCTATTTTTCCCTCAATAATGTGAATTTTTTTGTGAGGGAAAAAAGTACAATTATTGTCGTGATGAATGTGTTTTGCAAAGTCATAATTTGTTATTTAAAATGTTTGTTTTTGACACTTGTGTAGCTCGGCTTTTTTGCGCCCCCTTTCGGAAGCTCGAAAAGAAAGCCCTACAGTTCGGACTCCCATGGTTCTGAATCTAATCTCACAAGTGCAATGTGAAACTGATAATCACCAAAGAGTCCAAATTCGGCAAATCGTTTTAGAAAATTGATTTTAGGATCAAAAATGCCAAAATTGGATTGCTTTGCCAAATACAGAGTCGCCACTTAAATATTTTATTTTCAGGGAAATTTAGGAAACCCATGACTCGTGCCAAAAGTCACGTGTCCGTCATCACCAAAATTGCCTCGGCTCGGGAACTTACGTAGGAGAGAGGAAGGTCATGGATTGAGCACCCCCACTCGCCCGATCAAAGATCGGCCTCTACTAATCATGATATAATTTTTATAAACATTATGTGCTCTTGTTTCGGTTGTTAGGCTAGTTTTACAATGTGACGCGCACAAGCAAATATAGACTAGTTTGCTCAATTTGGAACAATTCAACTCATGTTTGTTTACGAAAATGGTTTGAATTTGCCACCTCAAGTGGGCTTAAAGTTTGCGGATTTGCCACCAAACATAGTGGACTTAAAACATGATTTGCTACTCAACAAAGTGGACTTGAAACACACATTCATTGAATCGTTCCAATTCAAACAACAAGCCTTCATCCACAGGCATTCAAGCAGTTTAGCATTTAAGCACATAGCCTTATGGCAAGCATGCTAAACATGGCAACATTCACACTTATGCGAGTATGCTAAAGCATAAAAACTCACCTAGTACTCCAAGCTAAGAAAATATGAGTTAGAAAAATATGCATGATTCCTAACTATATAAGATGACTAATGCAACACATGTAATGAATGCAATTAAATAGGTTCGGCTACTAATATGGCATATGAAGCAATCCAAGCCATGCGGTCTAAGCACGTATTCAAAAATTTATTGAAATAATAATGCAGTTTGAATGATGCGTCAAGCCTCGGTGCATACAAAACAAGATAAATGGATGCAAGTATAAGGTATGTTAATTTGAAACATGATGCTCCTAAACTAACCATCTAAAGCGGTTAAGTAAAAGGAAGAAAGACGTGAGGTTAGAAGACATACACACACGCACGCCTACTTATTACAACATTACGCCCTCATGAAGGAGGGTCCGAATGAATAAAAGCTAACTAGCTAGCTAAACTAAGTTAATTATTACAACACTTCGAATGAATTACAAGCTTACTCTAGGCTAGTTAAGTAAAACAATTAAATAATTAACTATCTAAGTTAATTGAATATTACAAAGCAAATTAATTAGCTAAATACTTAACTAATTAATTACAAAGCAACTAAGCTAATTAATTACAATATGAATTAATTAACTACTCTACTTAAATAATTACAACATTAATTATTTAGCTACAACTAATTAACTAATCAATTTAAACAAATGGTCCTGGGAGGCGAGGGATGCCCAATGCGTGCTCGGTTTCCACCCGAAGAACGCTCGCTGTTTTGCTTCCAATTGCATCTGTTACACACCCTATGCACTAGTCTGCTTCTTCAGATCAACTCTGCTCTGCTTGACAAGCTTTCTACCAAATTTTCATTGGTGGCCGGCCGGCCACTAGCAAGGGGTGCCGTCCAACAGTGGTGGCCTGTTAGCCAGTGATAGTGGCCGGCCGACCACTGGTGATACTCATTTTCTTACTGCAACATAGAGCAAATAGGGCAAAGAAGAGGCATTCTCACAGGTTGTTTGTATTATGTATCACCCTTTATCATCAACACAAGCTCAAAAGAGTGATACATTTGGCCCTCAAACTATCAATCAAGCAATTTCCATGCATGATGGCTAAATGACAAATTTGTACAAGTTCAATGAATGCTAAACAAGACTCAAATGCCATCACCCTATCATGCATGATCAAGGGCAACGGGGACCTAGGAAAGTGGCACATTTCATCACTTTTGAGTATGAATTGTCCCATTTTCCTCGTGTTCAAATTAATGTCCGATTTGAACACATGCAATGCAACACAAATAAATGCTTATCTTACCATCTTTTACTTGCCAATTTTGTTTACACATTTAAGTTACCAAATCATTCTTTAATCAATTAGTCCATTTGTTGAGTGTCCTCTAAGATGAAAGAAGTGTCAACCAAGGGATAATGTAAGGCAAGAGAGAGATCATACCGTTGATAATGAACCCTCAAAGAGGATTAAACCATTAAGAATGACCTCAATCTCAAGCTTAAAGGATCCCAGGCTTGGAACAACCCTCAAAAGCAAATAAAAGAGTGAAGCAAAGAGGGCGGTTGCAGAGTTTATAGTGCTAAAATGGAGTGAAAAACAACACCAAAAGATGCTATCAACTCAAACAAGAGGCATCTAAGACCCTAAAACACCAACTTGTGAGGACTATTACACTACAACCATGTAAAACAAGACTCAAACGACCCAAATAGCCCTAAACAAAGCTAAAGCTGTCTATTTCGGAGGCAAAAATATGCTGGACTTGAGCTAAGTTAAGCTAGAAAAACATGCTTACATATAGAGCTAACTAGGCATGCAAACAAGACACAAGGAGGGGAGGCTAACCCCTCCAAATTTGGACTTTAAAATAAATTTTTTGCCACTGAAAAACCTCTAAAATTCAGTAGTTAAAAGGCCCAAAAAAGTTGGTTTGAAAGTGGTGTACAAAGGTACAAAAAGCTTTACAAACAAAGAAGCAAGAAGGGTGAGCCACCCCCTAACTGAAAATGGCCTCAAATCACCACCTTTAGGCCACAAAAATAGAGTTTTTTACAGTCCAAAATCAGCCTAAAAGCAGTAGAAGAAGATGGCAAAACAAGTATGCAAAACAAGTGCAAAAGGGGAGTGTTATACCTCTTGAAGGGAAGACATAAATGAAGCAATAAATCAAGCCAAGATCACCTTCTAGAGCTCAAAGAGGGTCCCAAGTAACCTCAGCCCAAAGATAAGAAACTTTGGTTAAGGGTTGATAGGCAAACTCGAAGTGTATCCACACTTGTATGCACAAAAGTTCAAGAGAGAGAGAAATGTAGAGAGACAGAGTTGTAGAGAGAGAGACTCCCAAAATTTTTCTAACCTTGAAATATGAGAGATAGGTCATCTATATATAGGAAAATAAGAGCCTCAGTCCAAAATATCATCAAAACAGACACCTGGAGCTTTTGGGAGACAGCTGGCACAAAATATTTGCAAAATCTGAGCTTTTTTACACCAGTGGCCGGTAGGCCATCCATGTGGCCAGCAGGCCATCACTACTGGCCAACAGGCCACTAAAATGGCTGGCAGGCCACCATTTGTGGCCGGCCACAAAAATCTATTTTTTGTCCTGATTTCAAATAGGCATATCTCCCTCGTCCGGACTCCGTTTCAGGTAAATTGAAGCCCCGGAAGTCTACTTTCCAATGATGGAAGCCTCACATCAAAATTACAAGTGTTCAAAAAGATATGTCTATTTTAGTGAAAACTGCTCAGTTTTGGTCCTAATCGGATTAATGCCTAACTTCTCCTCAACTAGTTTTCTTCCCTCCCCTCTTATTTTCTTCAACTCCAAACCTCTAAATAAGGTGTTTTGAAAGATTTTTCAAAGAGTTCACATCTCTTTCATTTATTTCCACTTTGTCTTTACTTGGTTTACCAAAAAGCGCAACATTTAACGAAATGCGAGCCTCGAAACATCGTAGAAACATTTTCAAAAATATTTTGAAAGAGAATGTTTTAATGTCTAAAATATTTTTGGTCAATATAGTTTTGGTCCAAAAAAATGGGGTGTAAGGTTGGGATTAAGCTCCTCTTGCCGAAGAAATCAAACCTTTGCATAACATAGCCTTCGTCCTCGAGTAATCAACCTGAGGCGCCCAAGTCTTAAGGGCGGTCAAAAATGGGGTGCCTGCAGTTACCTCTCTTTGACAGAGCTCAAAGTCATAAAATGACGTGAGTGAATGTCAAAGCCCGAAGACGACCCATTTTGACAAGGTCATAAGACTTGGGCAAACAAAGAAAATGCAGATACAGTTGGTTGAACCCGAAGGTTGCCTACGTATCCCTTTGCAAGGAATCAAGCTAGCATAGTTCAGGGGCAGGATACAAATGATCTATACGAAGCAAAGCGGTTTGAAAGTTGGACTCACACGCTACGCGAAGTCGGCTATTTTGAAAAACCTTATGATCATGCGAGATGATGCAATAAACAATAATAAATGCAATAAGCAAGATAACAACATATGAATGAGCAGCTTCAACTTCAAGCTTTCATGTAAAAAGCTATAAAACAAACTTCAACCACGCTAAAACACAGGACGAGGAAAGAAAACACCGCTCAGGGTAAATTGAGAATCGAAAATTGCTTGGGATCACGTTTCACGCATCCCAAGATAAAACACGTCCAGGCTCACGCATCACGTGTCCTGAGATACTCTAATCATGCTGAAATCGTGAGAAGAGAAGAAAAGCCGCTCTGGTTCACGCTTCACGCGTCCTGAGATAAAACAAGTCCAGGGTTGCACTTCACGCGTCCTGAGATAAATTCCAAACACGCTGAAATCGTGTGAGGAAATGAACACTCTAACCACGCTGAAACCGGGAGAAAAGGTCGAAAGAAATGTTCGCAGGGGCACGTTTCACGCATCCTGAGATAAATTCCAAGCACGCTGAAATCGTGTGAGGAAAAGAATACTCTAACCACGCTAAAAACGTGAGAAGAGGTCGAAAGAAAAGCCAATCAGGGGTGCGTTCCACGCATCCTGAAATAAATTCCAAACACATTGAAATCGTGCGAGGAAAAGAAACCACGCTGAAATCGTGAGAAGAGGTTAAAAGAAAAGCCAATCAGGGGCGCGTTCCACGCATCCTGAGATAAATTCCAAACACGCTAAAATAGTGTGATGAAAAGGACACACTAACCACGCTGAAATCGTGAGAAGAGGTTCAAAGAAAAACCAATCAGGGGCGCGTTCTATGTATCTTGAGATAAATTCCAAATACGCTGAAATCGTGTGGGGAAATGGACACTATAACCACGCTGAAATCGTGAGAAAAGGTCTAAAGAAAAACCAATTAGGGACGCGTTCCATGCATCTTGAGATAAATTCCAAACACGTTGAAATCGTGTGAAGAAAGGGACACTTTAACCACGCTGAAATCGTGAGAAGAGGTCCAAAGAAAAACCAATCAAGGGCGCGTTCCACGCATCCTGAGATAAATTCAGGGGACAACGATCCTAAACGCTGCTCAGCGTAAAAGGATAAATGATACAAGATAACACAAGATGCAAATAAATGCAATACGTGCGATGATATGATACATGTTACAAGCAATGTAGTGCATGATGCTTAGAGAAATGCAATAAACAAACAAAACGGCGCTTTAGCAAGAACCTTAACGGGTGAGTGACGATGAACCGTTCTACTTTGAAAGAGATCTCCCCTTTTGTGTTCTTCGAACTCTTACCTTTAACTCTCAGTTCAAAGGTTCTAAAATGCTGACACAGGGTAGCATCTGCACATAGAAGTGACGGATGCCGCTGATCATACTCACAACTTTCCCTATTCTCTAACGGGGTGACAGACTAGGTTGGTTCAGTATCTAGAATTGAGGCGCACACATGCTATCTCAATCTATGGGGCTTCCATACGGATTTCAAGGCGAGGATACACCCCTGGGTATTTAAACCAGACTTTAGTCTCGGAAATTCCAAACCTTTGTGTTCTAGGCATCGCCATTCGAACTCTAGTTTCCACCGTCGTAATTGGTCTCCTAGGAACTCATTGCAAAACACAGCCAAGACGCCTATGGCAGGGAATGGTGCTTAGGGAGAACGCTTCTGATCACCATTCTGGCTTGAAGTAAGCTTGAGCTTGAGCTTGAGCTTGAGATAGAGGTACACTCATACTTCGGAACATTGGCAAGGCCTGAGAAGGTACATCCAAAATGCAATCTCAGAATTTTCTGAAGGTGAAACAAACTCAGATGCTCCGATTTTCCCTTTTTTCTTTTGCTTTGCAGTCCGAAACCTATAGAGCTTCAAATAGGTCCTTGTTCTATTGTTCTCACATGACCTGGGTTGAACCCTGCGGTTTACGAAAGAAAGAATCCTATTTTGTACAAATGTGGTGAATGACACAGCACTTTGAGCACAAAATGAGTTATTTTTTAAATTGAAATTGAGAAATGAGTTTTTAGCCAGATATTAAGCCTACGACTGACTATAGTACACCACGACTCAACAAAGAGAAAACGAAGGTAAAACAACCTAAACACATTTATTGACACTAGAAACGACTCAAAAAAAGAATCAAGGCAAACAAAAACAACAAACACAACACTCGAAAGTGTTCCAATGGCGAGAGACCTCTCAGTTCACGAGGAGCCTGTTTCTCTGGGTATTGTTTCCCATCCTTTCTTATTTGTGATTCTCACATCACTATGGCACTCAATCTCTATTTCTCTGATAAGCCATTTTCTCACTTTTTCTCTCAACGCACATCTCTCTATTCTTTAACCTCTCTTATTTTTATCCCTCCCCTGGGTGGTTGATGGATAAAAAGGAAGTTGTGGGCTCTTGCCCTTGGTATTCTGCTAAATTCTCCTTCTTTCACTCACAACTAGTGAGTTTTCCCACAGAGGGTCGTGGCGTTACTGGATGTGCAACAGATCTGTAACTGACATCAGTTGACGATGCCTTTGGCTAGTTTGGATGTGATCAAACTTGTCTAGATGAGGGAGTGGAAAATCCTGCTCCATTCCAGTTCGTGCTTCGCACTTGGCTTGATATCTCACTATTTTGGAGGATGAGAAAGCGTTTGGGCCCCTGCTACTAACTTCAGCTGTGCCCTTTCTGGCTAGTACATTTATAATAGGAAAGAGACAGAAACCCTAATTCGACTGTGCCCCTAGTTCATTATTTTGATCATTTTTTATTTTTGGCTTTTTGCTAAAACAATTTTGACCAACATGAGAGTTTGATTAGCATGCTTGTTCGATTTTCTGACTTGAAATCATGTAAATCAAGTTGTGAGTACTGAAATTTTTCCTTTTTTTGGTCCAAGAAATGGTCCAGTTTTGGAAAAATAGAATTATTATCGAGAAAACTAGTCAACCTCACTAAAAATCTTCAAAATTGTTTTTGTAAATGGCCATTGCTCAACCAACACGGAATCTACTCTCGAGATGCACAATCTTAGATCTGAACTTGATTTGTCTTATAGCTGAATCTTGTAATGGAATAGGACAACCGAATTTGAACGAAGACGAGCCAATTTGCACATAGAGAAGATAGTTGAGTTTGAACAAGGATAAGCCAATCAACATGGATGTGCCAAGCAGGCTGAAAATGGTAGGGCCAAACTTCAGGATGAAGTTGCCTACGTATCCCAAAGATGGAAATCAGGCCGTACACTCGGGTAGTAACACTCTCCTTTTGCACTTTAACTTTTGCTAAGGCCGCCCTTGCAGGTTTTCAACCTTGCGTGCTCTATTTTTCCTTTTCATTTTCCATTTTTCTCTATTTTTCTCTTTTCTTTTTCTTTTGTTTCTTTTCTTTTTCTTTTGTTTCCATTTTTTCATTTTTGTTCTTTTTCTCTTTCTTTTTGCTCTAACTTTTGCCTGGGTCGCCCTTCTGGGTTTTTGGCCCAGCGAATCTCTCAAGGATAAAAAGTTTAACTTGTCCATGTTGATCGGTCGTAGGATCTCTAAGCCATTTGAATCCATGAGAATGGCTGTTATTGCTGACTAAATAGTCTTGATAATATAAGGGCCGATCCAATTGGGGCTGAATTTGCCCCTAGTGTCGTGGATAGGAATTTGATTGTCCTTCAGCTATACTTTTCTTCTTCATTCGTGGGATTTTGGCTTTCTTGCCGATCTCTATTAGTTTGCGGAATGACCCATCTTTTGAATCTTTGAGCACATCTGACATTTTTGCCCCTAGTTCAAGGGCTACTTCTGATCTAACTTTGCAAGCTTCCTTTGATGACATCTGACCTTCTTGATCTAACCTTCTTGCCCCTAGTTCAAGGGTTGCTTTCGATCCGGATCCGGCCATACAAGCCTTATATTGTGATTGATCATTTGAACATTCTAAGTCAAGGTTCAAGGTTTGAAAGCAAAAGCGGTCGAGTCTCGAGGCCGAGAATGATCCTATGATGTACAATCTCGAGAGCGATTCCACGCATGTCTTCGTAGGACCACGCAAAATATTTTTTGAAATCTTTTAATAAAGTGACTAGTCGCTCGTGCTCCTCTGAAGACAATGTAGGACCAATCTAGATCAAGCCAGGATCCTTCTTAATACTCACATTAACAGACATGATCTCATTTATTAAGGGCTTAGCATGCCTCTCTTCCTCTCAGTTGATCAAATTTTTGCAAATCCTGAGGAATTCTTTCCTCTTTGTTTTCATCATAGTGTTAGAAAAGTTTTGAAAAATTTACGCCAATGCAATGATTTCAAGGCACAGAAAAGTAGGTGAAAATCTCTGCCATTTCATTCAGATCTTCTGGCGCAACTAGCGTAATGGTAGAAACAGACGCAAAAGAAAAAGTGTAAAAGACAAACGCAAAACAAGAAAGTGATGCCCAAGTTAACATGCTTGAAATAACCAACCTCCGACACAACAAGACAGACTCTATACAAAAGACTGACTCAGTGCGACAAGACTGACTCAATACAAAATATTGACTTAATACTCAAGTTAGAAAGTAAAATAAACAGCATTTGCAAATTGCTCAAAATAGTGCATGCCATCCGTCATATCTGCAGTAAAAATGAGTGCCATCAGCAAGTGGTTCATCCCCCGATCACATAGTCACATTTTCCTCCAAGTTCATCGATCCAGTACCAATAGACTTTGCAGGACCTGGTGTGACAATGACCTCGTTGTCATCAAATCTTGAACTTTATGGCGAATATGATAACAACCGTTAGTGTCATGACCAGTTTGTTGATGAAAGGCACAGTACTTGGTAGCATTATGCCTGGCTGGAAGGGGATCGAAGAGAGGCCCAGGATTTAGAGAGCTTTGGACAAGGTCATGTAGAGGGGATTGAAGGTGCGGTTACCAATTCTGACAAGCTTGACAGAGGACTTGGCAGGTGTTGACTGGTTTGATGATCTCTTATGGGTGTAGGATTGGAGCTGAAATGGGCGTTTCTGGTACGACATCCCTTTTCCCGGCTTGCCCCTTGATTCAGAATGCTCTCATCCTGAGTGACAAAAGTGTCATCTACAGTCTTTGCAACAACTGCGAGAACTTGCTGTTTGTTCAACCCTTCGGCTTTCAAAGCCTCAACAACCCACTGAAGATGTTCATAGGGATCAATGTCTGCCCTTACCTTGTTGTTGCCATTTGCCTCCATTTTGCCAAGGGATTGGCCTTCTTTAAATGCAGCCCGTTCCAAGATTGGGGAGTCTTTTGACATGAAATTCTGGTATGTGATGTGGTCAATGACGGAGCCAATATCCCAAAAGCTAGATCTGCCACAGTTCTCTGAAGATCTTCAATCATGCTCATTAGCTCAGAAGTAGGGGGTTCGTAGGTTTGAGATGATTGGGGTTCAAGTGCATCCATCATACACAAATCCATGCTTTCTGCAGTGAACACCTCAGGCTTGGGTAAATGGGCTAGGGTGATGTATATGCTGGGGTTGTAGGTAAATGGCAGTGTATGGATTAGATTGAGATGTGGAGGTAATAGGTTAGGGGTGGCCTAAGGTCCTTTTGGTGGAGCCATGATCTCTTCACCAATAAGATCCTGAATTTTATGACGAAGGCGGATGCAATGGTTTGTATCATGACCGTGCTGTTGATAATAGGTACAGTATTTAGATGGGTCATATCTTGGTGGAAGAGGATTTGGAAGGGGTCAGGGTTCTAGGAGTTCTAGGTACCCTTTTTCTCGCAGTATTTTTTAAGCTTGAGAGAGACTCATGTAAAGAGGGTAGACATTTCAGGCTTGGGGTTGAATTGAAGTGGTTGGTTTTTGGCCATTGAAGGGAAGTGGTGACCGTGTTTACTTTTGAACATTTCGCAGTTGTGCTACCATTAGTAGTAGCATTGGAACTACGAACAACATTCTTCTTCCAAAGCTCATTATCTTCTACAAAGATCCCTTATCTGATGGCATCCTCAATTTGAACCCCCATTTCATGAAGCTCTGGAAAGGTAAACAGAGGTAGAACGATCATCTTCTGCAAGAACTTGCCATGCAGGTTCCGAACAATTATCCTGATCTGATCTTTTTCAGAAGGCCTTGTAGTTATCATCGAGGCCTTCGCTCTCCATCTCGTCATGAACTCTGAGAAACCCTCTTTTAGCTCTTGGCGGGTGGTTTCGAGATCACAAGTTGTGACCTCGATTTGTGTGTTGTATGAGTATTGAGCAATAAAGGTCTCAGTCATCTCTTCCCAGTTCTATTTCACAGAGTCCTCTAATTTTGCATACCAGATTGCGACTATCCTAGACATGGTTCGGCCGAATAGTGACAGTTTTGGGCTCGGGTCAAACCCATTGGCTTCAGAATATCATAAAACAAATGCAAATGCACCATCGGATCTCCAGAGCCATCGAAGCGGTCAATATGCGGCATCTTAAACCGCTTCGGTAAGGTAACTACAGATTCAGTGTGCCCATCCTCTATATTTGGGATAGAGTTCACTCTCTGTGCTCGTTTGAATAACTTCTCCAATTTATTAACCTTGAAGGCAGTTGGGTCAACCTCGAATTCAAACGGAGCCTCGGTTTGAGACATAGGTGCTTTGGAAGTTTGTGGTGGGATCAGCCTTGCCGGATTGCCCTGATTCTCTTGGACATTAGCAGTATTGGCAGTGGCTCCGAGTGTCGGATTACTCGTTGGAGGTGCATGAGATGCCAAAGCCATGGCCGGCTGTAGCTGTTGTTGTTGCAGCCTATTTATCACCTTAGCCTGACGGACTGTGACCTCGGCCTGACGAGCAGTGTCTTACTGCAGTGCTTCAACTCTTTGCTGTAGGTGCTGCATGAGTTCTTCCACACCGAATGGGGGATATTGTGCCATTTAGAATTGGCGTTTGAACTCGTGTTGAGCGAGAAGTAGATGATCGTTCTCGAACTTGACTGGACGTTGGTGAACTGAAGGGTGACTGCTGTAGACACTACATTGGTGAATCCTGCTTGACTCTCTTCCGTTTTGTACCCGGGGGGAGTGAGATAAACTCTGGTTGCCTCTGAACAAATTCCAACCTGACAAAGTTTATCGATACAAGTCCAGAGTACTTGGGGGATATTGAAGCCTTCTGAAACTATGGTTCCAGGACTATCTAGCAAAAGAGAAAACAGACAGTATCTCAGCCCAATTTCACTAGAACAGATATGATCACAGCTGAATGACTGTGCTCTCTACTGAGTTCTGCCCTAAAACAGATACCAACTTCGCAACTGATATGCACATCCCTATTCAGTTTCACTGTAAAGCATATACCAGTTAAGTGAGAGCCAAAGCACCCCTATGATGGGGTAGGGTTACCCTGTCCTAGTTTTCGTCAGGAGCTAGGGTTTTCACTATGCATAACAAGTGGTTTCACACAATCCTGCATTCGGGTAAGCATTTTGTCCTAGTTTGGAATAGTCTCTATGGCTTTCGATATGCAACTAGGTCGAATGGTCAAATGGATACCTCAACAAGACTACCTAATATACCTCTCACACCTAACACCGAGAAGTGAAAGGAGGAACAAACGGTACTGCGATAGTCTAGATCCAAGGGTTGTGTTCCCATCGTAGTAGAGCCCACAATCGATCAGTCTTTTGGCAAACTTTTCTTAGTGAGTCTCCGGCAAACCGTTCAGGAATAGCAGATGGAAAACACTGTGACTTAGACACACCGATGCAAATGCAAATGCAAAGAAACACATAAATGTAAATAAAAAGTCATATCATGAGTTCGAGTCAAGTTCTCTAAATCCCCAGTAGAGTCGCTAGAAACTGTAGCTCGGCTTTTTCGCGTCCCCTTTCGGAAGCTCGAAAATAAAGCCCTACAGTTCGGACTTTTGTGATTTTGAATCTAATCTCACAAGTGCAATGTGAAATTGATAATCACTAAAGAGTCCAAATCCGGCAAATCATTTTGGAAAATTGATTTTAGGATCAAAAATGCCAAAATTAGACTGCTTTGCCAGATACAGAGTCGCCACCTAAATATTTTATTTTTGGGAAAATTTAAGAAACCCATGACTCGTGCCAAAAGCCACGTGTCCATCATCACCAAAGTTGCATCGACTTGGGAACTTAGGTACAAGAGGGGAAGGTCATGGATTGAGCACCCCCACTCGCCCGATCAAAGATCGATCTTTACTAATCATGATATGATTTTATAAACATTATGTGCTCTTGTTCCGATTGTGAAGTTAGTTTTACTATGTGATGTGCACAAGCAAATATAGACTAGTTTGCTCAATTTGGAACAATTCAACTCATGTTTGTTTACGAAAATGGTTTGAATTTACCATCTCAAGTGGGCTTAAAGTTTGCGGATTTGCCACCAAACATAGTGGGCTTAAAACATGATTTGCCACTCAACAAAGTAGGTTTAAAATGCACATTCGTTGAATCGTTCCAATTTAAACAACAAGTCTTCATCCACAGGCATTCAAGCAGTTTAGCATTTAAGCACATAGCCTCATGGCAAGCATGCTAAACATGGCAACATTCACACTTATGCGAGTATGCTAAAGCGTAAAAACTCACCTAGTACTCTAAGCTAAGAAAATATGAGTTAGAAAAATATGCATGATTCCTAACTATACAAGATGACTGATGGGTCGTTGAACACACCAAAAATAAATACTAAACTATACCAAATTCAATTAGAATAATGGCAAGTCCAGGTATCGATCCACAGGGACTATTGTGAAATTAAACTAATTTAATTATTAAATTCCTAAATTAATTTTGATAAAAAGATTGGTTGTTTATAACCTAATTCAATAACGAATAAATTAAACTAAGAAATTGAATTATCAAGAATAATTGAAATCTAGGTTTACTGAATTGGGGAAAAATCCTAGGGTAGAGAATTCACCACTAACCACATAATTAGGGTTTCCAATTGAAATCAATTATGCTATGGTTTGAACGGATTAATGTTTCGCAACTACAAGTTCGAAGCATTTGACAAGAAGATCATCACATTCAATGTACGAGCACGAACCATCTCAAGTAATACGAATCGTTCACTCTAAACTAAGGTAGTGATACGACTCGTTCCTCGTAGCATGGTTCGTCCCATGCCTTGAATGTGAAGGAAAAGAAAACAATTGTATGGATAACATTCAACAATCACAGAAAGTCAAATATTTGAAGAAATAATGAAAATTATAAATAAGGAATTTCTAAAACACCATACAATGGTTCAAACCTTTACATAATATAAAATCAAAAAGAAAAACCTATTACATGGCTAGGGTTTCTTCAAAACCCTAGAAAAGGATGACTAGCCACTCATGGAGGAGTGGAAGGAGGAAGATGAAGAAGAAACCACCATTGGAGACATCCTTGAAGCTTTTAGTTCCTTTCCCTTTCAAACCCTAGCCCCTCTCTTTAGGTCAAACAACTTCAGAACCCTATAAAAGCCTTGTCATTTTCTTTTTATACTTCTACTCCCTTCCAAACAGGTTTAAAATATCAGTTTTGACTTTTCCAGAAAAAGTCAACTCTGTCCAAATTTTGTCTTTTTGCCCATTTTATGCTCCGACGATGTATAACCTGATTGACATTCAACACACATAAAATACACGGTTTGACCAGCAAGTGAAGTTAGGAGATTCTAATTAACGGCCTCAATGATGTACATTTCGGCCTTAATCACATCCCCCAACTTACTACTTGCTAGTCCTCAAGCAAGTAAAATAAAATAAAATAAAACAAAATCTATCTATTTCCTCTTTCGTGGGACAACGGTTGCATTTAGCATATGCAACAAGCCTTTAAACCACAAGGTTACCCCAAGTGGACGAGTAAAGTCTTGTGAGGGTTTCCAGAAATGATACCCACAAACATTAACATATTCATATATACTCAACAACAAATGACTACACTACTCCACTTAACAATCAACTTATATGCCACTACAGTGTGATATTGAGACATCATGAGTCATTAAAGGCACAGTGGACAAGCATGAAGGAACCTATTGAGTCCAAACCACAATTCAGTTAATACAAAAGTAAAGTCCCCTGTACTTGTGCATGCTAGTAAACAAGTCATGAGTACCCTTGGTGTAAAGTGCAATCTCTATATTAGTTAACTATCCACTATAATAGCTCAGTGTAACTCATAATAACACCCAACATATACAGAAAAACTAACCTGTTGCAGCCAAGATTCTCAAAAGTTTTTTATTTTTATTTTTATTTTTATTTTTTTAATGACTGTGCAATGTTCTGATCCATTAAGCTTTCTAATCAACCCATGTAGCAAGTTTTGGGCCAATGACTCCCAAACCAAATGGTTTTAGGGCATTAGGTGTAGAGACACCCCTACGGGCTTAATAACTCGAGTTGAAAAGGCTACGAATCCGAACTAGTCATTCTTCTTATTTGTCCTTAACTGTGCAATGTCCAAGTCCCTTAAGCTTTCTAATTAACCCATGTAGCAAGTTTTGGGCCAATGACTCCCAAACCAGACGGTTTTAGGGCATTAGGTGTAAAGACACCCCTACGGGCTTAATAACTCGAGTTAAAAAGGCTACGAACCCAAACAAGTCAAGGTTTTTTTTTTTTTTTTTTTTTTTTTTTTTTAAGAATCTTGGCTTCTCATTTATTTTTTTCTGCAACTCTAGCTATTATCATGATGTACACCAGGGATTATAATAAAAAGATCACCGCTATGATAGTGTGTTCATGTGAATTAAGGCATACTCATGACAAGTGTAAAATTTGATGGGTCGTTGAACACACCAAAAATAAATACTAAACTATACCAAATTCAATTAGAATAATGGCAAGTCCAGGTATCGATCCACAGGGACTATTGTGAAATTAAACTAATTTAATTATTAAATTCCTAAATTAATTTTGATAAAAAGATTGGTTATTTATAACCTAATTTAATAACGAATAAATTAAACTAAGAAATTGAATTATCAAGAATAATTGAAATCTAGGTTTACTGAATTGGGGAAAAATCCTAGGGTAGAGAATTCACCACTAACCACATAATTAGGGTTTCCAATTGAAATCAATTATGCTATGGTTTGAACGGATTAATGTTTCGCAACTACAAGTTCAAAGCATTTGACAAGAAGATCATCACATTCAATGTACGAGCACGAACCATCTCAAGTAATACGAATCGTTCACTCTAAACTAAGGTAGTGATACGACTCGTTCCTCGTAGCATGGTTCGTCCCATACCTTGAATGTGAAGGAAAAGAAAACAATTGTATGGATAACATTCAACAATCACAGAAAGTCAAATATTTGAAGAGATAATGAAAATTATAAATAAGGAATTTCTAAAACACCATACAATGGTTCAAACCTTTACATAATATAAAATAAAAAAGAAAAACCTATTACAGGGCTAGGGTTTCTTCAAAACCCTAGAAAAGGATGACTAGCCACTCATGGAGGAGTGAAAGGAGGAAGATGAAGAAGAAACCACCATTGGAGACATCCTTGAAGCTTTTAGTTCCTTTCCCTTCCAAACCCTAGCCCCTCTCTTTAGGTCAAACAACTTCAGAACCCTAGAAAAGCCTTGTCCTTTTCTTTTTATACTTCTACTCACTTCCAAACAGGTTTAAAACATTAGTTTGACTTTTCCAGAAAAAGTCAACTCTGTCCAAATTTTGTCTTTTTGCCCATTTTATGCTCTGACGATGTACAACCTGATTGACATTCAACACACATAAAATATACGGTTTGACCAGCAAGTGAAGTTAAGAGATTCTAATTAACGGCCTCAATGATGTACATTTCGGCCTTAATCACATCCCCCAACTTACTACTTGCTTGTCCTCAAGCAAGTAAAATAAAATTAAATTAAACAAAATCTATCTATTTCCTCTTTCGTGGGAAAAACGGTTACATTTAGCATATGCAACAAGCCTTTAAACCACAAGGTTACCCCAAGTGGACGAGTAAAGTCTCGTGAGGGTTTCCAGAAATGATACCCACAAACATTAACATATTCATATATACTCAATAACAATTGATCACACTACTCCACCTAACAATCAACTTATGTGCCACTACAGTGTGATATGGAGACATCATGAGTCATTAAAGGCATAGTGGACAAGCATGAAGGAACCTATTGAGTCAAAACCACAATTCAGTTAATACAAAAGTAAAGTCCCCTGTACTTGTGCATGCTAGTAAACAAGTCATGAGTACCCTTGGTGTAAAATGCAATCTCCATATTAGTTAACTATCCACTATAATAGCCCAGTGTAACTCATAATAACACCCAACATATACAGAAAAACTAACCTGTTGCAGCCAAGATTCTCAAAAGTTTTATTTATTTATTTATTTATTTATTTAATGACTGTGCAATGTTCTGATCCATTAAGCTTTCTAATCAACCCATGTAGCAAGTTTTGGGCCAATGACTCCCAAACCAAATGGTTTTAGGGCATTAGGTGTAGAGACACCCCTACGGGCTTAATAACTCGAGTTGAAAAGGCTACGAATTCGAACTAGTCATTCTTCTTATTTTTCCTTGTTGTGCAATGTCCAAGTCCCTTAAGCTTTCTAATTAACCCATGTAGCAAGTTTTGGGCCAATGACTCCCAAACCAGACGGTTTTAGGGCATTAGGTGTAAAGACACCCGTACGGGCTTAATAACTCGAGTTAAAAAGGCTACGAACCCAAACAAGTCAAGATTTTTTTTTTTTTTTTTTTTTTTTTTAAGAATCTTGGCTTCTCATTTATTTTTTTTCTGCAATTCTAGCTATTATCATGATGTACACCAGGGATTATAATAAAAAGATCACCGCTATGATAGTGTGTTCATGTGAATTAAGGCATACTCATGACAAGTGTACTAAAATCACAAACACAGACAACTCTCCTCGTGCAAACATCACATGCAAGTATCTACCCAATAAACCCTTTTCATACAAGTCTGCTATGATCTCCAAATAACATATGCAAATATCATCACCCTACTAACAAAAAGTCACATCAGGTGAAATAATGCAATCAAGTGAAACAGGTATAAGTACGAATTATGAGTCAAACAGGTATAAGCATGAATTATGAGCCAAATAGAAATGCACAAAAGAAAATATACACCCTCATCCCCCAACTTGAATATGACATTGTCCTCAATGGAAAAGTAAAGAGAAATGAGAGAATATTACCAGAATTGTAGGTGCACATCCAGGTAGGCAGAGAGGAACATATACACACTTCACACTGTTTTTTTTTTGGAAGAAAAAAAAGAACTAAAAAGGAAAATAAAAATAAAAATAAAAGAGACAAAGTAATATACAGGTGGGGACTACGGGGAAGCCGGTGGTGATGGTGGTGGTGGCGGGAAATGCTGGGCGAACAAAGCCTGCATCAAAGAGCGCGTCTCAAAGGCGTCATCCTGAATCCGTTACTGGTGGGCGAGCAGCTGGTCGAAGGTCGCCCGAGAATAGTCGCAATGCGCCTGAAAATCCGTGCGCAACTCCATAAGACTCTGGTGATGCTCACGAAGAGTACTGTGGACCTGATCCACAGAGTGCTGAAGCTGTAAGTACTCCTCACGAGTCATGTAGAGCGGGTCCCCTTGGGGAGGCACGGGGGGAACAGGATGAGCTGGGTGGTCATGTACGGGATCCTGGGCCTCATCAACTGGGGCACCAACCGGCTGCGGAATACGAGATATGCTATGTTGCCATTCCCGCTGGCCGAAAGTCGGATACCCTCTATCAATCGCCTCATCCTCAGCAATGTGGAGGTGGTTCAGCTGAAACACAAGTGTTAGCAGATTGGCAAATGGTAGTGGCCAAGTCAGGTTTTGCATAGGATCAGGACGAACTGCCTCTCGTAGAAATTTCTGCAAGTGTATGAAGATGATACGCGCAAGCGGGACCTGATAGCCGGACTGATACCCGTGTAGAACCCGAACAAACTCCAATCGTCGCTCAGCTCGATGCCCAAGTGGAAGGACATTCTTATGGACCACGGAATCTAGGAATAGCAAGCGGCTAGGCAGCTTGCTCTGCCGTAAGCAGGTGAAACTGAGATCACCATGGGCCCCCGGGAAGTATTGCTGGATGAGGCGATGGATGGGCTGTCGATCCTCAACTTCCGGGAAGGGCTGATATTCCGGCTTGGCGAAAAACCATAACACTGTGGCAATCATGGATGAGGTGATTTGGACAGCTTGGCCATCAATGTTAGAAAGCAGTCCAGCCTCGGTGGGTGACTCATGTAGGTTCTGGTAGAAGAGTCGTACCAGACGAGGATAAGTTGGTGCTGTGACAGAGCAAATGCCGGAGCTGTTGCCGGAGTCGGAGCTGCTCAACGGCCCAATCTTTTTTTTTTTTTTTCTGCAACTCTAGCTATTATCATGATGTACACCAGGGATTATAATAAAAAGATCACCGCTATGATAGTGTGTTCATGTGAATTAAGGCATACTCATGATAAGTGTACTAAAATCACAAACACAGACAACTCTCCTCGTGCAAACATCACATGCAAGTATCTACCCAATAAACCCTTTTCATACAAGTCTGTTATGATCTCCAAATAACATATGCAAATATCATCACCCTACTAACAAAAAGTCACATCAGGTGAAATAATGCAATCAAGTGAAACATGTATAAGTATGAATTATGAGCCAAACAGGTATAAGCATGAATTATGAGCCAAATAGAAATGCACAAAAGAAAATATACACCCTCATCCCCCAACTTGAATATGGCATTGTCCTCAATGGAAAAGTAAAGAGAAATGAGAGAATATTACCTGAATTGTAGGTGCACATCCAGGTAGGCAGAGAGTAACATAGACACACTTTTTTTTTTTAAAAACGAAAATAATTAAATAAATGAATAAAAATGACTTTAAATTAAATTAACTAAATTATAAACTAAACTAAACTACAAAAGAGCCTAAAGTATGGAATAAAATAACCTAAACTAACATTTTTTTTATTATTTTTTTTTAATAGAAGAGAAGAAAATAAAATGAAATAAAATAAAAAACTAAACTACTTATTAATTAAATGAACAATTACAGTATAGAAGAAAAATAAAAATAACATCACTAACTATACAAGTATAATAAAAATAAAAATAAAACCAAAATCTACTAACTAATTAAACTAACCAGAATCACTACGAAGCAATTTAAACTAAACAAATATAGCAAATTAAAAAAAAACTAAATTAAGATTAATGTTAGCACCATGATTTCTGAAATTTATTTTTTATTTTTTATTTTTTTTTAAAAAAAATAGAAAATAGAAAATTAAAAACAAAATAAATAAAATACGAAATTTTTTGTTTAATAAAAAATTATAAATAAAATAATTGTATATTTATTTATTTAGTTTTAAAATTTAGTTATGTATTTATTTACTTAAATAAATTAAAATAAAATAAAATAAAATAAAAAAATAAAACAAAACAAAGATGTGGCCGCACTTGGCGGCGCACCTGCTTTAATAGCAGAGTGCGCGTCTCAAGCTCACAAATGTCCCGCACGTGCGGGGCCCAGGCCGCACGTGCGGCGATTTCAATCCTCGCGATTTTTTTTTTTTTTGCTCGTTTTCGTCGTCCCGCACGTGCAGGTCCAAGCCGCACGTACGGCATGGTCAACCGTTCATGCCTCCGCACCTGCTTATTTAGCAGTGCACCACTTTGATGTTTGTGTTATATATATATATATATTTTTTATATATATATCTTATATTTGTATTTGTTTACAAATGAACATCTATAACAACAATTTTTTTTTTTTAAATAAAGAAAATAAACATGAAAACATGGTTTTTTTTTTTATATGTTAAAATGAAGAAGTATAACCCCCTCTTTTTTTATTTTATTATTTTTTTTTAATCAAAACTACGCATTTCTACCTTCAATTGACATCCGAAATAAATATAGCACATAAGAACATAACGGAATGCCCACTAAAAGTATAATCTTCACGCGAAAACCACGGGTACTACTTTTCTCCCTAACTGTGTTTGTAACTTTCCCTATTCTCCAACAGGGTGACAGACTAGGTTGATTTGGTATCCAGAATCGAGGCGCATAAAGCTACCTCAACCTATGGGGCTGCCATACAGAGTTCAAACCGAGGTAGTTTTGAAGCAATCTCCACACCCCTGGGTATTTAAACCAGACTCTAGTCTCGAAAATCCCAAACATTTGTGTTCTAGGCTTTGCCATTCGAACTCTAGTTTCCACCGTCTCAGTTGGTCTCCTAGGAACTCACTACAAACACGGTTAGGTGGCTATACCAGACCGTCAGATGCCGTTCGGGCACGGCAAACACCAAAGGAATTACACCTTTAGAGGATTTAAAGTCTCCTAGACGCAAGTAAAGGATAACGAGAACAAAGAAAAACAGAATAGCATAGAAGAGAAAGAAAAGAGAACATCAAATCAATCTATCAATCGTAGTAAAATGGGTCCATCAAAGCAATGGACTCAATCATATCCCCATTCCCAATCCCTTCTATATATGGTTTCAATCTTTGGCCATTCACTTTGAAAGTGTGACCGATCTTTGGATCTCGCACCTCAACGGCGCTGTGAATGAATGCCTCAACAACTACAAATGGGCCATCCCATCTTGATCTTAGCTTACCCGGAAAGAGTCTCAATTTTGAATTAAAAAGCCACACTTTTTGGTCGGGTTCAAAGGATTTCCTATTAATGTGCTTGTCATGAAATTCTTTAGTCCGAGCTTTAAAAACTCTCGAACTCTCATATGCATCATTCCGAATTTCCTCCAACTCATTCAGTTGTAATTTCCGGTTGAGCCCAGCCGCGGCCATATCGAAGTTAAACTTCTTTATGGTCCACATTGCTCGGTGCTCAAGTTCAACAGGGAGATGGCAACCTTTACCGAACACCGCTCTATATGGTGACATCCCAATGGGTGTCTTATAAGCAGTGTGGTAAGCCCATAATGCATCAATTAACCTTTGTGACCAATCTTTTCTATCCGGTCTCACAGTTTTCTCAATTATGTGCTTTACCTCCCTATTTGAGACTTCCACTTGGCCACTAGTTTGAGGGTGGTATGGAGTGCCAACTTTATGAGTGATAGAGTATTTCTTAACTACCGACTCAAAGAACCGGTTACAAAAATGTGTACCCTGATCACTTATTATGGCTCTAGGAAACCCAAAACGACTAAAGATGTTTTCATGCAAGAATTTGATTACCACTCTATGATCGTTTGTTCGGATAGCTATTGCCTCCACCCATTTAGACACATAATCTACTGCCAAGAGAATGTACTCAAACCCAAATGATGACGGGAAAGGGCCCATAAAATCAATTCCCCAAACATCAAATATTTCTACCACAAGAATAGGGGACATTGGCATCATGTCACGTCGAGACAGCGAACCCATTTGCTGACAGCGCAAACAAGTTCTACAAAATTGATGAGCATCTTTAAAAATTGTGGGCCAATAAAACCCACTCTGTAAAATCTTGGCGGCCGTTTTATGCCCACTAAAATGACCGCCACATGCAGAAGAATGACAAAATGTAAGAATGCTATGCACCTCACTCTCCGGCACACACCGTCGGATCACTTGGTCGGAGCAATATTTAAACAACTCCGGATCCTCCCAAAAATAATACTTGACCTGCGAAAAGAATCGATCTTTGTCTTGCTTAGACCAATTCTGTGGAATTTGCCCAATGGCCAAGTAATTCACAATATACGCAAACCACGGGGGGCTCGCTTGTGACAGCTCAAAGAGTTGTTCGTCCGGAAACGAATCATGCAAAATAAGAGGGTCACTATTATACTCAACAAGGATTCGGGAGAGATGATCCACCACCACATTCTCAGATCATTTCTTATCACGGATCTCTAAGTCAAATTCCTGAAGCAACAAAATCCATCTAATCAACCTAGGTTTAGTCTCTTTCTTAGATAATAAATACCGCAAAGCGGCATGATCAGTGAAGACTATGACCTTGGAACCTAGGAGATAAGACCGGAATTTGTCTAAGGCAAAGACCACAGCTAGCAACTCTTTCTCGGTAGTAGTGTAGTTCAATTGAGCATCCGAGAGAGTGCGACTAGCATAATATATAGCAAATGGTGCCTTATTGACCCTTTGGCCCAACACAGCCCCGACAGCATAACACATGATTTCAAAGGGAAGTGACCAATCTGGTGATTTCATGATTGGGGCAGTGGTCAAGGCCATTCTCAGTGTTTCAAATGCTTTTAAGCATGCCTCATCAAAGACAAAAGGCGCATCCTTAACTAGTAAACTACACAAAGGACGTGATATCTTACTGAAGTCTTTAATGAACCTACGGTAAAAACCTGCATGCCCTAAGAACGACCTGATTTGACGCACGAAATTGGGTGGAGGAAGGCCTGCAATGAGGTCAACCTTAGCCTTGTCAACCTCTATACCTCGAGGGGACACAATGTGTCCCAACACTATACCCTCACGAACCATAAAATGGCTCTTTTCCTAACTCAAAATTAGGTTTGCCTCAATACATCGTTCTAACACTCTAGTCAAGTTCCTAAGGCATTCCTCAAAAGACGGTCCAAACACCGAAAAGTCATCCATAAAAACCTCTAAGAATTTCTCCACCATGTCGGAGAAAATGGCCATCATACACCGTTGAAAGGTCGCTGGTGCATTACATAGCCCGAAGGGCATGCGCCTATAAGCAAAAGTGCCAAAAGGGCATGTGAATGTGGTCTTTTCCTGGTCAGCGGGGTACACCGGGACTTGATTATACCCCGAGTAGCCATCAAGAAAACAATAGAACCCCTGCCCCGCTAACCGCTCTAGAATTTGGTCAATGAAAGGTAAGGGAAAATGGTCCATCCTAGTCGAGGAATTTAGTCTCCTATAATCAATGCACACTCGCCACCCAGTAGTGGTTCGTGTGGGGACTAACTCTCCTCCCTCATTCTCAACAACAGTGATGCCCGATTTCTTGGGCACCACTTGTGTGGGACTCACCCACTTGCTATCTGAGATGGGGTATATGATACCCGCATCCAACAATTTCAAAACCTCCTTCTTCACCACCTCTTTCATGTTAGGATTTAGTCTCCGTTGCATTTCGTGAGAAGGTTTGGTGTCCTCCTCTAGATGTATATAATGCATGCACACGGAGGGATCTATCCCTTTCAAATCAGCCACTGACCACCCTATAGCACTCCGATGTGCCACGAGAACACTCATTAACTGACTCTCCTGCTCCGCAGTCAAGTCAGATGCAATGATAACTGGTAAAGTCTCATGGGGCCCTAAAAATGCATACTTGAGTGTGGCCGGAAGTGGCTTCAACTCAAGTGTAGGTGGTGTGACCAAAGATGGTGTGGCAGGCTCTCTCGACAGAGGAGGAAGTGACTCAAACCAGACTTTCCATGGAGGAAAATCCGGTGTAGAAGAAGAATTAAGTAAGACATTTACCTCCTCAACTGACCCATCTATATCAAAATTTTCAAACCCAAAATGAGCTAGACAAGCCTCTAAAGGGTCCTCTACAAGAATAGAGGGCAAAGCCTCCTCAACAATCTCATCCACAACATCCACTAATAAGCACTCTTCTCTCTCATGAGGTTGTTGTGATGCTTGGAAAACATTAAGTTTCACTTGCATATTACCAAATGAAACTTCCATAACCCCGGTCCGACAATTAATGCATGCATTGGCCTAGCCAAGAAGGGTCGACCCAAAATCACCGGGATTTGTTTCCTCGAACTGGTTACCGGTTCCATATCTAAAACCAAAAAGTCAACAGGGAAGTAGAACCTATCAACCTTAACTAATACATCCTCAATCATGCCTCGTGGCACTTTGAGGGACCGGTCAGCCAACTGAAGAGTAACAGTAGTGGGCTTCAACTCGCCAAGCCCAAATTCCTCGTACACAGAGTACGGCAATAAGTTAACACTAGCCCCTAAATCCAATAAGGCCCTATCAATGAAGTGGTCCCCTATAATACATGCTATGGTTGGGGCACCTGGGTCCTTAAGCTTAGGAGGTGTGTCATTCAACAAGATGGAGCTTACTTGCTCCGTGAGTAGGACCTTTTGGGACACATGTGTCCTAGATTTACGCTTTTGCGTACAAAGATCCTTCAAAATTTTGGCATATGATGGTACTTGCTTAATTGCCTCCAACAGGGGGAGGTTGATTTTTACCTGTTTAAAGACCTCCATCATTGCCTCCATAGATGCCGCCTTCTTATTAAAAGGGGACGGTGTATCAAGGCACTGGGGAAAGGGTGCCTTAGGCACATATGGTGCCTTGGGCTCAAGTGAAATACTAGGGACTAAGTCATCCCTCTTAATTATTTCCCCTCACCCTTGCTCTCATTAGGTGAACCTCCGTGGTCACCCTTCTTAACTCTAGTTGCATCAGACGCAACTGACTGAGGCTCTAACTTCCTACCACTTCTTAAAGCAACCACCGCCTGCACTTGCTCATGTTGCTTTCCATTTCCACCCGAACTCTCTGCCCCGTATTGTCCCTTAGGGTTGGCCACAGTTTGACTTGGTAATTTTTCCTCCTCTCTCCGATTCATGTTGTTAGCCATTTGACCCAATTGGGTCTCTATCTTGGCAATAGAGTGAGTGTGGGAGTGAACTATCGGTGCTAACCCCTTAAGTTCTGAGAGAACTTCCAACACCTGAGTCTCAAAGGCAGAGTTGCCCTGAGGAACAGGCGGGGGTTGTGGTTGTCGTTGCCGGTATGGTTGTGGGGGTCTATAAGGTTGCGGTGGTCGGTAAGATGATTGGTTGGCAAAATTATTGAAATTCTACCTTGGTGGTGGAGGATTGTAAGAAGTGTCTTGTGAAGGGGGTCTCCATGAGAAATTAGGGTGATTTCTCCATCCCAGATTGTATGTGTTGGAGTATGGATCATTACCCGGGTTGGAGAATCCTTGAGCTGCATTCACATGCTCTTGGACTAACTCCGGAAATTGTGATGCCGAAGGGCACTCACTCAAGTCATGAGCAGGGCTCGCACAAATAACACATGCCTCGTGGAATTGAGGCTGAACTTGCTGGGTAGGGGCATGTCCCGTAGCTAATAATTGGTCCATCTTGCGGGACAATGCCTCTACTTGTTGGGCTAACTCTAGGTTTTGCCCGACCTCATAAACGCCCCCTCTTTTCGAGGGTCCAACTACGGGTTGCCGGACTTGCCGGGCTACGGAGGCATGGTGAAGGGAATTATCACTTAAGTTCTCAAACAATTGCCATGCCTCGGCATCATTTTTAGACATAAATGTCCCACCACAAGACGAATCCACCATTTGGCGGTGCGGTTCAGTTAAGCCATAATAAAATGTTTGAACAAGTTGCCAATCAGGCACTTGGTGGTGGGGACACTGTTGGAGAAGGTCTCTAAGTCTTTCCCAAGTCTCATGGAATTGCTCGCCATCCATTTGAGCAAAGTTTGTGATGGCTCGCTTAAGTTGGTTGGTTTTACCTATGGGAAAGTACTTCTCCAAGAACCGTTGCTGTAATTGGTCCCAAGTTGTGATTGAATTAGCAGGTAAAGAATTTAGCCAGTGTTTGGCTTTATCCTTTAACGAGAATGGAAACAATCGCAACATTAAGGCCTCATTTGTGAAATTCTAGATCCTCACTGTTGAGCAAATTTCCAGAAATTCATTCAAATGCTTATAAGGGTCATCATGAGTTAGTCCATGGAATGATGGGAGCATTTGTATGGTGCTGGACTTAATCTCATAATGAGCAACAGTGGTGTTGGGCAATTGGATGCATGATGGTGATGTATATGCAGTGGGTGTAAAATAATCCTTAAGTGTCCGGTTGGGCACATTCGGGACATTAGGATCTGCCATCTCTAATGGCTCAATGTATGGATATGAATACTCAAGCCTAGGAACACGGGTAGAAGCCCTAAGTCTCCTAAGGGTCCTTTTTAGTTCAAGGTCCAAACTCCACAATTCAGGGCGACAAGAACGACGCCCGTGCATACACTACCCACACACACACAATAAGTTCGACTCTGTGCACTAAGTATGAAAGAAAAATACCAAAGGAAGAAATACTCACAGCGGTTTAACGAAAACGCTTTAAACGTCTTGCGGATGCTTGACGTGTAGACATTGTCTCCAACCCCAGTTGAGCTTTGACTTTCGTTTTAGCACTTTGGTGCTTTGCTTGTGAGTGTTTGCTTCTGTTTACTCACTTTAGCGCTGCGGTTTTATTTTATTTTTTTAAAGCTCGGCTGCGCTCCGCTTGCACTTCAATGATAGCTCCAATTTCAAACGCTCTGCACACTTAGCAACACCAAAAGCATAAAATCCTAAACTAAAAATTAAAATAAGAATGTAACTTTAAATTAACTAATTTCGCCAGAAGTCCCCGGCAACGGCGCCAAAATTTGATGGGTCGTTGAACACACCAAAAATAAATACTAAACTATACCAAATTCAATTAGAATAATGGCAAGTCCAGGTATCGATCCACAGGGACTATTGTGAAATTAAACTAATTTAATTATTAAATTCCTAAATTAATTTTGATAAAAAGATTGGTTGTTTATAACCTAATTTAATAACGAATAAATTAAACTAAGAAATTGAATTATCAAGAATAATTGAAATCTAGGTTTACTGAATTGGGGAAAAATCCTAGGGTAGAGAATTCACTACTAACCACATAATTAGGGTTTCTAATTGAAATCAATTATGCTATGGTTTGAACGGATTAATGTTTCGCAACTACAAGTTCGAAGCATTTGACAAGAAGATCATCACATTCAATGTATGAGCACGAACCATCTCAAGTAATACGAATCGTTCACTCTAAACTAAGGTAGTGATACGACTCGTTTCTCGTAGCATGGTTCGTCCCATACCTTAAATGTGAAGGAAAAGAAAACAATTGTATGGATAACATTCAACAATCACAGAAAGTCAAATATTTGAAGAGATAATGAAAATTATAAATAAGGAATTTCTAAAACACCATACAATGGTTCAAACCTTTACATAATATAAAATCAAAAAGAAAAACCTATTATATGGCTAGGGTTTCTTCAAAACCCTAGAAAAGGATGACTAGCCACTCATGGAGGAGTGGAAGGAGGAAGATGAAGAAGAAACCACCATTGGAGACATCCTTGAAGCTTTTAGTTCCTTTCCCTTTCAAACCCTAACCCCTCTCTTTAGGTCAAACAACTTCAGAACCCTAGAAAAGCCTTGTCTTTTTCTTTTTATACTTCTACTCCCTTCCAAACAGGTTTAAAATATCAGTTTTGACTTTTCCAGAAAAAGTCAACTCTGTCCAAATTTTGTCTTTTTGCCCATTTTATGCTCCGACGATGTATAACCTGATTGACATTCAACACACATAAAATACACGGTTTGACCAGCAAGTGAAGTTAGGAGATTCTAATTAACGGCCTCAATGATGTACATTTCGGCCTTAATCAATGACTAATGCAACACATGTAATGAATGCAATTAAATAGGTTCAGCTACTAATATGGCATATGAAGCAATCCAAGACATGCGGTCTAAGCACGTATTTAAAAATTTATTGAAATAACAATGCAGTTTGAATGATGCGCCGAGCCTCAGTGCATACAAAACAAGATGAATGGATGCAAGCATAAAGTATGCTAATTTGAAACATGATGCTCCTAAACTAATCATAAAGCGGTTAAGTAAAAGGAAGAAAGACGTGAGGTTGGAAGACATACACACACGCACGCCTACTTATTACAACATTACGCCCTCGCGAAGGAGGGTCCAAATGAATAAAAGCTAACTAGCTAGCTAAATTAAGCTAATTATTACAACACTTCGAATGAATTACAAGCTTACTCTAGGCTAGTTAAGTGAAACCATTAAATAATTAACTATCTAAGTTAATTAAAAATATATAATAATAAAAAATAGTACATTTTTGAATCTATAATTTTTTTTACCAATATTTTTACTTTTTAATTTTATTTAGATTATTAGATATTAGATTTTCATGTAAAAGTACAATTTAAATGTAAAATATGAATAAATTCTAGTATTTTTAATCACCAAAACTAAGAAAATATGAAAAATTAAGAATTGAAAAACAAACTTAAAAAATAAAACCAACCAAAGTGGTTCTTATTTAGAATTTTGATATAATACCTTGGTTATTAAGGTATCATGTAAAATATTACAAAAATATAATTTAAACAAAAAAAAAGTATATGAAAATAACTTGCGAATTTTTAAAATGCAGCACAAATCTCTATTTTAAAAACGCATGCGCCTTTCTCTGTCTAGATTTGAATGAATGCATACAACTTTAAGATAAGATTCAACCAAAATTATTCACAGTAATTTGATTTATGATGGACAATTGTAAATATTATGTATATCAGTATAGAAGCAGGCACAGGAAATAAGAAGAAGTAATGGTTTTTTTGTTCTTCAATCGTTATTAATGTAAAAAATAGGGTGACAAATTTTTTTATTTTTATTTATTTATTTTATAAGAAGGGAGACAAATATATCATTTTTTAGTGTTCAATTCCAAAAATAAAGAAATAGTTGGTTTATATAGGACTCTTCATGACCTTTTAGAAAATATAATAGATTTGAGATGAAAAATTGAGATTTAAAAAAAGTAGCTCTTTACAACTTTTTTCTTTATTTTATGATTTGATTTATTATTGAGATCAAATCTAATATATATTTTTTAATTTTTTTAAAAATAATAAATAAAAATCCAACCAAACAGACATGGGTCTCATTTTTTTTTTTTTTTTTTTGGGAAAAATAACTAATAAATCATATTTTACTCTTAAGATTACTATTGAATTCTATTAAATTTCAATATGGACAACTATCCTATTTGTCATAAAATGTTCCCAAAATGTTCATTTCTCCACAATGATATATTAGTGTGTCACCCGTGCTATGCACGGGTTGTGTTTATAATTATTTGTATATATGTGAATTGCGATTTTTAAATGTCTTCTTTATTTTTTTGCACACAAAAAAAGGAATATAACAAATGTATCATATCTTCAATCAATTATCTTATCTTTGCTTTTATTCAAAATTTAAAAGTAATGTATGGGCAAAATTTATAACTGAATTAAGGAAAAATTTAGTCCTAACGACAGTTTTTTAATTCTATATAAATACTTAAAAAAATAAACCTGAAAAAGGTAGTCAATATAATATTACACATTAAGTAAAAAAATGTGATTAGAAATTATGCTTACATAAATTTACTATAATTTTAATTTCAAATTAAAAAAAAAAACTATTTTTTTTTAGCTAGTACCAAATAGAATTTTCTTAGCAAAATATATATATATATATATATAATTTTGTTGCAAATTTTCAAATGTCTATTGTTAAACATTCTATTCTACTTGCTTGCATGTTTGCTTGCTTGTTTTGGGAGTTTTGATATTTGATCTTTGCTCCACATTTATCATATTGTTTTATTTATTTTTCTTCTTCTTATTTGATTTTCGCATGATACTTCTTTCATAGTGCATTTCCGAGTGCATTAGTAAAAATATCATACACTTAAAATTTACAAAATTACAATATATAGAAGAAAAAAAAAAAGAAGTAATTGCCCAAAAACTAAAACTATTTTAAGAAAAAATAAAAAATAAAAAATAAAAACAAAAATGAAATTGTTTGAAATAGAAAATGATTTATTTATTTATTTATTTTTAAAAATAAAATTTTAAAGAAAACGAAGAAAATTATATATAAAAAAAATACAAAAACCAATGATAAAATATAATACAAAAAATAAATGAATTATAGGATTTCAAGAAATGAGACTCACAAACAAATTTTGTAAAATCTTGTCTATTTATATACTTTTTGTGTATGATTTTTGTACTTCTAATCCTGAGAGTGACATTGAAATGGTCTGCACTTCTTTTATTTGGTCCATAACAGAAAACATAAACAATTGTGAGACAAAATATCTAAAAAAAGTGGAAGCAACATTTAATGATGATGTGAAAGCATACCTGACGTTTTAATTGGAGGTATAACTAAATAAATTGCTATAGAAGGGGAAGACAACCTTTATTTTTCATCACAACAATTACATAATTCAATGTATAATTTTAATATCTCTCACTTTTCTATATGTCCAATTCTCTATCAATATTAAAATGAATGCATGAATCAAAAAAAGGAAACATTTGAGAAGACAAAGAGATATGGTTTCAGACCTTTCAGTTGTTAAATTCTAATTAATAGTCATTAGGTTTCAATGGTCGGGCTTCTAATATTTGTTAGCCATTAAAGCTGAGTTCTTTGGTTTCATCTATATTCACTTGATAATTTGAGAGTGGACACATGTCAAGCCTTTAGACACATACTTGGCACATTTTTTGAGGATTATTAATGAAATGCACAGTGTATTTTTTTTTCTCTTTTTTTTTTCGCAATTACAACATGCTATTTTTTAATAAGAATTTATATTTGTTTTAGATATTTTTTAATATACAAATTATTTTTTTAGATTTTTTATAAAAAATAATTTAACAATCCGATCACTAACCATAGTGTATGAAAGAAATTGAAAATGATGTGGCAGTAGGTTTGGGAGAAATAAAAAACGCTTGTGAGTTGAGAGAAGTTAATAAATGCTGAGATTTTTTTTTTTAAAATCAAAAAATTAGAAAATTAAGATTGGGATATTGGAGCTCTCACAAGACTTGTGGACTAGTGTAACAACCCTGACCTATGATTAGCCTATAAACCATAATTAAGGATGCTTAATGAGTAATTAAAATGAAATTCTGAATTAATTGTATGTGTATTGCATTATTTGTGTTTATATCAGTCTGTTGTAGGAATATTTGTTTATATTTCTGAATCAGTATGCGAATTGAAGGGCTTATCGGCATTTGATCATGAAATTAACTTGATTTATGTGTTATTTGAAAATTTTAAAACATTATGGTAGGTGTAATTGGAATTCGATTCGGAACCAAATAATTAGAATAAATTGGATTAATAAGTTAGCATGACTTAACTTAATCCTACTTTATTAACCTAAACTAAGTGGGCCTATATAAGGTCAATATAGCCTCTAGAATCCATTTGATCATCTTTGTCCTCATCAAAACGTGAGAGAGAGAGAGAGGAGAGAGAAGAGAGGGAGAGAGAAAAAAGCTTAGAAACTTGTATTCAAGCTTGGAATTGTAGAAAATTGGAGGATTCAACTTGGAAACTCGAAGAATTAACAACTTAGAACACAATTGGACACCTAAGGTAAGAATTCAAGCCTTTAAGTTTGTAATTGAGCTGGTTAATGCATGAATTCCAGAGTGTTAAGCTAGGAAATGCAAGAATCAAGCTAAGAGGTAGGAAATAAGATCATAAAACACACGCATGCATAATCCATGAATTTTTGAGCTTTGACTTCAATAATTCTTACATGGAAGAGCTTATTTTTGTTATACTCTTGGAGCTCAGGGTGGTTTTGCACTTGAACACTTCATCTATTCATGTTTTGGAAGCTTTGTATCCAAGTCATTACATGCATGTTATGTTTTCAAAAGTTTAAGGTTTACTTTGGAAGAATTCACTTGATTTTGGGCTTGGTTTTGCGAAATGGCTTTCGAATCATGAAGTTCTATGAGTTTACAAGTGTTTTCTCAAATTTTGGCCCAAAAGGATGTGTTTTATTGCTTTGGAATTGAGTTTTGTACTGGAGAAGCAAATATGAAAATTACAAAATTTGCACTCTCCGCTCGAGTAGTGGAGTTTGTGCTCGACCGAAGAATTCGAGCTCCTAGTACTTTTGCAGAGTTTGGGGGTTAGCTCGAGCGGCAGAACCTGCGCTCGAGCAACCACCTTTATATTTGTACCTCTGCTCAAGTGAAAAAGTCTAAGCTCGAGTGTAAAATGAGAGCTCCCAGAAGTTTTACAGAATTTTGTAAAATGCTCGAGCGACCGAAGTTGCGCTTGATCGGGGACCCTGTTTACTCAATCTTTGGCTCGAGCGTCCGTCGAGCATAAAAATCTAGCAACCAGTACTTTTGCAGACCGCTCGAGTGACCAATGTTGCGCTCGAGCGAACTACCCTATTTTTGAAAATTTGACTAAGTGTTACCACTCATAATTTGGCATCCTCATTGCATTTTAGGCATTCCTAAGCCTTAATTAAGCCAAAGTAATGAGGATAAGGATTAGAAACACACCAAGATAGAAAATGAATGAGTTAAGCGTTTTTTCGAGCGTGTGTTTCAATGTGCATTTGTTATGTGTTTGTGTAGGTCATGTGCCATAGACTATCCGATCTGTCCATGCTACTATCAGAGCTATCTGTGAGTAACAACTCTGTAGAGCTATATTTGATTATAAGTATTTTCAGAATGATAAGATATGATTTGTTTCATGAAATGCTATTTTATGAATCATGAATGAATGTCCAAGTTTTATGAAATGTATTTGTGGCATCCTTAGTTTATATATGGCCCTCGCCCGGGAGAAATAATACCGCAACTTATGATCATATGGCCCTTACTCGGGGAAAACAATATCGTGGTTTCTATATAGCCTTTACCCGGGGAAAACAATACTGTGGTTTATACATAGCCCTTATCTGGGGAAAGCAATACCGTAGTTTATACATGGCCCTTACCAGAGAAAAACAATACCGTCGTTTATACATGGCCCTTACCTGGGGGAAACAACACTGTGGTTTATACATGGCCCTTGTTTGGGGAAAATATTATCATGGCTACTTGTGCACAAGATATGGACCTTTGGGGTCGTCGGTACTGTCACGCCCCCAAAATAATATAAATAACCCTACTCATAAGAGAAGTGAGTATAATAGAATTGGTGTACTTCCATTCATTAGAGTTAGAATTACAAAAGGTAGTACATGCACTATACATTCATAAATGTTCATCTTTAATCTATAGCATGTAACATCAATTACTAACAATGAAACAAATGCCCTATGGGCTTACATCTTTCCAAGACATTGCTTGATTATAACAAAAGAGAGTCATGAGCTCTGTACATACATAAAGCCCTTAACTTGAATAAACATCTAACACAAAATAGAGCCCCCAGCTCTTAGGCCCTTCCAAGCTACGTCCTTGGAGGAAGCATGTCACTGGTACCTAAAAATGGCTTCTCAAGTAGGGTGAGCCAAAGCCTAGTAGAAACAGTCTTTCACAATATATGAGGTTTAACTAAGATATAAGTGTCAAAGATATATTCAATAGTTATGACAAAATGTTCAATCTTCTCATGACCACACGGTCTCGATATTCACATCACAATCCATTTCCATTTATTCGTTTCAAGTTACTTCATTTCATTTCAAATTCATAAGCCAAGTTTACAAATTTCCAAATAACCCAACTGAGGCTACAATCAGTGGTTCTCAATCAACATAACTGTCATCTAAGCACTTCAATCTTACCATTTTACAAAAATTTTGTCCGTGGGATCGGCACCTATGTATACACATGATTTCGGGACTTTCACCTTGGACACTTCTGCCAACTTAATTTCAATGGAGTCCATCTCCTATCTCCTCCCAAAATATGGAGTACATCTATTTTCTTCTCCCAAAATATTATACATATACAACGTATTTAAAGTACCGTTGTATTTAATGACCATAAATTATACATATTCAATGTTTTGTCATACCGTCACATTCAATGACACAATTAAATGACTAGTTTCAATTCACCTTATCCTCATGCAATTTCTACAACAATCATAGCTATCTTCCACCGATAGCCCAATACAATTATTTCTAAATAGATATACAATCTTTATAACAGATAATTCATCAAATTTCTATAGGTGAGTGATTTAACAAATCCAACTACACCATTCATTCATACATCCTGTCAATTTCACATTTCTTATACCAATTTCATTATTTATACAAAATAATTATTTAACTCATATTAGGGCAAATTTTTCTATTTTCCCAAATATCAATCCAAAGGCTAAAATTCACCTTTCTAACCCAAGATAACCTCATATTCAAAACCCCATATTCATTTACAAAACACAACATAGAAATCCCTCTTTTCAATTTGAATCTAAACCCTAGGTTTTCTCCAAACCCCCTTAAACTCACCATTTATACATAACAACAAATAACTAGGTTAAAGATCATAACAAAGTGTAGAATGTCCCTACCTCAAAGAGTGAAGACGAACCAAGCAAGAGTGAAAGACTGAGAACACCGAAACCCACTTCTATTCGGATCAAAATGGAAACCTTGAAGCGCTCTACCTTTTTCTCAAAGGCACTAGGGTAGAAATCCCAACAGATCTAGATGAAATTTTAGAGAGAATGAGAGTTTTAGAGAGAGAATGTGTAGATCTAGATTTTTGGATAGTTTGAGAGAGAGAGAAGCAAAAGTGATTCAAAATGTCATCTTCACGGACTGTTATACACGCAGTCCGCTCGAGCATGGAAAGCGACGCTCAAGCGTTAGATACAAAGTTCTGCTCGAGCGTGAAAAGTGGCGCTCGAATGTAAGATATGCTCTTTTAGAAGTTTTGCAGACGAAGGACCCCGCTTGAGCGTGAGACTGGACGCTCGAGCGTACAATGCACTCTCCTAGTATTTGTAGACCTACAAAAAAATACTGAGAATTGACAAATCCTGCTCGAGCGCAAGAATGGCCGCTCGAGTGAAGGATCAAAATTTGCGAAGCCCGCTCAAGCAGAAGAGCCAAAATCTGGGTATCACATGTTTGGTAAAACACACAACCAACCTGTTCCAAATGCACAACTATAATCCGATAACCAAAATAAGGGGAAGACAAGAGAAACAAGATATGAAGAATCATTCTAAACCATACCAACCCGAGTTAGGAATACAATAAGTGATGGGTCAAAATCGGGATCGCTATAACCTTCCCCCCTTAAAGAATTTCGTTCCCGAAATTACAAATCAAGTTCAAAATCAAAATTAAACCATTCACAACAACGTTATGCTCACAAGTTCAATACCATGACCCATCCTCTGGTCATTCATTCTTATCGACTCGATACACAAGTCCCATATTAAAATGAAATTTATGATTTCCCAAAACATTTACAATGTTTAATCAAAATCCGAGTTTCCAAAATTTTCATAACATATACAATACTTCCAAAAGTGATACAACACCCACAGTATTCCATATTCTCTAAGCATATACAATACTTATGTTGAATTCATGTTTCTAAGATGCCCATAATATATACAATGTTCTTGTAAGTTAAAACATATACAATGCTTGTATTTCTCATTAACAAAATATCAAAATTTCAACACATGTTTAGGCATCAACGAACAAGTCCGGAAATTTCTCTCAGACTTCCAATTCACGCTCCCAAGTTGCTTTCTTAACTCCGTGATGTTTCCACAATACTTTGACCAAGGGAATTGTCTTGTCTCGCAAGACTTGGTCCTTTCTATCCAAGACTCTCACTGGTCTCTCCTCATACGAGGTATCTTCATCTACCTCTAAGTTGGTCCAATCCAACATGTGCAATGGATCCGACTCATACTTCCGAAGCATACTAATATGAAACACGTCATGTACTCCGGAAAGTTGTGGCGGCAACGCCAAATGGTAGGCAACCTCCCAATCCACTCAAGGATCTCAAAAGGACCAATAAATCTAGGGGATAACTTCCCACTCTTTCCAAATCTTATAAGACCTCGCCTAGGTGATATCTTCAAAAAGACATGATCTCCCACCTTAAAAGACAACGGTTTCATCCTATGGTCGGCATAGCTTTTCTGGCGACTCTAGGCTGTAACCAACCTCTTACGGATAAGTGCAACTTTCTTCGTCATTTCCCGAACCAACTCTGGGCCCGACAAAGGTGCGTCACCCACCTCGGCCCAACACACTGAAGATCTACACGGTCGGCCATACAAGGCCTCAAACGGTGCCATGACAATACTCGATTAGAAGCTGTTATTATAGAAAAACTCCACTAAGGGTAAGTGTCCCTCCTATGACCCTTTAAAATCAAGGATGCAGCCTCGAAGCATATTCTCAAGGATCTGAATGGTACACTCGGACAGCTCATAAGTCTAAGGATAATAAGCAGTGCTAAAAGTCAATCTAGTGCCCAAGGCACTCTGTAAGCTCTGCCACAACCGAGCTGTAAAATGTGAATCTCTATCCAAACAATCGCCATAGGGACTCCGTGTAACCTCACTATGTCCCTAATGTAGAGGTCGGCGAGATAATCTACAGAATCACTTATGCGCATAGGAATAAAATGCGCCGACTTAGTCAATCGGTCCACTACCACCCAAATGGCATCATTATCCTATTGAGTCCTCGGAAGGCCCATAACAAAATCCATCGTGACTTGCTCTCACTTCGACTCGGCTATAGGCAAGGGTTGTAACAAACCCGCTGGTCTCTGATGTTCAGCCTTCATTTGCTGACAAGTAAGGCACTTTGATACAAACACAGCTACATCCTTCTTCATACCTCTCCACTAGAGCTAGCGACTAAGATCATGATACATCTTTGTGCCTCCCAGATGCACCGCAAGGCACAAATGATGAAACTCTTGGAGTACTTCCTCTTGGCAAGACTCCGGCACGAACAAGCGGTCACGGTATCTCACACTCTGGTCGGGATACACAGTCAAACCCTTCTCTACCTTCCCACTGGAGATCTTCTCCCGAAGGGATTCCACCTCAAGATCACCCCTCTGCGCTTCTAACACTCGGTTCACAAGTGTAGGTTGTGCAACTACTGTAAACAAGGATACAGACTCAACAGACTCGCTAAGATGTAAGTACCCAACATCTCCCACTCCCTGATGACAATACAAGCTACACTGCTAATTGATTTCCTACTCAAGGCGTCAGCCACAACATTGGCCTTCCCTAAATGATAATGCAACTCAAAATCATAATCTTCTATGAACTCGATCCACCTTCTCTGTCTCAAGTTCAAGTCCTTCTATGTAAACAGATACTTCAAACTCTTGTGATCAGAAAACACCTAAAATCTTTCTCCATACAAATAATGCCTCTAAATCTTCAAGACAAAAATCACCACTGCTAACTCTAAATCGTAGGTAGGGTAATTCCTCTCATGTGTTTTCAACTGCCGCGAACCATAGGCTACTACCTTCCCATCTTGCATAAAGACACAACCTAAACCTTCTCCTGAAACATCACAATATACTGAATAGCCCAAACCCCTCTTCGGAATAATCAAGACTGGAGTAGTGGTAAGTCTAACCTTAAGTTCTTAGAATGACTTCTAACAAATCTCACTCCACATAAATTTAACTTCCTTCCTCGTTAGCCTAGTTAAAGGTGAAGCTAGTCTAGAGAAATCCTTCATAAACCGACGGTAATACCCGGCCAATCCCAAGAAACTACGGATCTCGAAAGCATTCTTAGGCCGTGCCTAATCTTGCACTGCCTCTATTTTAGATGAATCTACAGTCACCTCTTCTCCGAACACCACTGTAGACGTCCCCCGAACGCCCCGGGAGGTGTTAAGTCCCGTTCTGTTCATATTGGGGTCACTACAGTTCAAGGACTCAAATGTCACGGTTCTTAATCTTGAACCAAAGAGTCCAAATCCGGCAAATCGTTTTGAAAACAGATTTTTTGAAAGAAGTGCCAAACATGGACTGCTTTGCCAGATAACAGAGTCGCCACCTAAATATTTTTTTAAAATGGGAAATTTAGGAAACCCTGACTCGTTGCCAAAGGCCACGTGTCCGTCATCACCAAAGTTGGCTCGGGAACTTGGGTACGATTGGGGAAGGTCACATCGTGAGCACCCCCTCTCGCCCGGTCAAAGACCGGCCTCTACTAACCATGATATCTGTTTTTGAAAACATTGTATGCTCTTATTCCGGTTATTAGCCTAGGTTACTATGTGATGCTCGCAGCATACAAGTATAGACTGGGCCGCCTGAATTGGAACAAAACATTTCATGTTTGTTTGTTTGAAAATGGTTTGATGGTGCTACCCGCAGGTAGGCTAAGACGCGGATTTGCCACCCTCGGGTGGGCTTAGTAAAACATGATTTTGCCACTATCTAGTGGGCTTAAAACAAACAGTTAATGAATTGCTCCAATTCAGATAACTCAACCTCCACCCACGGGCATTCAAGGCAGATATATCACATAAGCACATAGCCTCATGGTAAGCATGCTATCATGGCAACACTCACACGCATGCAAGGATGCTAAAGCATAAAACTCACCGAGTACTCCGAGCCAAAACAGAAACTAATTAGAAATCAATGCATGATCCTAATTTATGCTGAAATGCCTAATGCAACACATGCAATAATGCAACTATAGCAGGCTCGGCTGTCTTAAACATGGGATACGAAATGCTACAACTATCATGTATTCAATTTGGAATTGAAATACAAATGCAGTTTGTATGATGCGCCGAGCCCGGTGCGTGCAAAACAGATGAATGATGCAAACATGCTGTCATACTGTATGCTAATTGAAATATGCCCTATATCTAACCACCATAAACGGGTAAATAAAAGGGAAGAAAGACGTGGGGTTGGAAGACATACATCACACTCACCCACACTTATTACAATTATGCCCTCGCGCAGAGGGTCCGAATAAATAATAATACAGTCCGAATAATACCGTCCAAATAATATACAGATTTCTAATTAATTGACAAATTAAACTAGAAAGCTTTAAAATGGGTTTGCAAGCCAGGGGCTGCCTCGCTTCTGATGAATGATGTATGCTGGGCTGCTTTTGCGCGGAAATCCACTGGGATGCCCAATTTAGCCTCTGTTTGCAACGTTTCTCGAAATACGCGCCAGACTCCGAAAAGTTGCTGATTCCTTATTTTGCTGCGACAGAGAGCAAGAAAAGGGCATAGCAATGTATTTCACAAATGTATGCATGCCTCGATCCTCGCGCCACCAATCACGCATATCGATGCATGATGGCCGAGGAATCGGATTGCACAACTCACTATAGAATGAATGCACATGAATGCTACAACAAAAACCTAACTCCATCATGGGTTATCCGGAGTGTCGGCGACTGGGGAATTGAGACTCGTTCCGTCACTCGGAGTACGAAACGTGCCTCGTTTCCCGTGCCCGGGCTAACTCCTATCCCGAACACAATGCAATATGCATGATATGCATGAAATGCAACTAAGATACAGCCTAGTATGCACTATGCTGATGAAAATGAGATGAAAATGAGACGTTTCGAAAAACGTGCACGCGGGCACGCAAACCGAGGCGATGATGTGAAATGCAAATCGGATAAAACCGAAGTGCCTCGAAATGCGTGCCCACAGGCACGTAAACCGAGGCGATGATGTGAAATGCAAATCGGATAAAACCGAAGTGCCTCGAAATGCGTGCACACGGGCACGCAAACCGAGGCGATGATGAAATGCAAATCGGATAAAACCGAAGTGCCTCGAAATGCGTGCACACGGGCACGCAAACCGAGGCGATGATGAAATGGAATGAAATGGCATACGGAATGCCGCGATGGGCTTACACCAACATGGGAGAGCCTCAGCTCACTCACATAGGAGGCCGTCGGATAAGAATGAAGTGCCTCGAGATGCGTGCCCACAGGCGCGCATACCGAGGCAATGATAAAATGAGATGGAAATGCAAATTGGGCTTAAACTAACATGAGTGGACCTCAGCCACACTCACATCAGATGCCGTCGGATAAAACAAAGGTGTCTCGAAGTGCGTGCCCACGGGCACGCAAACCGAGACATGGCCCGAAGGCATGAAATAGCACGGGAAATGATATGCAAGCAAGCAAACCAAATTTCAGCACTTAAATAAAGGGGAAAACAGTCCCGAAATGATACGAAATGACAATCAATGCATGAAATCATCCCGAAATGTGATTCTAAGTACCCGAAATGGCCTACGGCTATGCTAAACATGCAAAATTGATACATGAAAGCAAAAACAGTAGCAAGGCAGCCCCAAATATGGCATTTTTTCAGTACAAAGCAAGGCTAAACAAGAACCACAAGCATGGCAAATTTAGCATGCAAAAACGGGGAAAAAGAGGGGAATTACAAAGCAAGTAGTATATACAATGCTCAAACCAGAAAAAACAGTTCTAAAAAATTGAAGAGGGGCCAAAAACATGCATATTTACAGTAGATGAGATCCTCTAATTAAGTGTGTAGATATGCTCAAAATGGCATGCAAAAATGAGCCAATAAGGGGCTACAACATGAGGTACCATAAGCAATGATCAAAAAACTTTGGACCCTTGACAAAGTATGAAGAATAAGCCAAAATAAGACACTTTCTAAGCCTGATGAAGACTCAAATCAGTAGCTAAGCAAGCCTAAACAAACATGCAATTTTACGGGAAATATGAAGGATATAACATGAAGTACCAAAATCAGTCATCAAATGGCCTAAGGACCTTAACAAAACATGAAGAATAGGAAAAAATAGGGCTCTGTCTAGGCCTGATGAGAGCTGAAATCCGAAGCATGGTGAGCTTAAAAACACATGCAAAATGGGATTGTGACAAGAATTCAAAGCAAGTGCTATGTAGAGCAAGAAAACCAGGTTGAGCCCTTCTTCAATGTTGAAGAGGGGCTTAAAATAAGCACAATCACAGTATGTTGCATGCTCCAACTCAGATCACAAATAGGCCAAAACAATCATGCAATTTTACGGTAAAATGGAAGCATTTCAAAGGAAGTGCATGACAGAGAAGTCAAACATGGTTTAGCCCTTCTTCAATGTTGAAGAGGGGCTCAAAATAAGCCCACTCACAGTATATAGTATACTCGAAATCAGATCACTCAAAAGCTAAACAAAGTATGCAATTTAATGGCATAAAGAGTGATATTGAAGCAAGTGTATGAAGGAGACACCAAACAGGGTTGAGCCCTTCTACAAAGTTGTAGAGGGGCTCAAAATAAGCACAAAACCAGAAGGGGTCAGAATCCAAAACAGATCACAAGTAGGGTAAAAATTTGAAGCAGAATTATGCAAGAAAAAGGGAAATGATGACTTACCCTTGAAGATCAAGTTTTTGCTACCTCTTGCCTTGATGAAAGTTGCTTCTTAGCCTCTGAGGAACACTCCCTTGCTGCTGGAACGGAAGTGGTGAAGGTGGAGCTTAGGGTTGTTGAAGGATTGAGCTAGGAACTTGAAGAATTTTTAGGGTTTTGGCTATGGAAATGAGATCAAAGGGAGATGGAGTCTTGAGAGGAATTTTTCCAACCTCCACAAAGAAGGAGGCCATGCCCTCAAATAGGCAAGAAAGGGGTGTAAAAGGGAGGGAAATGGAGGCAAGATTTCCCTCCCAAAATATCCCCCGGATGGGGGAGATATTTCGAAAAAATATCCGGACAGCTGTAAAGAGCTGGAAAGCAGAAAGCTGGCCGGCCAGGTAAATTTCTGGGAGGTGGCCGGCCGGCCACCCCACCTGGTCGGCCAGCCACTCACCCTGGCCGGCCGGCCATGGCCCAAAAATGAAGTGCAAATTTTCTGGCCGACCACCATGCAATGGTGTCCTCCCAGATGTGTAGAATAAGGCCCCAAGGTCGGAATCTGGCAACTCTGAAGCAGGAGTCACAACATAGGACTTGAAGGAGAGGCTCAAAAATGAAAACAACAATTTCTGGCCGACCACCAACTTTTAGGGTCCTCCCAGATGTGTAGAACAAGGTTCCAAGGTCGGAAATTGGCAACACTGAAGCAGGAGCCACAACATAGAGCTTGAAGAAGGGGCTCAAAAATGAAACTTTGAATTGCTGGCCGACCATGCTCTTTTAGGGTCCTCCCATGTTCCCTGATCACAGATATGTAGCTTTGGTTGGAAGAAAATGGGCCTAGGGTGTTCAACATTAGCCCGGAAGTGAGCAAAACGGGCGCCGGAGGAGCGAAACTGGTTATCTGGGATAATTGCTGGCCTCCTACCCTCCAGTGATCTTCCTAATACTGAAACAGAGGTACCTGCCAAAATTGAACAAAAACAAATGAGAAATGAACGCTCGGGGCCCAAACCGCGCAGTTCGGGGTCCCGAAAATGGGCTGTAGGCACCGGAAGTGGTGTTCAGCAGCGAAGTGGGTATCTGAGACCCCAGGGTTCCTCGGTATGATAAAACAGAGGCACACGCCAAAAACCGGAGAAAACCGATGCGAAATGAATGCTCGGGGGGCCAAACCGCGAGGTTCGGGGCCCGAAAACCGGCTGTAAGCATCCGAAAGTGGCATTCAGCCACGAAGTGGGTATCTGGGACCCCAGTGTGCCCTGTTATGACAAAACAGAGGTACCTGCCAAGAACCGGAGGAATCGGAGATGGTTGGGCGGTCCCGAACCGAGGCACACGGCCTGACGGTCCCGAAAACCGGGAACCGGGCTCCGAAATGGGCAAAATGGCCTACGGCCACGAAAAGTAGCCCACGGCCACCGAGAAATAGTCTACAGGACTACTCCCTTCCCTCAGGAAAGAAAACAGAGAAAATCGAGTCTGGTTCGCAAACCGAGACAAGCCACAGAAGAGGATTCGGAAGTTCGGAGGCAGGGCGCACGGCCGCGACTCTGGGACTTCTGAATGAGCACAGTATGCAATATCACCGAGCGCTCAATTGGTGACGTCTGAGCCTTAAGGTCGGTCAAGAATGGGGTGTCTACAACCACATGCCCTAAGAACTTAACCTCTTTTAGCCAGAATTCACACTTCCCAAACTTAGCATACAGCTTATGGGCTGTAAGCAACTCAAGTACCATCGCAAGTGTTTTTCGTGCTCCTCTTCAGAGGGTGAGTAAATCAAAATGTCGTCCACAAAGACGACCACAAAACGGTCTAAAAACTCTCGGAAGATTCAGTTAATCAAATCCATAAACACAGCTAGAGGATTGGTTAGCCCGAAAGGCATCACTAAGAATTCATAATGGCCATACCGCGTATGGAATGCTGTATTCGGAATATCCTCCTCCCTTACCCTTAACTGATGATAACTCGACCTCAAGTCTATCTTAGAGAAACAACAAGGCTCCTTTAACTGATCAAACAGATTATCTATACGAGGCATTAGGTACTTATTCTTAGCAGTAACTCGGTTCAATTTCCTATAATCAACGCAAAGTCGCAAGGCTCCATCTTTCTTTTTAGCAAAGAGAGCCAGTGCTCCCCAAGGCAAAGTACTAGAGCGAATAAAACCCTTATCTAATAATTCTTAGAGTTAAATCTTCAACTCACTCAACTCAGCTGGTGCAAACCGATATGGTGCCATAGAAATCGGTGCTGTGCCAGACACTAAATCATAGAGAACTTGATCTCTCAGGTGGCAAACTAGTAAGGTTCTCGGGGAAAAACATCGGGGTATTCACAAACCATCCTTGGCAACTTGACTCGGCCTTCATCACACTCACTACTTTGAAAACTAGCAATGAGACAACTAAGTTGACTTCGCCCAAGTGAATCATATACCGGTGATAAGACTTTATCCACCCGGTCCCCCAAGAAATGAAAATAGTCACCGCTCAAGGTACATATAGTAACCCTTTGATGGTAGCAATCTATAACAACCCGGTATGATGATAACTAGTCCATACCAAAAATAACATCAAAACTAATCATGTCAAGCAAAACAAATGCAAAAGGTAATCGACGACCTGCAACCTCGATGTCACAACCCCGACACCCCTATTTCAGAATAACCTCACCACAAATAGGTGACTCTACACAAATAGGAGATGCTAACTGTGCCAACTCCAACCCCAAAATTGATGCAAATGCAGACGAAATAAAAGAATGGAATGCACCCGTATCAATCAACACATTAGCAATTGAATTGCAAAACAAGAATGTACCTCTCACTACAGAAGGAGCAGGTACAAGATCTGGCGCTGTAACAGCATACACACGCCCTGTGGGTTTCTAGTCTACTTGCTCACCTCTCGGAGCATAAGTCTGATGCACTGACTGAGTCGAAGAGGCTCCTTGATTGGCCCTCGAGGTCTGTGTTGACTGTATAGGTTGGTGACCCTGTGTCTGCCTTGAACCAGACGTACCAGATGTGCCATCCAACTGCGGGCAAAACCTCTTCAAGTGCCCCGCCTGCCCACACTGATAACAAGAGAGCGGTTGCCTTCTGCCTTGACTCTGGTCCTAAGAACAAGCCGAAGACGAAGCTGCTCGTTGCCCTCTTCCCCTCTGTGGGCAAGTTGGAGACTTGTGGCCCAACTGACCACATTTGAAACAAGTCACATCACCCTGACCACCTCTCCCGGAACTTGAACTCGGTACTAGAAAAGTAGACCTCGACTGAGCTCCTTGGGATGACTGGGGGTTAGAACCCCTCTGCCTCTTACCGTCCCCCTGATTATCCTGACTCCCCCTCATTCTCTCCTCCTCTGCATGCATGATAGTTCAAGATGGGCTACAACCTCCATAAGGTGTCCATAATCCCTGATCATGGATCCGGCCACCCTAAACATGAGCTCGGTCCTTAACCGCTTCTCGAACCCCAGACAATGGCGTTTCTCGGTCGCCACTAACTTCGGTGCAAACCTAGACAAGCTAATAAAGGTGGCTTTGAACTCTACCACAGGTGTGTTCAACTGCACCAGCTTAGAAAACTGGTCTCTCAACTTCTCCCTACCTGTGGGAGGTAAAAACTTCTCCTGGAAAGCGTTAACGAAGGCCTCCGAAGTCCCTCCAATGCGTCTCTGCGCATACTTCTACCACTGACCCGTGAAAGGATGCCAAGGTCACACTCTCAAACCCCCGTCTTCGATGCCGAGCATCTTAAACGTTTTCACTATCTGCTCTAGCCACTCATCAGCCTTTAGTGGCTCCTTAGGATCACCCAAAAACTCATCCGGATTTGACTAGAAGAACTCTCTCTTCAGAAAAGATAGCCCTGCTTGGCCATTTTGCGAGCTAGGGTGCCCATGGCCTGTTGACTAACTGGTTCGGCCACATTGGCTTGACCAACACCCTCATTCTGTACCGGAATATCATCCAATATTGGCATCTCCTGCTGCTTAGGCCTACCACGCCTACCACCATGTCCACGTCCGGACATCCTAATAAAGATAACACAAGAAATTAGCACATTCACAAATGTGCCGAACTAACTCACTTGTATCCTAATGCCTTGAACAATAGTAATTCACTCCATATAAGCACACAACCACGTAAACACATACGAATTTTCTTCCTAGATAATGACCGTCCCGCGACGTTGCTAGACTTACAATTAGAAACAGCAGTGATCAAGTGCTCTTCTAATAGGACTTCTAGAAACCCATAAAAACTATCAATATCTTAGGAACTAAATCCCATACCCATATAATCACATAAGCATGTTATCATCTACGCATACAATACATACCAACGTCTCAACTAAGCGAGAAAAACCCATTATGGTGATAACCACTTCCCACATACCCAAAGTATTCAAACCTGGTATACTTTGATACCAAGTTGTCACGCCATCAAAATAATACAAATAATCCAACTCATAAAGGAAATGAGTATAATAGAATTGGTGTACTTCCATTCATCAGAGTTCAAATTACAAAATGTAGTGCATGCACTATATATTCATAAATGTTCATCACAAATCTATAGCATGTAACATCAATTACAAACAACGAAACAAATGCCCTACGGGCTTACATCTTTCCAAAACATTGCTTGGTTACAGCAAAAGAGAGTTATGAGCTTTGTACATACAAAAAGCCCTTGGCTTGAATAAACATCTAACACAAAATACAAAATAGAGCCTCCAGTTCCTAGGTCCTCCCAAGCTACGTCCTTGAAGGAAACATGTCACCAATACCTGAAAATGGTTTCCCAAGTAGGGTGAGCCAAAGCCTAGTAGAAACAGTCTATCATAATATATGAGATTTAACTAAGATATTAGTGTCAGAGATATATTCAATAGTTATGACAAAATGCTTAATCTTCTCATGACCACATGGTCCCGATATTCACATCTCAATCCATTTCCATTTATTCGTTACAAGTTATTTCATTTCATTTCAAATTCATAAGCCAAGTTTACAAATTTCCAAATAACCCAACTGAGGCTACAACTTAGTGGTTCTTAATCAACATAACTATCATCTAAGTATTTCAATCTTGCCATTTTACGAAAATTTCGTCCGCGAGATCGGTATCCATGTATACACATAATTTCGGGACTTTCACCCTAGACACTCCCGCCAACTTAATTTCAATGGAGTCCATCCCCTATCTCCTCCCAAAACATGGAGTACATCCCCCTTTCTTCTCCCAAAACATTATACATATACAATGTATTTAAAGTACTGTCATATTCAATGGCCATCAATTATACATATTCAATGTTTCGTCATACTGCCACATTCAATGACACAATTAAATAATTAGTTTCAATTCACCTAATTCTCATGCAATTTCTACAACAATCATAACTATCATCCACCGATAGCCCAATACAATTATTTCTAAACAGATATACAATCTTTATAACAGATAATTCATCAAATTTCCATAGTGAGTGATTTAACAAATCCAACTACACTATTCATTCATACATCCTGTCAATTTCATATTTCTTATACCAATTCCATTAGTTATACAAAATAATTATTTAACTCATATTAGGGCAAATTTCCTCATTTTCCCAAATATCAATCCAAAGGCTAAAATCCACCTTTCTAACCTAAGATAACCTCATATTCAAAGCCTCATATTCATTTACAAAACACAACATAGAAATCCCTCTTTTCAATTTGAATCTAAACCTTAGGTTTTCTCCAAACCCCCTTAAACTCACAATTTATACATAACAACAAATAATTAGGTTAAAGATCATAACAAAGTGTAGAATGTCCATATCTCAAAGAGTGAAGACGAACAAAGCAAGAGTGAAACAATGAGAACATCGAAACCCACTTCTATTTGGATCAAAATAGAGACCTTGAAGCGCTCTACCTTTTTCTCAAAGGCACTAGGGTAGAAATCCCAATGGATCTAGATGAAATCTTAGAGAGAATGTGATTTTTAGAGAGTGAATGTGTAGATCTAGATTTTTGGAAAGTTTTAGAGAGAGAGAGAGAGAGAGAGAGAAGAAGAAGAAAAAGTGATTCAAAATGTCATCTTCACAGACTATTATATACGCAGTCTGCTCGAGCGTGGAAAACGACACTCAAGCGTCAGACACAAAATTCCGCTCGAGCGTAGGATATGCTCTTTCAGAAGTTTTGTAGACGAAGGACTCCGCTCGAGCGTGAGACTGGACGCTCGAGCGTGCAATGCACTATCCCAGTATTTGCAGGCCTGCAAAAAAATACTGAGAATTGACAAATCCCGCTCAAGTGCAAGAATAGCCGCTTGAGCAGAGGAGCAAAATTTGCGAAGCCCGCACGAGCGCAAGAATTCCCGTGTAACGCCCTCAAAAAAATACATAGATCCCATCATTTTAGACATGCAATGGTATAAAGAAATCAACACCTTTCCATTCATCGGAGTAGTTCTTACAACAGTATTACATGTTAACAATAAAAGCAATTGCCTTACAGGCTTACAGCTTTCCAAGTTAACACTTGGTACACAAAAGAAGAGTGCTAACTCTATACAAAATAAGCCCTTGGCTTGATATACATGTAATACAAACAAAATAATCAAAAGAAAGTCTTCAACTCTCATATCCATCCAAGCTAAGTCCTTGGAGGTGGCATGCTACCTGTACCTGAAAATAATGTCCCATATAGGGTGAGTCAACGCCCAGTAGAGATATGCTAAACACAGTATGAGCAGTAACTAAGACATTAGCAATTGATAAATGTTTAATTTTCATAAATCAATTCATAACCCATTTCCATTACATGACCACTATGTTCATCTTTCATTTCATTTTCCATTTCTTATCATTTTTCCCAATTTACATCAACGGCTCAGAATCTGGCCGACCACTTATATGAGGCAATGACTCATCTTAAACGCTTCCCGTTTTACAATAGATAAACATACTAGTTGTATCAACCTCCCAACAGATACGCATACAAGCTGTATCCACATTTCAACAGATAAGCATATTAGCTATATCAACACTTCCAAAGATAAGTATATGAGCTGTATCAATACTTTAACTGACAAGCATATTAGCTGTATCAGTGGAGTCCATCCCCTATCTCCTCCCAAACAACATCTGGTTTAGAGGTCCATCCCCTATTTTTCCCTAAACCGTAGAGTACATCCCCTATCTTCTCCCACACACACAACGTATATACACATAGGTCATATACACAATCAATCAATACATGACGTTAATGTATTCTATCAATCGTCATACTCTATGACATATCCAATTGATTAGTTTTAGTTTGCCTAATCATCATGCATTGTCTACAACAATCAAAACTACCCTCCACCGGTAGCCCAAGCAATTATTTCTAAACAGATAATAAAAGCTCCAACAGATAAAATGTCAATGTTTTCAAAAGTGAGCGATCAATAAATCCAACTCCACCATTTTACAATATAATGAGTCAATTTCATTATTTCTAGCTCAATTCCATGTAACCACAATTATCCCAAATTAATTATATCAATTAATTTATACAACAAATTAGGGTTTTCTACCCCATTTCCAAATATTGACCCAATGGTTTATATATCAACAACCAACAACAATATCATTATCTTGAAATCTAAAATACACATTTTTAGAATCAACATAACAAACCCCATTTCATCATTTTACAAACCCTAACTCCCAAACTCAACAATTTAACAAAATGCCCAAAAATCTATGTCAAAACCCATAGTAGTGAGTAGGAATCCCTACCTCAAATTCGGAGCCCAAGGAAAGAAGATGACGAAAATGAAGATGCTCCAAATCCCAAAATTTTCAGATTAGAAGATAGCCCTCGACGATCCACACAACTTTTACAAAGGCCCAAGGTGAGGAAATCACTCTAGCTAGATCAATCCTAAGAGAGAAGTTAGGTTCTAGAGTGAGGTGTTCAACAATGGAGTTTTGAAAAAGTAAGAGAGAGAAAAGGATGTGAAAAAGTGATCCAAAAAGTCGAATCTCGGCTTTATATAAAAGTTGCCCCGCTCGAGCGTGGAAACCCCCGCTCAAGCATCACTCACAGACTCCCGCTCGAGCATCAAAAATCTCGCTCGAGCAGCAGATATACACTTCTAGAACTTTATACTGAACCAGGTCCCCGCTCGAGCGTCAAAATTCCTGCTCGAGCGTCACACACAAACTCACGCTCGAGCGTCAAAACGCCCGCTCGAGCGTCCAACACTGCAGAAGAAATACTGGGAGATGGGAAAACATGCTCGAGCGTCAGAACTCCCGCTCGAGCGGAGAAGCAACAAAGAAGGGCCCGCTCGAGCGTCAAAAGCTCCGCTCGAGCGTGAAGGCAGAAATCTGGGCAACTACACTTGGTTTCTAAGCTCAACCAACCTGTTTCAAACCTACCCAACACAACCCAAGACTCAAATACAAGGAGTAAAGGATGTAAACAAGATATACACAACAACCAATTCCACGGAACCTAAGTCCGGATGCAACAATTAAAGAAAAGGGAAACCGGGATCGCTATATCCCGCTCGAGCAGAAGAACCAAAATTTGGGCATCACAAGTTTGGAAAAACACACAACCAACCTGTTTCAAACGTACAACTACAATCCGATAACCAAAATAAGGGGAAGACAAGAGAAACAAGATATAAATAATGATTCTAAACCATACCAACCTGAGTCCGGAATATAGTAAGTGATGGTCAAAATCGAAATCGCTATGACCTTCCTCCCTTAAAAAATTTCGTCCTCGAAATTACAAATCAAGTTCAAAATCAAAATTAAACGATTCACAACAACGTTACGTTCACAAGTTCAATACCATGACTCATTCTTCGGTCATTCATTCTTATCGACTCAATACACAAGTCCCATATTAAAATGAAATTTAAGATTTCCCAAAACATATACAATGTTTAATCAAAATCCGAGTTTCCAAAATTTTCATAACATATACAATGCTTCCAAAAGTGATACAACACCCACAATATTCCATATTCTCTAAGCATATACAATACTTACATTGAATTCATATTTCTAAGATGCCTGGGGAAAACAATACCGTGCTTTATATATAGCCCTTACCTGGGGGAAACAATATCGTTGTTTATACATGGCCATTATTTAGAGGAAACAATGTCGTGGTTTATACATGGCCCTTACCTGGGGGAAACAATACTGTGGTTTATACGTGGCCCTTGCCTGGGGTAAACAATACCATCGCTACTTGTGCACAAAATATAGACCTTTGGGGTCGTCGACACCAACTATGCATATGGGTCCTAAGACCAAGATGATATGATAGCCAATAGATGTACCGCATACAACTGCTTATGACTTCTAGTTACACATATGAATCTAAATTTATTTTTGATATGAACTCTGATTTTTGAAACTGTTTAGATATCATTCATAAATCCTTTACCCTATTGTTATTCATTGGGTTCTAACTCACCGTATTATTATGTATGTATGTAGGTGACCAGGCTTAGAGTTGATTGCTTGGAGTTTTGTTCTATCAGCCAGCCATAGTGCCTCCCGAGGAGGTTCCCATTTTGCAATGGTCAAGTTTTTGTGAATCATGTTAAAGATTTTTTTTGTATTTCTTTTGTTAAGTTTTAACAAGCCTTTTGTTTGTCTGTATGTATGAATGGTGACGTGGATATGACGTCTTAATTATGTAAATTAAGTTTTAAATTTTCAGTCTCATGTATGTCTATACAGCTTTATGGACGTTATATGTTTGTATTTGCTTCCGCTAGCCCTTGTATTTTATTTATTTGTTCAGAGATTTTTGGTAATTTCATGATTACTAGCCGGTTACGACACTAAACCTATATGGCCGGGTTTGAGTTGTGACAGTTAGAAATTCCCTTTTCCTTATATAATATATAGATAGATATAGATCTTATCCCACTTTTACCCCTCATTTAATATGAATAATAATTTCATAAAAATTTTCAATCTAAGTAAAAATTTATTTTTAATTGTAAAAATTATGATAATGTATTAAAATCATAAATCACGATGAAAAAATTATCAAGAAGTTCTATTTTGTTTTCAAAATTACTATTGAGTTATATCAAATGTCAATATTAATAAATAAGTCCTATTTTATTTTTTATTTTATAAATTGCTATAAAAATAATTTTTTATTTTATTTTATTTTTCTCATTAAAATATGACCCAAAGATTTTCATAAATAACCTATTTTATATAAAATTTTATAATAAAAATATTTTAATTGTTGAAATTAAATGAATTTTTATAAACAAAAGTATAAGTATAACATTCATCAACTTTTTCATGCATTGAAAAATATATAAATTTGTCATAACATTATTTTCATAACTCTTTGAAATTTTAATAGAATTTAGCATTTTTAGATTGCTTACACTTAAAAAAAATCATAATTTTAAATAATAAAAAAATATGTACTTTATATTATAATTATTTTGATCCAATTGTTATTTATGATTTTTTTTAATAATCCTAATAATTTTTACAATTAAAAATTTTAATTTTAATTAAGTTAAAATTATTTATAAAATTGATGTTCATATAAAATGATAAAGATAAAATTAGGATGAGATATGCGGAATAAACCTTTTAAAAATATTTTAAAACTTGAAAAAATCCAATGATTCCCATAAATGCAAAATAAAACTTATTGATTATTTTCTCAAATTTTCACAACACAATAGAAAGGTCTCAAAAGACAGAAAGAAAAAACTTCTGGACAGAGAAATCTTTAGAGAGAGAACATCTTCCAAGTTACAACCCATCTGGTGGCCATCTCTTCCCCACTATACCATTTTAATCAGAATACATAAAGTAGTTCTTTATACTTCCTGAGTGAGACAGGTACAGCAAAAGGAGTAGTGGTAGTACTCTTTCATGGCTGGTTACAGAGCTGAAGATGACTATGATTACCTCTTCAAGGTGGTTCTGATCGGAGACTCTGGTGTTGGCAAGTCCAATTTGCTTTCAAGATTCACTAGGAACGAGTTCAGCCTCGAATCCAAGTCTACAATCGGTGTTGAGTTCGCTACCAGAAGCTTGAATGTTGATGGCAAGGTCATCAAAGCTCAGATTTGGGACACTGCTGGCCAAGAAAGGTGATTTTTTTTTTACTTTTCAGTTTCCTGATCTGGGTTTCTGTAGATTTGTGTCTTTGTGAAACTATGTATGCTTTTCTGGTTATATTTTGATTTAGGGTTTGTATTTTTTTTGTGTGTGTGAGTTTCTTAAGTAGGATTTGGGCATTTCTTGCCAAGAAAGGTGATTTTTAAACTATTAGTTCGAATTCTTGATCTGGGTTTTCTTTGAACTCTGTAGATTTGTGTTTCTGTGAAGCTATGTATGCTTTTTGTGATTATATTTTGATTTCGGGTTTGTATTTGTTTGTCTGTTTTGTTTGTTGCTCAAGTAGTATTTGGGGATTTCTGGCCAAGGAAGGTGGCTATATTTTGTAGACTGAGGATTTGGGAAGATCTGAATGTGGGTTGGTTGTCTTGTGGAGGTATTTTCTGTTTGGTGAGTTGGGTTGGTTTGATTTAAATTAATTGGTACGTAGAGATCTGAAGAGTTTTGGATGCATTTCTGATCTCATCTACTTTTGATCGAGTATGGTTGTTGATCTGGTGGTTACTACCGTTTGGGGCTTGTTTAGATAGTACCTTTAGATTGTTCTATGGATTGATAGATCCTCGTCCTGTATAGCGTGCCGTGCTTGTTATCCGTGGTTCTTCAATAGTTTGTCTTATTAACTCTCAATGAGTTGAAATAATGGGTTCAGACTGAGATGCTCAAAATATGGTTTCTGGAGTCTGGACTGTTGTAATTTTGCTTCATGAGAAGGTTATCTACCCGTAGGAATTGAAGTGTTTGTACTAAAGTTCTTACAGTCTTCTTGGTTGGTATCATTTTTGTGTTGTAGTGAAGATTGGATCTTGAGTCTTGATCCTACTAAAGTTCTCAAATTACTTATTCAATTTATTTCATGTTGTTTATGGTGATGCTGATGGTGAGTTTTGATTTTCCTTTTTTTTTTTTTTTTTTTTTTTTTTTGGGAGTGCGAAGGGGAGGTATTGATAACAGTAGCGGTGGTGTGGACTGTACTGTGGAGATATATTTTGCTTTTGGTGAGCTTTGATGTTAATTATCCTTGTCTAATATTTTGATGATCCGCCCTCGGAACATATTTTTAAAATTATTAAATTTACCTTTTATAAAAATAGTAGACATTTCTTTATTTAATTTTCTTATATCTTCTGTTAATTGAAACTGGAAAAGTTGATATGAATTGTTGGAGCTGGGTCTTGAGTGGCCTTTGGGCCAAGTTTGCACCTGGGTTTTTTTTTCTCTTGCTTTGTTCATTCTCTATCATTTCCACGTGTCCCCAGACACCACTTGTGCTGGGGAATGTTATACACTTGCATCATCATTTCTCTAAACCACTGAAACTTGGGTTGGTTCATAAACTCTTGAGGCCTTTCAAAGCAGGGAAACATGTAATGAAGAAAGATAGAAATAACAATTTTGAGTTCTTTGATTCTAAAATGAATATCCTAGTAAAAACTCCTAGTAAAGGAACAAACTGAGAACGCTCATTGTAAAAGGAACAAACTGAATTTGTTGGTTCATAAAGTCTTGAGGCCTTTTGAAGCAGGGAATGGTTTGCCCCCACCACAAAGCTCCTAGTGAAAGGAACAAACTGAGAGCACTCCACTCCTCGAAAGTCTTCAGGCCAAAGTATCAAGGCAGCCCTGCTGAATGCTAACAGCATCTAACAATAAAAAAAAAAGAGCCTCCATTGAGCTTTCCTCCCTATCCTTCAAGGTCCTTTGAAACCGAGCGCTCCACATCATGCCTGCCAAAGAGACCTCAAGGTGATTTTGGAGATTGTGTATTCCACCTCTTAAACTGGTTGATGTTGAAATTTTGTTTGATGGGGATAGTCATGAAGGTTTTAATTAAATGGGTACGAAATTGATAGCTAGCCTTGTAAATGCACACTTGTGTTATTCGAATTAAAATCAGAATCATGAGGATTTGTGCTTGGAGATTTTCCATATTTCTATTGTTAGGGTAGCTTTGTGCAAAACATTTGAGTATTGATTATCTTCTTTTTGCAGTGTTTTACTTAGGTTATATTTGGATCATGGATTTGAGTAGAGATTTGGAAAGGGAAAAAGAAAAGGTAGGTGAAATGTAAATGAAATATAATTATATTTCACCCTCTTTTTTCCGTTTCCTTTCAAAATCTCTACCCAAATCGATGATTCAAACATAGTCTTAGAATAGTTCTTTATCCTATCCAAGTCTTTTTGCATCCACCATACACTTGTGTATATACAAAATTTATGCTGTTTCATACAGAGTGGAGATCTATTAAGGCTACCCTATAATGAAAATTGCCAGAACTCTTTCTTATGACATTAGAATTAGGTGTTTCATGTGGCATTTGAATATATAAAGTACCAATATGATGCCAATGGGATGCTATCTTATTGATGGTGGATATAAGAGACTGTCATTTAGGTCCGGTTTGTTTTTCACTATCACAGTCTACTCCCGATTGTGAATGATTACAGTGAAGATGCCTCATGTTTGTTTTGGTTTTGGAGCTCCGGTTTCGTAGTCCCTTTCGGACTACGATAGGCCTTGGCAAGGGTATTGTTAGTCTGGGCGAGGAGGTGGTGTTAGAAAATAGTTCGTTCGGCTTAGGATGTTATCAGTCGTTCGCCCGGACTTCCGGCCAGACGTCCGACCGGTCAACTGCAATTTTTTTTAACATGTTGGGCATTTTTTTTTAAACATTAATGTTTAATATTTTTTTTTTGTTAAGTAAAAATCATAATTAAATTTGTTTTACTATGTTATATTTATTTAATTTAACAATCCCTACACTAACAACTATCATTAAAAAAATACAATTTTACTAATCGCCTCATTATGAGTCGCCTCACTATCAATCCCCTCTATTCTACTTCTGAAAACAAACGGACTCTTAAAGCAATCAACGTGTGCAATAGTTTAAATAAAAAAATTAAAAAAAAAGCCAACACATTAATGTGTGTTTAGGAGGGGAAAGATTGGGTACACACCTAACTTTTGGCATTAGGGAGGTAAGAAAAATCAAAAAAATCGACCAAACCGATTGAACCAAATAAAACTAGCTATATTTGGTTTTTTTTTTTTTAACAAGAATTGGTCTGTGTGATTTTTAAATTTGATTTTTTTTTATATTTTTGGTTCGGTATTGATTCACGCACCTTGTGCACCAAACTGAACTAAAACCGACCATTTCAACATATATTATATTTATAATATATATAATCTAATAATATAAAGATATTAATAAGTATAATAAATTATTAACATTAATTAATTAACCTTATAATCTTTATAACCTGAGTATGTAAATTTTTATTATATATAATCTTAATTCTAACTCATTATTCTTGAAACTTTAGTATTTTTTAATCTTTTATTTTTGTTTTTATTTTTGTTAATCTAGGAATTGAATAGTATTTATTAAATGGATGGATTGGAGATGTTTGAAATGGTGGACAAATAATTAATTTAATGTTCTAATATAGATTAGTGATTATTTACAACTGGGTTAAGTTTAAAACGTCCTAGACAGATTAAACCACACCGAACCGAACCAAACCGAACCGTTCAATCGGTCCAGTTCGGTGTGGTTTGATGGGAGAAACGGTTTGTGTCAGTATTTAAAATAATAAAACCGATGTTATTGGTTCGGTGAAATTTTTTATCTAAACACCGACCGTACCGAACTAATTACATCCCTATTTGGCATAGGCCCCGTTTGGTAGAGCTGTGGGAAAGTGATTATAACTTATATCCTAACAGCTTATAACTTATAACTTATAACTGTGAACATAAGTTGATTTTTGACTTATAAATTAAGCTTCTCCTCCCCCACTCAAAGAATAAGTTGATTTTTGACTTACAAAAAGCTATAAGTTGTATTGTTAAGCTGAACCAAACATATCAAAATAGCTTAAATTAAGTTAAAAACTGAAATAAGCTGAAAATAAGTTCTACCAAACAGGGCCATAGTGCACAAAGTGCTTATCCTGAGATTTGAACTCATAATCTCAAGGTTATTAGGCCAAGGTTTTACCATTGAACTAATGGTCAACCTTATCACTCTTTAATAGTGTTTGATGTGCTGGTGGTGTTAGAAATTTATTTATTTAGAGAAAGTTCAATTTTATAGTTATGTTATGGTCAACAAGAGTGATGAATCATTTTCATTTTCTTTCAATTATTGAATGCAATCAGTTAACTTTTTCCTAAGCTTTTGAACAGGCTATGTTAAAACTTAAGCAAAAGCACAGCTGTGGTGAACTTAAAGAATTCTGCTGCATGAAAATCTTATAATTTATGGTATAGAATGTAATATTGTTGTTTGCCTTCTCTCATCTCCATGTGTGTGCTTTTTAATTTTTTTTTAATATAAGATTTTCAATCTTCAGCCCAACATGGCATATATTCCATGCCCAGACATTGGAACACAAAAACACACAAATGTTAACTTCCAAGCCATTGAACCTTCATAGGATGATTGATGCTGCTTGCATGCTTAAACTATCTCCTTCTTGCTTCTAAGATCTAGGAATCATTGGCCATACTGGATAAGTTTTTGTTCCTTATTCCAAATTTGTTAGGCCACATACTTTGATTATTGAGAAAATAAACAATTGTGAAAGCATATTTCCAGTTTTCAGTTTGTGACTCATTGTTTGCACAAGAAAAATCTTAGAACCCATATCACAATTTAATCATTTTTGATCTTTTGTTAAAAGAGACCAGAAAACATCTTCAGTAATTGCTTGGTTGTAGTTTTGCTGTGGTATCTCTTCTTGCCCTTTACTTTTTTTGTTTTTGTTGCCGCCGCGCACGGGGGGAGGGGGCATTTCTTTGGGATCACTCTTTAGAAGTGCATAAAACCTCATCCTTTTTATGTCACTCTTTATGTAAAAACCTTATTTTCTTTATGTATTGCACGTGATTAAGTTTATTCTTTCACTTCTTACAACTTATAATGACTCCTAGCTAAATCATGAGGGCATACATCAATTTGACATTTTGACCACTTTCTACTGCCTCAAGTATTTAGTTGGATGAAGTTTCCAATTTCATAATTTAATTACTGCTCTCACTTGCAATTTAATCTCTTGGCCACTTAAGGTTCAACTTTGACTCCCATAATTAATCCTTCGATACATAAGGTATTTGCTCAATTTTCTAGTTTGTTCTTAATCAGTTAAATTTACTTTTGCTTTCTAGTGTTCAAGTGAATCATGCATTCCTAAGTGATACATGAACATATAAGAACTGAAAGTGCAAGACATATAGAGATGAACACCATGAATTTGTAGTGGCTTGGCGACTAAGAATGGACACTTCTAAGAAAGTGCATATCCGGCACCGACACTCATCGGACACTTCCTGACATGTGTGTTCAAATGTGTCATTATTTTTCAAATTTTTTTTAGACCTAGACACACTTGATGAACATTACATGATTAAATTGTAGATCAGACTCTGGTGACCAAGGAGAGGGGATTCATTTGGATTATAGTCTCCATTCTTGATTATTGTGTTCTAATGCTGTAGAATGGTCTTCTTTAGTAAAATGAAGGTTAGGATTTGGGTTTTAAATATCAACCATTACATATCGTATTGCCCCTTGCATATCTGGATTTTGAACTTCCGATACCATTATTCATCAATATATCAGTTGATATTGTCCGATACTGATACATATCCTTTACTGTTATTTAAAACCATTAAGATTTAACATGTATAAAGTAGAAAGGTGGGGGAAGGGTGCCTATCTACTATACCTTTTTCAGACGCCATTATTAGCTAGAGTCTTGTGCATTGGGTACAACTTTGATTTGATCGTGCCACGCTTCAATACCATTGATGACCGCCATATTTAGCCTTCCAATTGCCAGACACAAAGTTTGATCTACGTAATTTATTTTTGGATTTGACTTTGAATAAGATATGTATATTAGTCAAATATGTGAATTCTTAACCCAATTTAATGAACTGATTCTTTAATGTCCACTTTGAATTTGATCAGATATGATTTTCTCTATGTTTGGGTGCATGATAATCCACCAATCTGGATGGGATTAACACATTGATCTTTTGAGAGATTGAAGTTTTATGGAAGAATAATTAATGGATGATGTTGCTCTATGTGGGTCTCATACCTTTGTCTCACATTTATATTCTATTCTGTGAGAATTTTCTGTGTTCCTAGAATGGCTGATTATACATTATCATTTTTCTATTGCTGTTGAATGTTTTCGTGCATGTGATCATGTACCTTTATTCCGAGTTTTGACAACTTTTGAGTGTGTGTAGGTATCGTGCCATCACTAGTGCCTACTACCGAGGTGCTGTGGGTGCACTGCTTGTTTATGATGTTACCCGTCACTCAACATTTGAAAATGTCGAAAGGTGGTTAAGGGAATTGAGGGATCACACGGATCCCAACATCGTCGTGATGCTCATTGGTAACAAATCTGATCTTCGTCACCTTGTGGCGGTTTCAACTGAGGATGGAAAGTCATTTGCCGAGAGGGAGTCACTCTTCTTCATGGAAACGTCTGCTCTAGAAGCTACTAATGTCGACAATGCATTTGCAGAAGTTCTCACTCAGATCTATCGCATTGTCAGCAAGAAGGCGATGGAGTCCGCCAATGACGGAGCTGCTTCTGCAGTCCCCGCCAAAGGAGAGAAAATCGACGTTGATAAAGATGTGTCCGCGATGAAAAGAACCGGGTGCTGCTCAAACTAGGGGTTTGAACATAAATTTGATTTGCTTTAATGGGATGTGGCTGGTTTGTTGTTTTGCTGCATCTAGTATTGTACACCATGATTGTGTAGAATTTTCTCAGAGATGTTCACATTAGGAGAAGGTGACGATTTTACTTTGCTCAATTTTAAATTCATTAACCCATGATTGTTATATCATTTGTGCAAACAAAGAGCTTGATGAGGGATATAGGATATTACTGTCTATTGGCCCAAATTTGCATGATGCTCTTGTCTATTTGAATGCAATTTTTGATCCCATTATCATTATTGGGGAAATATCAGATAAATAAAAAAATGGGAAAATTGATTATGAATCAATGAAATATAAGGGTAGATTTTAATTGTATTTCAGTGATTATTTCCTTTTAATCTGATGTTTCCCCAATACAATTAATCGTCTATACAATTTTGTGGGACTAACAGGTCAATCAAAGGAAGTTTTTAACAACCCATTTTGGCCTACACATTTTTATGATATTTGTAATTTATTTTCTTATTATTGGACGAAAAAATTAACTGAGAAATTACAATTTCAAGTCTTAAGATTTGACCTTTGTAATAAAATAAAGATTAATTTTTTTTTATTTTGTCAATTTAAATTATAAACTTTTGATATTTTTTTTTAATTTAAATAATTTATCTATTTCAACTAAGTAAAATCATTAGAAAAAATGATATTTAGTCATTAAACTCAAAAAATGATATTTTTAATATTTTATGTATACTTTAATCATTAAATAAATCAAAATAGATGAATGGTTTAGATTGAAAATAAATCAAAATATTAGATTTTAAATTGATAAAATTAAAATTCGAGATTTATTTTGTTATGAAGCTTCAACCTTAAATTATTTTATATATATATATATATATATATATTTTGTAATTGTCCCAAAAATAAATAAATAAAAAATTACAAAAAGAACTCTAAGATTTGATCTCAATTACAAATCAAACCTTAACTTTTTAATTGTTTCAATTTCAATTATGAATTTTTAAATTGATATCAATTTAAACCATTTGATAAACTAACAGAAGAAAGACACTCTAGACAATTTGACCATTTTTTTCTTCCGTTACGATTGACACCCACCTTCCACCCTTACCATCGCTTATCTTTACATCTCATCTTTCCTAACCCACCACCATGGCTCCATCATTTGTTCCTATCTACTACTATTTCTTTCCTTCATTAGTTTATTATTATCCCTCTTATTTCTTCCTCAGTCCATAATTATCACGATCGTCCTGTACTATCAAGAAAGAGACTTGCTATTAACATTTCAATTAATACTTTGAACCCTTCAATTTCTTTAAAACCCCCCCCCCCTTACAAAATTCAAAACTCTAAAAATTTCTAAGAACTCCCAAATAATATCAAAATTATCCTTACAAAAATATCACACCCACCAAAATGTATATCCCTTAGCACACCCCTTAAGAACCCTTCATCTCCCAAAACCCTTAACAATTGAACTCACCAAACTTCCTCTCATCATTGAACTCACCAATATTCCTCTCACCGAGCAAGAGAGTTGCACTATTGAGAGCTGTGCTGTTGATCTATTTGTTGTCGATCTCTTCGTCATCAATTTCTATCAGAACCGATCTCTCACCATTGACCTCTCTCCGCTGCCATATTCAGACCAACAAATTAGTTATGTTCGAACCTGTGTTACTAAACATTGTAAAAACATAAAGTCATATATTTATGAACAAGTTTAACCCATCAAAATTTAATAAACAAAGATAAGTATGTATCAACTAGTTTGATTAACAAATAAAACTAAAGTTCATTGCATAACCAAAACATAAGTATGCATTAAGGTTACAACCAAAATGCTGAACATATAAACAAAAAAGTTTGGATCCAAAGTGTCAAATATATAAATAATATTTGGTTAGACGCTGCCGAACTAATGCCTTTAATTTGGCCCTTTATTATCATTTTTTTGGTATTTGTTCGAGAAGTGAGTATGGAAAAATTCGAACCATTTTCATCAATTTTTTTGTATTTAAAAAAAAAACCTTATTATTATAAGGTAATCTCCTCGGAACTGTGAATGTCATCCAAGGTGTAAACTTCCTCTGAGTTTATATTGTGATGCTCCATTCGTTTCATGGTATTGGGGTTGTTACAAAAATTTTCACTCTTTACCGTTGCCAGAGAAGTGTGTGTTGTTAAATAATTGCTATCATTGTTGTCGAAAGACTAATTACTGAAGAGTTTTTAAGGTGTGCACTTTAAGGATTTTGAAATGTTGGTGGTGATAGAAGTCTGTGCTCTCATAAATCCTATATTATGATTTGGGGGGTGAGTGAGTTTAATTGTAAGATAGAATATCTCAAAATAATTCATGTTCTTTTTGTACAAGTAATTTCATTTGAGTCTATTATTGTAAAAAAAAATTGAACAAAATAGGGTCCAAAGTATTAATTGGGATACTAATAACCTTGTTTGGTTTTAATTTTCTGAATTCAATTTTTAAAAAATTGAGTTTTTATTTTTATTGAATTTTTTTAAATAGTAATTTTTAGTTTTTAAATACACTTAATATAAATACAACATGTTTGTGAAAAAAATCTTTAAAAAGTTCAATAAATACCAAAAAAAAAAAATTCAGTATATTTTTGTATTCTTGTTTATTTATTAAGTTTTTAAATATTTTTTTACAAATATTTTACTTTTTAGGTAAATTTAGGTTAGGTCCATATAAAAAGTAAAAAATTTGTTAAAATATTAAAAAAATTCACTAAAAATAAAAAAATAAAAAATAAAAAATAAAAAATTCAATTTTTAAAAAATTAAATTCAAAAAATTGAAACCAAACAAAATAAATAGCAACACTCATCAACAAAAGTAATTAAATTATCTAAATTTTGTTTATTTCATTAGTCATAATTAAAAAATAATTAAAATTGATAGTATTTTAAAAATTAAGAGTATAAATTAAAATAATTAAAACATTATGATTTAATTTGTTACGAAATCAAAATTAATATTTTTTTTAATATAAATTTTCAAAAAAATAATAAGTAATAAGTAAAAATAAAAATCCAACTCAACAGATAGGGTCTCTATTTATTTTTTTTTTCAGTAAATTACAATTATATTCTAAGATTTTTTTTTAAATACGAATTACCTTTTGTGGTTTTAAAAATTACATTCCATCCTTTGAGATTTCTAATTTCATAGCAAATAGACAATTTTATTAATAAATTATTAATTAACAATTTTTATAATATTAGAAATATATTCTAATTAATAATTCAGATAATCTTATTATTATTTAAGAAAACGGTTAAGAAATTTTTTGTCTATTAATTTTATTAAATAAAAAATTCATAAAGTGAGATATTTATAATTTTTTAAATAATAAAAAATAATTTATAATTTAAGTGTATTTATAAATTATTTATTTTCAACACGACAGAAAGGTCTCAAAAGACGGAAAAGAAAAAAATTTCTGGAGAGAGAAACGTTGAGCGAGAGAGAGAGAGAGAGAGAGAGAGAGAAAACATCTTCCAAGTTTACAGCCAATCTGGGCCAATCCCTCCCGCGTTAAACCATTTTAACCAGAATACATAAAGTAGTTCTATATACATCCTGAGTGAGACAGGTACAGCAAAAAGAGTAGTGGTAATGGCTGGTTACAGAGCTGAAGATGACTATGATTACCTCTTCAAGGTGGTTCTGATCGGTGACTCTGGTGTTGGCAAGTCCAATTTGCTTTCAAGATTCACTAGGAATGAGTTCAGCCTCGAATCCAAGTCTACAATCGGTGTTGAGTTCGCTACCAGAAGCTTGAATATTGATGGCAAGGTCATCAAAGCTCAGATTTGGGACACTGCTGGCCAAGAAAGGTGATTTTTTTTTTTACTTTTCAGTTTCCTGATCTGGGTTTTCTGTAGATTTGTCTTTGTGAAACTATGTATGCTTTTCTGGTTATATTTTGATTTAGGGTTTGTATTTTTTTTTGTGTGTGTGTGAGTTTCTTAAGTAGGATTTGGGCATTTCTTGCCAAGAAAGGTGATTTTTAAAGTATTAGTTCGAATTCCTGATCTGAGTTTTCTTTGAACTCTGCAGATTTGTGTCTTTGTGAAGCTATGTATGCTTTTCTGATTATATTTTGATTTAGGGTTTGTATTTGTTTGTCTATTTTGTTAGTTGCTCAAGTAGAATTTGGGCATTTCTGGCCAAGAAAGGTGCCTTTTTTATTTTGTTTGTTATATTTTGTAGACTTAGGATTTGAGAAGATCTGAATGTGGGTTGGTTGTCTTGTGGAGGTATTTTCTGTTTGGTGAGTTGGGTTGGTTTGATTTGGATTTAATTGGTACGAAGAGATATGAAGAGTTTTGGATGCAATTCTGATCTCATCTACTCTTGATCGAATATGTTGATCTGGTGGTACGACTGTATGGGTCTTGCCTAGATAGTATGTTTATAACATGTTATGGTAATCTTGGTTGGAGGTAGATTAAGTTTAGATTGTTCTATGGATTGATAGACCCTCGGTCTGTACAGCTTGCTGCGATTGTTATTTGTGGCTCTCCAATAGTTTGTCTCATTAACTTGCAATGAGTTGAGTAATGGGTTCAGACTGAGATGTTCAAAATATGGTTTCTGGAGTCTGGACTGCTGTAATTTTGATAAATGAGAAGGTTGATCTACCCGTAGGAACTGAAGTGTTCATACTAAAGTTCCTACAGTCTTCTTGGTTGGTATCATTTTTGTGTATTAGCTAAGATTGGATCTTGAGTCTTGTTCATACTAAAGTTCTAGTATTACTTCTTTAATTTATTTCATGTTGTTTATGGTGTGGTAATGGTGATGATGGTGACTGTTGGGTTTTTTTTTCTTTTCTTTTGGGAGTGGGAGGGGGAGGTATTGATAGCATCAGTGGTGGTGTGTGTGGCTATTGTACTGTGGAGATATATTTTGTTTGGTGATTGGGTGCTGCTTATGATGTTAATTATCCTTTTCTAAATATTTGGATGATTTGTCCCCCCTTGGAACATATTTTTAAAATTTTAAGCTTTACCTTTTATAAAAATAATAGACAATTTTTTATTTAATTTTCTTATTGCTTGGGTTAGTTGAAACCGGAGAACTTGATATGAATTGTTGTGCCGCGTTCCTCCTAGTTTAAGCTTTTGAGACTAATGGTAATCTAATATGGTATCGGAGTTGAGATGGGTCTTGAGTGTCCTTGTGGGCCTAGTTTGCACCCTGGGTTTGTTTCTCTTGCTTCATTCATTTTTCTATCATTTCCATGTGCATCCAGACCACATGTGTTCGGGAATGTTATACACTTGTCTCACATCATTTCTTGAAACCACTGAAACTTGGTTCATAAATTCTTGAGACCTTTCGAAGCAAGGAAACATGTAATGAAGATAGATAGAATAGAAGTAACAATTTTGAATTCTTATTCTAAAATGAATATCCTATAAAAAGCTCCTAGTAAAGGAACAAACCGAGAACATTCATAGTAAAAAGAACAAATTGAATTTGTTGGTTTGTAAAGTTTTTGAGGCCTTTGAAGCAGGGAAATGTTTGCCCCCACCACAAAGCTCCTAGTGAAAGGAATAAACCGAGAACACTCACACTACTTGAAAGTCTTCAGCCCAAAGTATCAAGGCAACTCTGCTGAATGCTAACAGCATCTAACAATCCAAGAGAAGGTCTCCATTGAGTGCCCTCTGCATCCTTCAAGGTCCTCTTAAATTGAGGGCTCCACACCATGCCTGCTGAAGAGACCTCGAGGTGATTTTGGAGATTATGTATTCCACCTCTTAAACTAGTTAGTGTTAAAATTATGTTTTATGGGGATAGTCATGAAGGTTTTAATTAAATGGGTACTAAACTGATAGCTAGCCTTGTAAATGCACACTTTAAAATAAGAATCATGAGGATTTGTGCCAGGAGATTTTCCATATTTCTATTGTTAGGGTATAGCTTTGTGCAAAACATCTGAGTATTATTTTTTTCTTTTTGTAGTGTTTTTACATAGACTGTGTTTGGATTATGGATTTGGAAAAATGAAAAGGAAAAGATAGGTGAAATGTATATTTCATCCTCCTTTTCCCTTTTCCTTTTTAAATCCGTACTAGTAAAATCTAAATTCTAGATACGTGATTTATTATTTTTCCAAATTCAATCCACAAATCAATAAGATGGATACTACAATTCTCAACACTAAGTCAAATCTAAATCATGCTTCTTTCGAATGGAAGTGATTTAGATCTAAACTTAGAAATCAATAGATAGAACACAATAGACTTTAATTTGGAAAATACAATTCCAATTGGAATTGTCCTATTGCAATTGCTAAAAAACCACTAGTTAAGAGGCTGAGCAAATCCACTAAGACAAATCATGAAGATTACAACTAGACATCTCACCCAATCTACCTCCTAGTGAATCCACACCCGGTTGATTTCCAGATGCTTTCCAATCTTCAATCCAATTTGCTTTTGAGGATTTGAAGCTTGTTGAATTGAATCCACAACCTCGAACTGAGCTTTGTTACCACTGAAATCACGCTGAAGAATAGTCACAAATGAATCTCCCTTCTTTTTTTTTTGATAAATAAAAAAATCACAAACGAATCTCCCTTGAATTGTCCTTCAATTCCTTGAGATGTATGGAGATATAACACTCAATTATTAAGGGAAAACTCAAAGAACTCATTCCTATATCTCATACTCTCTGTTTCAGGAGCTTGCAGAGAGAGTTTCAGAAGAGTTAGATCTAGATCTGAAGAGCAGGAGAATTTTTAACAAACTGGGATCGAGTTGATCACTTGAGCGCACAAAAGACCGCTCTGCAGTTGTAACAAACTTTGAACACTTGAACAACTTAGAGAAATTGAGTCTTCGCTTGAGTCCACCTTTCTTTGCTCTAGCGATGAGTGCAACCATCCACTGTCTCAGAAACTCAGACTGAGAAATTGCAAGACTAAAAAGTTTTCTCGAGTGCACAAACCAAGCTTGCAGGATCTCAGATCACAGACTAAGATATTGCAGGGCTGAAAATATCGCTCGAGCGCACTTTTGATTGCTTGAGCTGTCCATGGAGCTTTTCAATTGTTCTGAAGAAGTTGAAGCTGATCAGTATGAAGGAAGATCACCCAGGACACTCAAGATCCTCACAACAATACACAAGAACAACCAATACAACTCAAAAGTGTTTGTCACACGAAATTGCCAAAACAAAGGTCCTAACACTACCCAAATTGGTGATTCAAACACAGCCTTAGGATAGTTCTTTACCCTCTCCAAGTCTTGTTGCCTCTACCATGCACTTTGTGTATGTACAAAATTTATGCAGTTTCATACAAAGTGGAGATCAATTAAGGCTGCCCTATAATGGAAATTGCCAAAACTCTTTCTTCTGACATTAGAATTAGGTGTTTCATGTGGCATTTGAATATATAAAGTAGCAATATGAAACCAATGGGACGCTGCCCTATTGATAGTAGACATAAGAGACTTTCATTTAAAGCAATCAAGGCATGCACTAGTTTAGATATGGTGAAAAATACATTTCACAAATTATCACCCTTTAATATTGTTTGATGTGGTGGTGTTGTTAGAAATTTATTTATTTATTTTGAGTAAGTTCAATTTTATAGTTATGTTATGGTCTACTACAAGAGTGATTAATCATTTGCTTTTTCTTTTAATTATTGAATGCAATCAGTTAACTTTTTCCTAAGCATTTGAACAGGCTATGTTAAAAGTTAAGCAAAAGCACGGCTGTGGTGGACTTAAAGAATTCCGCTGCATGAAAATCTTATAATTTATGGCATAGAATGTAATATTGTTGTTTGCTTCTTCTCTCATCTGCGTGTGTGTTTTAATTTAGTTTAATTTAATTTAATTTATTTTTAATATAAAATTTTCAGTCTCAGCCCAACATGTCATATATTCCATGCCCAGACATTGGAACACAAAAATACACAAATGTTAACTTCCAAGCAATTGAACCTTCATAGGATGATTGATGCTGCTTGCATGCTTAAACTATTTCCTTCTTGCTTCTAAGATCTAGGAATCATTGGCTATGAAGCACGGGTATAGGTACAAGTATTGGTACTGGTGTGATACGGGTACGTCGATACGGTAAAATCTAAAAAAAGTAGAGTACGGGTACGGGTATGGTTTGGTACGCTTCTAAAAATATATTTTTTAATTTAGAGTAATGTAAAAATTAATTAAATGATTTAATTTATTAAGATTCAACTTACAATTAACCTTTAATGCCAAAAGTAGAGGTATAAATCAAAATTAAATGTCAATATATTTTACGAACCATAGTTTAATTTTAAAAACATGCTAAGCATAAAATTAAAAATAAAAAAGAATTCTAGTGAAAGGAGTTTTATCTCTGTAGTAGAAGAAAATATTGTTTCAACTGAGGTACGGTACGGTTTGGGCATATAGTAGGTACGTTTGGGTACGCCAAAAATTAAAAAGAAAAAATTTGGGTACGTCTTTCGTGTACTCGGTATATATGTAGAAGTATCATATAAGGTGCCATACACTGGTAAGTACCCGTTACGTGTACGGCATGTTTTTTGAAGTACCCATACTTCATAGAATATTGGCCATACTTTGGATAAGTTTTTATTCCTTATTCCAAATTTGTTAGCCCACATACTTTGATTATTGAGAAAATAAACAATTGTGAAAGCATATTTCCAATTTTCAGTTTGTTTTAATCATTTTGATCTTTAAAAGAGACCAGAAAGCATCTTTAGTAATTGTTTGGTTGTAGTTTTGCTGTGGTATCTCTTCTTGCCTTTACTTTATTTTATTTTTTTTAATTATTTATTTATTTATTTATTTTTTTTGGGGGGGGGGATTTTTTGTTTTGGTCTATTTTCTGTTCAAGGATTGACATTTCTATGGGATCACTCTTTAGAAGTGCATAAAACCTCATCATCTTTTTGTCACTCTTTATTTTAAGACCTTATTTTCTTTATGTATTTCATGTGATTAAGTTAATTCTTTAACTTCTTACAACTTGTAATGACTCCTAGCTAAATCATGAGGGCATACATCAATTTGACATTTTGACAACTTTCAACTGCCTCGAGTATTCATTTTGATGAAGTTTTCAATTTCATAATTTAATTACTACTCCCACTTGCAATGCTTGACCACTTAAGGCTCAATTTTGACTCACATAATTAATCCTTCAATACATAAGATATGTGCTCAATTTTCTAGTTTGTTCTTAATCATTTGAATTTAATTTTGCTTTCTAGTGTTCAAGTGAATCATGCATTCATAAGTAATACATGAACATATAAGAACTGAAAGTGCAAGACATAAAGAGATTAACACAAGAATTTGTAGTGGCTTGGCGACTAAGAACGGACCCTTCTAAGAAAGTGCAAATTCGGCACCAGCATTCATTAGACACTTCCTGATATGTGTCGAACACACGGCCAAATGTGTCATTATTTTTAAAATTTTTTTTAGACCCTACACGCACTTTGGTAACATTATAGGATTAAATTGTAGGTCAGAATCTGGTGACCAAAGAGAGGGATTCATTTGGATTATAGTCTCCATCCTTGATTATTGAGTTCCAGTGCTGTAGAATGGTTTTTTTAAAGAAAAATGAAGGTTAGGATCTGGGTTTTAAATATCAATTGTTATGTATTGTATTGCCCGTTACATATCAGAATTTTGAACTTCCGATACTGTTATTCATCAATATATCGGCTGATATTGTCTGATATTAGTTGATATATGAATGTATTGCCGATACTGATACACATGCCTATACCGTTATTTAAAACCATTAGGATTCAACATGTATAAAGTAGAGAGGTTGGGGGTCATTTAAAACTATTAGGATTCAACTTGGGGGGGTTGGGGGGCCTACCTACTGTACCTGTTTTTAGACGCCATTATACGCCCGGGGGGGGGGTAATCTACTGTACCTGTTTTTAGACACCATTATTAGCCAGAGTCTTGTGCATTGGGCACAACTTTTTGTTGATTGTGCCACACTTCAATACCATTGATGAGCACCATATTTACTTCCAATTGCCAGACACAAAGTTTGACCTATGTAATTTATTTTTGGATTTGACTTTGAATAAGATTTGGATATTTAGTCAAATAGGTGAATTCTTAAGCCAATTTAATGAACTGATTCTTTAATGTCCACTTTGAATTTGATCGGATTTGATTTTCTCCATGTTTTGGTGCACAATAATCCACCAATCTAGATGGGATTAACACAGGGATCTTTTGTGAGAGTTTTGTGGTAGATTAATTAATGGATGATGTTGCTCTGTGTGGATCGCACACCTTTGTCTCACATGTGTGTTATATTCTGTGAGAATTTTGTGTGTTCCTAACATGGCTGATTAAATATCATAATTTTTCTATTGTTGTTGCATGTTTCGTGCATGTGATCATGTACCTTTGTTCCAAGTCTTGACAACTTATCACTATTGAGCGTGTAGGTATCGTGCCATCACTAGTGCCTACTACCGAGGTGCTGTGGGTGCGCTGCTTGTTTACGATGTTACCCGTCACTCAACATTTGAAAATGTCGAAAGGTGGTTAAGGGAGTTGAGGGATCACACAGATCCCAATATTGTTGTGATGCTCATTGGTAACAAATCCGATCTTCGTCACCTTGTGGCGGTTTCAACCGAGGATGGAAAGTCATTTGCTGAGAGGGAGTCACTCTTCTTCATGGAAACGTCTGCTCTAGAAGCTACTAACGTCGACAATGCATTTGCAGAAGTTCTCACTCAGATCTACCGCATCGTCAGCAAGAAGGCGATGGAGTCGGCCAATGACGGAACTGCTTCTGCAGTCCCCACCAAAGGAGAGAAAATCGACGTTGGAAAAGATGTGTCCGCAATGAAAAGAACTGGGTGCTGCTCAAACTAGGGTTTAGAACAGAAATTTGATTTGCTTTAATGGGATGTGGCTGGTTTGGTTTTTTTGGCTGCATCTATTATTGTACACCATGATTGTGTAAAATTTTCTCAGAGATGTTCACATTAGAGGAGAGGGTGAGGATTTTACTTTGCTCAATTTTAAATTCATTAACCCATGATTGTTATATCATTTGTGCAAACAAAGAGCTTGATGAGGGATATAGGATATTACTATTTATTGGCCCAAATTTGCATGATACTCTTGTCTATTTTAATGCTATTTTTGATCCCATTATCATTATTGGGCAAATATCATATAAAAAAAAAGAAAAGGGAAAAGTGATTATAAATCATTGAAATATATGGGTAAATTTTAATTGTACTTCATTGATTTGGAATTACCTTTCTTGTTTCTTTTTGGTCTGATATTTTCCTTATACCACAAGTCCTATTTTTATTTTAATTTTATGTTAAAATTTATCTAACAAAGTCCTGTATTCCATTTCAATAAATTTTACAGTCCATGTAACTATGGCTTAGTCTATGAGGTGTTTGAAATGACCTTGTTATGTCTAGGAAAATAGTGTTTAATTAACTAGCCAGGAAGTCGAAGACTAGTTGATTATTCTGTTTTTATGTTGTTTAATTTGCCTAATTACCATATCAGTGTCTGCTACTGGCATCACTTTCGATGACTTTTTCGAGTGTTTACGATTTTTTTTGGTGACTGGTGCTCTGGCGGCAGAGGGATAAAAATAAAAAGCATATATTTTAATTTGTACTTTTTATCAAATAATTTCATTAATTATGTTCCTACAACCAAAACAAAATAATTTTTGGACCAAACACTATACACTGATAAAAATGAATCTCTCACCAATTATAAAAAAAGAAAAGAGAATCTCATAATTTTTTTTGGAAACGAGGTAATAGGGGGTATTGGGGATGTATTTGCGCGGGTTACGCAGTAGTAATTGCTGTATAGTGAAATGGGTTCATTTTGAGACTTATTTCGATAATTTGAACCGTTCATATTTTAGAATACACCAAGTAGAATATATATGCCTGTAAAAAATCAAATTAATCGGATATAGTTTATCCATTCATCTCCTCACATTTGTATTCATTTTAATACTTTATGAATGTGTAAACGATATCCGATTAACTTCTCACATTTGTATTCATTTTAATACTTTATGAATAGGTAAACGATATCTTGATTTTTTACGGACATGTTCTACTTAATGTATTTTAAAATATGAACGGTTCAAATTATCGAAATAAATTTCAAAATAGGTCTATTTCACCGCACAACAGTTACTGCTGCGTAACCCGTGCAACAACATCTCCAATTCCGGTATGGCCATCTAGGTTGCTTCTATTTGTCTTTAACTTCAACTAAATCTACTTATAACTAATAAAGATCTCATTAAATATTAATTTATGCCGATAATCTGGCATTTGTATTGTATCTATAAAAATTAATGAACCCAATGTGATTATGTCCACAATCATCATCAGTGACAGTGACTTGGTATGGATTTGCATGTGACGCCGTTTCATACACGTGTAACAACATCATGGGACATATAATCACGCAAAGGCCATTTAAGTTTCTGATTAATTACAACAAATTAATTAAATTTTAGAGGTTGATTACTGGCTAGACATTGTCATTAAATTAATTTAATTTATCTTAACAATACAAGATGACTACAAAATAATTCAGGGGCCACTTGGGGGTTCCCTCACCAACTACTTCTCTTAAATTAAATTCATTTATACCATATTATAATTGGTATCAATTTAATTAATGAATTTAAAGATGAAGATGTGAAATGTTTTTTTTTTTTTTTGTGTATCTTACACATGAAAGGCCTGACAAAATTCGATTTACATTATCAAAATAGGATCCGTGGCAAGTTTTACGAGTTCGGACACTATCCTTCCATCCTTCATGGACTAGAGGGGATCCCAAGTCCAGGATTTGAGATGGTGTTAAAATAAAATGTCATAGATTTTGATTTTCAAAAAAAACCCTTTCTAACTTGTTTACAATACAAAATTGTATAGAAAGGAGGTTAGGATTTGAAATCCAATATTTGAGATGGTGTTGATCGGTGGTGTTTGGGAAGCAAGTTCCCAAATTTTTTTCTCATTTTTTTCACTAAAAGACAAAAGTTTTGCAAAACCAAAAAAAACACATCCAAACAAAATATCACATCCAACCCCATAATCATTTCACTTTTTCTCTCACAAACATCACATCCAACCACATAAAAACTCAACTATCTTCCCAAACACTAAAATTTTTTTATCTCATAAAAACCTACATCTAATAAAATCTACATAAAAACTCACTTCCCAAACACCATCGATATAAAATGTCATAAATTTTGATTTTCAAAAAATGTCTTTTTAGCCTATTTAAAGTATAAAATTATACAGAGAATAAGGTCAAGTTTGGGAAGACTAAATAAGTGCACTTTTTGTCTTTTTGGACAAAAAAATTGAGGTTGAAAATATGGATATTTGGGTTAACTTTTTGACTTTTTATGGAAAAATATGTAATAAAAAATTGTGAAAATTGGTTTTTAGAGGAAAATTTGAATTGGGAGTTGTGCAGCCGTAATTGTTGACTTTTGATGAATAGTATTAACCTTTTAACTTTTTGAGTAACTTTTTGACTTTTTGAATTATTTGAGAGTAACCAAACTTGGCCTAAGTTAGGATTCCAAATGAAGACCTTCGGTTTGGTAAATAAGATCTTTATTACTTTAGCCAAACACAATGTGTGTACTTTTAAATAAAAATAAATATTTGTACTTTTCATATTTAACAATGTACCCATTGAGTGACAAACACCGCTAATATATATATATATATATAGGAAAATGTCTCGTAGTTCAAATTTTGTGGCTCAAAAGTGGCTCAAATGGCCAAAACGACGTCGTTTTGGTCATTTTTATGTTGTTCTGTACTCAAAACGACGTCGTTTTGACCATTTGAGTCACTTTTGAGCCACAAAATTTGAACTACGTAGCATTGTCGATATATATATAAAGACGAATTATCGCAATTTGATGAATTCGTCATGTTAAATTATCATATAATAGTAATGTTCATGTAACCAGTGGCTGAGCCATAATTTTGGCTCAAAGGGGGCATTATTGAGTTGAAATCTTAACAAAATTCACAATCAAACTACCTAATTTTTATTTGATGGTAAGAATAAAAATCACTGTAATGTAAATATTATATTTAAATATAAGCTCGAACCAATCAATCTTAATCATTTTTTGTTTTTAGTTTGATTTTATATATGATGATCATATGGTTTGAAAAATAATTACATGTCTTATAAAATATGAAAATGAAATTATATTAAATTGCACACACAAAACATAGGTAGATAGGAATAAAAAAGAAAAGAAATGAGAGAGAAGGTGAGTAAATAATACGAAGACACTAATATATATCACTTATTTTTTTTACAGTTTTGAATCATTGAATTACATAGTAATAATTGTTGTTAATTGTGTAATAAGTATTTCTAAACAAAGAAACTAATTATGAGTATTCATATAATAGGTGATATAACAAAAAATTCAATGACATAAAATATTTCTCTAATATAAAAAATTTGTGACAAATAGTAACATATTAAACAAGTTTTTCATTATTATTAATTACAATATTGAAAATTTTTACAAAAATATTTCACTTAAATTTTTACGATTGACTTCAAGAAAGATTAAAAAAAAAAAAAAACTAGTATTATTTGTAACTAGTGTATTATGGACAATATAACAAAAAAGTCATAGATATAAGTTTTAAAATAAATTATATAATGATAAAGTAATTTTTTATACATGAAATTTGAGTAAAAAATAAATATAATAGTAATACCACATCATAATTGATATGTAATATTACCAACCAATAGTAAAGAAACACATGGAGGATAAACTTCAAATGTGAAATGTAATTAACAATCTAATAAATTTTATATCTTTATTGAGATTAATTATGTTTGCATGTCAATAATGATAGACATTACCATTATATTAAAATTTTTATAGATGATAATATGACTTATCATAATCCTTTTATTTTCAATCAAAACAACCATTGTTGTTCTTATAATTTTAAAAATGTCATTGACATTTCACTCTAAATAACCATTTTACAAATTTTTTTATTTAAAACATTTTCTTTATATTTAAAAAATAAAATAAAAATCAAAACGCAGGGAGCACGTGATCCCCTGGGCCTATGTGCCTCCGCTACTACATGTAACTAACCACCGAAATTATTAGTAGTCATCAGATGAGTCCAGCTATTATTGCTTAATAGTTGATTATATGTGTTCATCACTTGACTTTAAATCTCAGTTAATTATTTATGTTTTAGTTTTCTATTGCTGGGAAATTTTGGTTTGCGCCTTCTTCTTATGTTCATTGGTGTATATAAAAAACGAGGATTGACTTGAGTTAATAATATACATTTTTTTGATGGTGAGTTGATAAGTTGTTGTACATAGACACATTTGCAACAACAAATAAATAAAGGGGACTTGCACTATAAATCCAATTTTAAAAATTTTAGGGCAATAGTCTAAAGTTCTATTATTTTGGAACTAAAAGGATAAAATAATTTAAAAGATCATATTATCCTTACCTGTCCATCTCCGTTCACGTTATCTATTTGTCCATATGTCATTCTCCTTATTTGTTCACGTTACCTATATGTGCACCTATCTGTCTATATCACTACTATCACCAATTGCCAACCGGCCACTTCTAGCCATTTTTTTAAACAATTGGCTGATGTTAGTGTGGTAGCAATGAGGTAAAAATATATATATATATATATATATATATTCAATATCAAAATAAAAAAATACTTAAAATGAATTACCATAAAGCAAAAATATGTTTACTAGTAATATTTTGAACATCTTTTTCTAAAACATATTTAACACTTTTACAATCAACACATAATAGGAATTTTTTATTTGAAATGTCATTTTGAAATTTACTAATACATAAAACGATAGATAAAATTTCTTTTTAATAGTAATATAATTTTTCTGTGCCTTGTTCCAAACACCAGAATGAAAAAAACACAATTTGTTCAGATGACTGGGGAGTGTTTTTCTGAAGGAGAATGCCACCATAACCAACATCAGAAGCATCAGTCTGAATAATTTTGAATGAATTATCAGTAGGAATGCCAATACAAGGCAATGTCTTGACATATTTTTTGACTTGTTGAACAATCGCAGTATGAGTAGAAGATCAAAGAGGAGGGTTATCTTTCAACCTATCAAAAATGGGTTGACAAGTTTTCCTAAGGTCTTTGTAAAATTCAGCAATGTAATTTAAGGAACCTAAAAACCGTTGTAACTAGGTTTTGTCTAAGATTTCATCAGAGAATTTCATCAGTGAACTTAGAAGCAAACTCAATAGATCGATTGATAGGAAGAATAATACTTTGGTGGATATCATAACTTAAAAATCTAACTTTAATTTGGAATAGTTTAATCTTAGGAGCAGAAATGACTAGATTATTATATTTGATAATATGGAGAAAAGAATTAAGATGTTTCCAATGTTAATCGAGTGACTTAGAGAAAATGAGAATATCATCTATGTAGACAATAGAAAAATGACAATAGATATTAAAAATTTCATTCATAATGTTTTGAAATTCACTAGGAGCATTTTGTAATCCAAAGGGCATGACATTCCATTCGTAATGGCCAAAAAGTGTAGTAAAGGCAGTTTTATAGCGATCATTATGATGAATTTGTATTTGCCAAAATCCACTTTTAAGATCAAATTTACTAAAGATGTCAGCTTGATCTTTTAATGAGATCTTTTTTATTAGGGATTTGATAGCGTATCCATTCTAAAACTTTGTTTAACGGTTTATAATTAATCACTAATCGTAGAACACCACGTTCAAGTTCAAGACCAAAGTGACTTGCTATTACTAATGATGTTATTTTTTAATAATTCATTAATATCTTTTTTGCACATTTTCCACTAATTCATGATTCATTTGAATAGGTCGAGACTTAGTAGAAATTTGTCTTTCATTAAAAATTTTAATATAAGGGAGTGTAACTATATGTTTTTTCCTATGCTAGAAAACACTAGGTAAAGTGGAACAAACGGAATTTTCTAATTGGTTTTTAAATTTATCAATTTTGAATATAAGAATTAGATTAGTCAGTTGAGTTTCAATTCTTTTGTATTATATTTCTTCTTTGAGAAATTTGAGTTGTTTAGTTAATCGATTAATAGATTGGGATATAGAATATTCTTTTAATTGATTTAATTCTTTAATTTCAGGAGGAGACAAGAACTTAAAAGTCACTATTTGACCAAAAGCTTGTGTGGTTATGCCACGGTTAGTAGTGGTAAATGGATATAGTAAAAAAATAAATGGAGTTCCTAGAATGACTTTGTCGGTCATATTTCTGGCTAGAACAAAAGATGTTTTAAAACAAATATTATTTTGACAAATATGTACTTTGGATAATTTATATTTAATATGCATTTGGCTTCCATTAGCAGAATTTAATTGTTCACTAGTTTTATGATAATTTTTCGTGGGGATTAAACCTTGTTGAATACAATTTAAATCAGCGTCAGTATCAATGAAAGCTATGACTTCTATTTTAAAGTCATTAATAACTAGTTTGACTTTTGAATGCCATTTTTGAATATAAATTCTATTAATAATATTTAAACGATGACTATCATTGTGATTACCACTATTAGATTTAGTTGATTGATTATCAAAGATGACGTGGCTAGTGTCACGACCCGCTCCTCGTACCCAAGGGTTAACTATCGTGATGGCCAGTAACTGAGGTTACCTCCGGCCAATTCTTGAACAAATTAATAAACGCGAGCGGAAACAATATTTAAGTGAGGGTGCCAAAATAATCATCGGAGCTTCTATTTTTATTACAAAATTTATTAACCAAAAATGCCGATATTTACATGTAAAAATATCATAAAAATGTTGTGTGTGTCTATTCCTCAGCCCCGCGTCTAAGACTTTCCAAAAGCTATTTCTGAATTGCATTGTTTCATGAAAATTGGTAAACAGCTATAAGCACATAGCAGAGTGGGAAATATTATATTAAGAGTATAAGGGACACAAAATAACCATGGATAGTTATGTGACTAAAATATTTAAAATAACTTAGTCTGAACAAATAATCATTTAAGTAGCAAAACTGAGATTATGTAAATAAATAACCATATCCACGGTATCGAACAAAATAGAACAGAGGTCACATGAGTGACAGTCAGAACAGAGGTATGGATTCAATAGTTAGCTCGTACGGATTATAGAGGTGGCTCCCACAATAGTGTAGCACTTATCACCGCACAGCACTTTGCTCCACACAAAACATAGGTTAATAGATTTATGACAATAGAGGGCTACAAAGTGACCAAACAGAGCCCAATGGTTATTTAAGTCCCCAAGACGTGGGACTCCCGTGGTGGTACTTACAAAACATAATTGTTTATAAGGTTATAGTCAAATATTCTTTAAAATATAACAAACATATCCATGGGTTTCATATTAACAAATAGGGTTCAGAAAATAATTCACGTAATTGAAATATTAATATAATTTATAATAATTTATAAAACATAACTTGTATAAAATAAATATGGTAAGTCAAAACATACGTAAAATATATTATGGTAACTCAAGGTATAATATAACTCACCTTAAAAGTAATACCTTACTCTTTCTTTCTACTACCAAAAACCCTTTTGACTTCCATTATTTTCTTTTCCTTTTCTTCGTTTCATTTCCCTTCCTTTCTCTCTTTTTTTCCCTTTTTCTTTCCTTTCTTTCTTTCCACACCTCCTCCCTATAAATGGGGATAGGTAAGCACATCAGTTGGCCAACACGTGACCAGCGTGTATCTTTCCCAGATTTGATTTATAAATTATATAGATTTATACTTATCTTTAATAAATATTTAAGATAATTATACTTTGGCTCAGTTTTTTAATATAACTATATAAATAAATTAATCCCTAATTAAATTACACTCTATTGTATACCAACATAAAATTAATTATTTATTTTATTGCCACACCCATTATTATTATTATTATTATTATTATTATTATTTATTTACTCTTACTTTAATATTTATTTGTTGACTATCTTTAACTTTAATTTGGCCCAACTAGTATTATAATTTCATATTTATGATAATTTAGCCCAAAATAATAATCCCTAATTAATCTCATATTTGATAATCCAGTGCCAAATTTGTGACAACCTTCGCCACTGATTACTGCTAAACTGTGACTGAACATGATAAGTAACTGGTTAGACTGAAATTCTGAACTGATTGTGTGTGTATGTTGTTTTAGTGCGTTTTTATCTGTTTGCCATTGATTTATCTGTTTATGTTTTAAGTTTCGAACTATAACTTGAAGGCCTTATCGGCGGCCGAATCAGAAATTGATTGGTATTTCATGCTAATTAGAATTTATATGATTTTATGGTAGGTTTAATTTAAATTTGATTTGGAATGATTAAGTTAGATTAAATAAGCTAAGTTACATTAGTTGGAGTTTATTGTAATTTTGCCATTGAGTGGCCATTTCCTATACACTTGTTTGGGACTTAATTAGGACATTCCATACATCATTTCATCATCCTTCTTGAGACCAAAACCGTAAACAAGAGAGGGAGAGTAGGAGAGCTTTGGTTTCAACAAGAATTGCTTGGAGAATTAGAAGAATTGAAGAGTAGATTGCATAATTGAGCTTCTAGACTTGAAATTGAGGACCTAAGGTAGGATATTTATCCTTTAGTTTATGAATTCAAGTTGGTTCTTGCATGTTTCATGAGTCATTAGTGATCTAAGTCAAGTATTGGTTTAAAGAGTTGATTTGAGTAGCTAAATCATGCAGGCATGTACACATTGTTGAGTTTTGAGGTTGATTTCATGGAAATCCTCACATGCATGTTTACATTTTGGTTGAAGTCCATGAATTCATCATGTTTTTGAGTGAATTGACTCATTTGACCAAGTATTTGAAGCTTTGGTTTCAATTGAACACTTGCATGTTACATATACATTATGTTCATGAAGTTTTGTTTGGATTTGTGTTTAATTGAACTACCTTTGGGCTTTGATTTTGCAAATTGATCTTTGAAACATGTCATATTATGAGTTTTAAAGTGTTTTCCAGAAAATTGGCCCAAAAGAATCGAATTTGATGCTTTAAATGTTGAATTTGAGCTTGGAGGTTCAATTTGGAAATTCCAGATTTTGGACCCACGCTCGAGCGTAATAATTCACGCTCGAGCATACACTCTGAGTACATGCATCCCGCTCGAGCGGGGAAAGTAACGCTTGAGCGTGAAATGTGTGTATCCAGTACTTTTCATGTGTTTACAGTTCGCTCGAGCGAGGGAATGCACGCTCGAGCGAGGACTTGTGTCTCACGCTCGAGCGGAGGTCGAGCGCCCATCGAGTGTGAATTGCATGCATCTAGTACTTTTACTTGAATTTACAGTCCGTTCGAGCGAAGGAAGTCGCGCTCGAGCGGAGATCCTTTGTTTGCATGTCCGCTCGAGCGTAGAAAGCCATACTTGAGCGAGACCCTTGTTTTCTGAAAATTTTGAAAAGTGTTTTAAAGTAAAGCTTTGTATCCTCATTTCATTCTAGGCATTCCTAGGCCTAGTTTAAGGCATCTTAATGAGGCTATTGATGTAGAACCAGACCGAGTCAAGATAGGGACTAAGTTGTTGATTCCCAAGTGTGTAACTTAGTGTGTGTTCGTTCTGTAACTGTGTAGGGTTGGCATCCGAGGACGCTCATTAGCTGCTTATAGCCCAGTGCTATATGAGTAACAATGTTGTAAAGATATGTTCAATTATGAATATTTTCTGAATGATCAACTGTTCTGTTTACTGAAACGTTATTGTTTAATGAATGAATGTTTATCCTATTTGTAAACTGTATTCGTGGTATCCATAGCAATTTACTGTTACTGCTACTGTCACAGAGATCTCTGTCGGTTTCCATGTTTGGAACCACTACTGTTTACTGTTATGATGGCCATCAACTTACTGTTCGGTCTGTTAAGACCTACTGTACTGTTTTGCTATGGGATGTACCACATATGACTGCTATGGTTTCTAAATGACTGATATGACTGCTTGATGACTGAAAGGACATTCATTCTTAACCTCTTTACACAATTGTTATTCACTGGGCTTTAGCTCACTGTTTATATTTATATGTAGGTGTCCAGGCACCGGACCGGAGCTAGGAGCGTCGAGTTAACTTCCTTTTTGTCAAGCCAACCATTGTGCCTCACCTCGAGGTTCCAAGTCTGACCGAGCTAAGGCTGTTTTAGGGTGTCTCAGTCTCACCCTTCCATCTCTGTTTTGTAATACTGTTTAAGACTTGTACTGTACTGTGCTAATTAGGGATTTGGTCCCTAACTTGAATGTTGTACATATGGTGTATATATGTTTTGCTTATGAATGTGAATATGTTACAAAAAAGTCTTTTTGCATACAGACTGTCACAGCTCATTGGACATCTTTTATATTCTGTCTTTTTGCATACAGACTGTCACAGCTCATACAGACTGTCACAGCTCATTGGATATACAAACTCTGTATTACTGTCTTTACTGTTAAGCAGGCCTTCGGTAATCATGGATTACTGGCCGGTTACGGTACTAAACCCATAGGGACGGGTTTGGGTTGTGACAAAATTAGATTCTGTATTTATTATTATTTATTTAATAATATATTATCACATATAACAACAATACTAGTATAAAATTTAAGGGACAACTTAAATTTTCGGGTTGTTACAGCTAGGATCAGGACTAGAACTAGATTCACTAGAGGAAGTATCATTATTATTTGGAAATCATTAAGATTTTTATTGATTTTTAATATTGTAATTTCTTCTTCTAATGATTTGTCTTTAGCCTTTAACTCTTGAATGGTTAGTTTAATTTGGTTAATCTCATTTTGTAACTATTGTAAAGTGATTTCTTTATGTTTATTTTTTTGGAATCTTTTTAAAGTAGTTGTGAGGCTAATAATTGGTTTATCTTAATGAGGTTTTTTTTGTCTTTATTCATTAGTAAAGATTTTAACTTATTAGTGTATTTTCTTTTTAATTCAGGATTTTCTAATTTACTAATTAATTCTATTAAAGAATCTTCTTCTTGTTGTGATTTACTAAGAATATTAATTTGTTAACAGCAAGTATTATTACAGCCTAATTCAATTTCTCCGTCAGTATTTTCACTGGGAGAGTAATAAGTAAAAGTATCATTCAAGGGAGTGGAGTTACTGGATGATGGACTAGAATGAATAGGAGATTGATTTGGGGTATTAGTTATTTTAAATATGTTGAATATTTGACTTTGATGTTCTTCAGTAATTTGTAGTTGATTAAACTTATTCTTAAGTTTTTCTTTAAGTTTTCATTTATTAGAATAATAACCATTTTTTCCCATAATTATAACAAGTAACATCTTGGGTAGATTTTGACTTTTTTTTTTAAAGTGATTAGTTTGTTTGTGATATTTCTTTTTTGGTTTAACATAATACTTATCAGGTGATTTGGTAGGTGAATATTTCTTCCTATATTTAGCAGAGTATTTGTGTGAAGATCTTTTGTTATGATGTTTGCGTTGTGATGGTGCGACAGAAGGTAGACCATATTGTTCGCAGAAATTTCTTAATTAATATTTAGCTTCATATTTATCTTTAGCAGTTTTTTGACTAAGTTTCAAATCTATACACATTTTTAATCCTTCTTTTTGAATTGTACTAATGATGTCACCATAAGTTAGATTATCATATTCTATAATACCAGTAGGTTGACTAATGTAGACACCCCATTTTTGACCGTTCTCAAGACTTGGACGTCACCGCTTGAACACTCGGTGATCATCCATGTTTGTGTTCGTCTTGAGTTCCCGGAGGTCTTGGCTACGCGCCTTGCCTCAGGATCTCTCGACTCGACTGTTTTGTGTCTGGTTTTGCACCAAACACTTGTGTTTTGCCTTTGAGAGGAAGGGTAGGGCTTGTAGACCATGCCCACCCATCACCGGCCAGGGCTTGAGGCCAGCGGCTGTGTTTTGTGGCCACCGGCCAAATGTTTGGCCGGCCGGCACTATAGATGGCCGGCCGGCTATCTTTTTTTGGTCAATTGCATCTTTGGCCGGCCGACTACTGTGCATCTGCTTTTGCAGATATTTTCTCACAGCTGGCATGCATTTGGCTCCCCTCCATACACGTGTATGGAGGGATCTCTCTCTTTAGAAGCTTGTCTTGTAAGCTTTACAAGACAAAAAGCTCTATAAAGGGAGGTCTTCTCTCTTGTTTGAGGGGTTGGACATTTTTAGACAGCCATTTTTAGGGTTTGAGTTCTAGGGTTAGGGTTTGGTTCATATCCTATCTCTATCTCTCTCTCTTGTGTGTGTTTTGTCTTATTTTTGCTCACAAACACCCACCATCACACCATCTCTTGGAGCTGAGGCCCTTGGGGTTGTTTTTAGAGTTTTGGAGCTGGTTTCAACCTAAAGAAGCTGCTGAAGCTCCATTGTTGAAGAGGGTCTTCAAGGGTAAGAAGCTTGTCCCTTTATTCCCCATTTTTGCAAAGCTTTTCTACCTATCTTGCAGCTGTTTTTTGGCTTTGCATATAACACATAAAAGTTCTATTTTTAAGGCCTCTAAATAGTTTGTTAAGAGTGTTTTAAGCTTTGGGGTTGTTTGACCCCTCTTAAGCCTTGTTTGGCCCTTGTTTTGTGCTATTTTGTGTGAGCTCCGGGACCATAGTGTTTGGGCCTCTTCACCACTGAAATCTTAAGGGATTTCAGAGGTGAGGATGGTGCCTTGAGGTCCTAGGAAGGAGAGGGCCACCCCCTCTCCTTGTTGTCCTTGAAAAGGACCATTTTTAGCCTCTTGAGGGAGCACCATGTTTAAGTGTGTGTTGGCCATGCCTTAGCTGATTTTTGCGCTTATTATGTTATAATATGCCTCTGTTTTGAGTTGGTTTTGGTACACCATGCTTGCTTAGCATACATGCCTTGTAATGCCATTTTGTTGCCTTAACATGCATCTAGGTTTTAACCCTTATTCAAGCATGTATTAGGCCTAGCTTTGTGAAGCTTTTGCACTTGTTTTGCCATGTTTAAGCTCCGTCCTTGGCTATTTTGGTCGACCAAGGCTCCCATTGTATAGTTCTTTTGCATTTTGGCTTGTTAGCCTTAAGTTTTGGACCATTATTGCATGTTTAGCCTATCTTGTTTGCTTGGTTTGGCACCATCTTAACATGATTTCAGAGCTTATATTGCATGTCATTAGTCCATGCTTAGCCTCTTTTAAGTGTGCTTGAAAGTTGCCTTTGTTTGCTTAAGTGTTGGTTCATTAACATATGCATTCTTGCATGTGTGTTTGGTCCCATTTCTTGAGCTTTTGGCCACTGTTTTAGGCCTAGTTAGGGTTGCCTAAATCATGTTTAAGTCCATCCTTTTGCTTGTTGCATATGCTCCTTGTATGTTGTAGCATATTGGTGAGTTGTTGCATGTTTGAACTTGCATGATTGAATGAAGTCACATGCTTGCTTGCATGCTTAAACACCTACATTGTACCTTGCATGCTTGTTGGTTGCATTGTCTTATGCCTTGCATGTTTTGTATGCTTCTTTGCATTTCCATGTTGCATGCTAGCCAACATGCTTAGGATTGCATTGCATAAGCATGCATGCTAGACCTCTTGAGATGAGTATGATAGAGGTTGGGCCTCCTTGCGTGTTTATTTGGTTTGCATTTCATTTGAAATTGAAGTTGCATACTTGATTCTTTGGGCCATCATGCATGGAAATGCGTGATTAGTGGTCCGAGAATCGAGGCTCATGTCCCTTTAAGTCATAAACATGATAGGGGATATGATTGGTGCATACATTGCTTGAAATGCATTGCCATGCCAAGTATTGCCCTCTGCTGCTGTCAAACCAGATTCTGCAGGAACTTTTGTCTGACCGGCCACATTTAGTGCCGACCGGCCACCATTGTTGGCCGATGGATCAAGTTTGTGGCCGGTGACCATTCTACATGGCCGGTAGTGTTCTCCTTCAGCCGGTGGTGTTCCCTGGGATCCATAGAGCAAACCCTGAGACTTTGGCAGTCATCAGAGGAGCAGAGTAGGGAAAACAGAGGCATCTTGAGCATGACAGTGGATTTCCGGGCGAAACCGAGCGCGCATGCATCGAGCCCTCTCCCCGAGGCTGCTGTTTATTGCTTTCTTAGATTTTCTTAGATTAATTAAATTGTTTAATTAATTTAGTTGGTTTGTAATAATTAATTAGCTAGGATAGTTAATTCATTATTCGAATTGTATTATTCTTTTGGTCCCTCCGAGCGAGGGCAAATTTGTAATAAGTGTGGGTGAGTGTGTGTATGTCTTCCAACCCCCACTTCTTTCTCCCTTTTACTTACCTGCTTTGATGGTTAGTATTAGGGCATGTTTACTTTAGCATATCCTATGCTATGCATGCGTGCATCATTCATCAATGTTGCATGCACCGAGCTCGGCGCATCATGCTAATCAGATTATATTTCAAAATAAATGTGAATACATGCTACTTGCACATTTCACATGTCATCCTTAGATTAGCCGAGCCTATTCTAGTGACATTTTGTATGCGATGCATTAGGCACTTAACATGAACTTGGATCATGCATTGACTGCTAACATGTTCTTGTTTTGGCACGGAGTACGATGTAAGTATTTTATGCTTTAGCATACCGCATGCGTGTGAATGCTACTATGACAGCATGTTTACCATGAGGCTAGTTGCTTATGTGATATAACTGCTTGAATGCCTGTGGGTGAAGGTTGGATTGTTTGAGTTGGAACAACTCCTTGAAATCCGTATTTTAGCCTACTTGCGAGTAGCAAGTTCCAAAACGCTTTCCAAATAAACGGATATGCAATGCTTGTTTCCAAATTAGGCGATCTAGTCTATACTTTTATGTTGTGCGCATCACTTAGTAATTCTAGGCTAATTAACGGGGATAAGAACACATAACGTTTTCAAAAACAGATATCATGGTTAGTAGAGGCCGATCTTCGGATCGGGCGAGAGGGGGTGCTCATAGCTGACCTTCCCCAATCGTACCCAAGTTCCCGAGCCGAGACAACTTTGGTGATGACGGACACGTGGCCTTTGGCACCGAGTTAGGGTTTCCTAAATTCCCCAAAATAAAATATTTAGGTGGCGACTCTGTATCTGGCAAAGCAGTCCATGTTTGACACTTCTTTCAACAAAATCTGTTTTCTCAAAACGATTTGCCGGATTTGGACTCTTTGGTTCAGATTAAGAACCGTGACAAATCGAGTCCGAACTGTAGCATGAGGCCCACGGGCGCGTCTACAACTAAGAACATATCTAATCTTATGGAAAAAAAGACTCGGTAATCCATTGATAAATTTCTCTTTTCAAAATGACTTAGTGTAATCCTCTCTAAGCATGACACGAGAGGTAAAGACATCTTTATACCAAAATCACTTAAAGTAGGGCAAGTGAGATTACTAAGTTGATCATGGATGCAAGAATGGATATTAGTAGGTGTTCCAATAAAATGTTTGACTATAGTAAATATTAAAGTATTAATACCATCAGGTTTACTGGATCTTATAGCTTCATCAAAGATTGGAAAATCATTTTCATCTAATTGTTGAGCATGTTGAATACTTTCACATGTATCAGAAGTTAGGTATATATCCCACCAAGATTTGAGCATACCAGTAAATTCGGAGGTAAGTAGGGAGACTATTTCAGATTGAGTGTAATCAGGATAATTGCTAAGGTAACTATTTGCAATCATGGATATATGATTTAATTTTTGTAGAATTTGATTTTCACTAAGACCATTAATATTCCATTCATATAATTTTTTAGCAGAAACAGAAAATTGATTGCTAATATTAGTTTCTTCAAATTGAAGATCTGGAGGTGTAGGTTTAGTATACCAATTTTTGGTGAGAGTAGTAGGATTAACTTTAGGATGTGTGATTCGGTTAAGATTATTGTCTTGGAATTGTTGGGCTATTTGATTGATTTCATTGTTGGATGTATCGAAGTCACTACTAAATTGAACATGTAGTTGTTGTGTTAAGACTGTAAGGCCTTTTTCGTTAGAAGTAGTGGATATTTTAGTAAATAATTGTTCAATGGATTCAACAGTAGTAGTATCATGGGTAACTAGGCTTAACCGTTTCCTATTGCTAGGAAGATTAATAAGTGGTTTGTCTAAGGGTTTACTAGTAGAAGTATGACTAGTTGAGTAATCATCAAAAGTAGTTTTAATTTTGTCTAATTGTTTACCAATAGTTTTTAAATATTGATTAGTATAATTATTTTGTTCAATTACTTTTTTTGATTTTAGATTCATCACCAGGAAGCTTAAAGGGAGAACCATGTACTACAGTACCCTTATGTTCAATGAGGATTGTTTCTAAAGGAGGGTGACTGAAAGAAACAAAGTATTAGGGGAAGTTTTCCATTTAGTTTTAGCAATAGTATTGACTTTTTGATAATAATTTTTTAAATAATCAAAGAAGTAGATTTCAGTGTTGATTTCATTTATAAATTTATACCGTTTCTTGGTAATTTTTGATTGTTGGTGTTCATCATAGTTGGTTCTATAAGTTTTCCGTTTTAACTTATTTGCTTTAGATTTGAATTCAACATGAAGTTTATTAAGATCTGGAATAAAAGGTTTACTAAGGGTTAATAATTGTGGATTAATAGGAGGAACAACTTCAAAATCAGTTTGAGTAGGTGAATCTTGTGAGATAGTATTTTCTTCAGGAAGATGTGTGTGGGTGGAATAAACTAGTTTACTAATTTGAGAAGTAGAGGAATTATTGATTCCTTTTAATTTACTATTGGTGGTGTTAGAAGTTTGGCAAATATGAATTTTCCTATCTTGTCTAGTAAATAAAGGTGTAGTGAAAATTTCATCATCTTCAGTATCAGTAGGGATACTAGAAGTACTATGACGAGAAGATTGACTATGGGTTCGATTAAACCTTATATGAATAGAACCATCATTATATTGTTGAATATCTTGAATATTTTGGCTAGTAGAAGATTGTTGATTTTGGGAATAATTTTCATTAACTGTAACCCAATCATCAGGAAGGGTGATATATTTCCAACAAATCATTTTTGGGACTAAAATATTGGTTTCATTAGTACTACCTTGAATGAGTAATGTTTTATCTTTTGAACTTTTGATTAAAGCTTGAACATTCAGATTTGTTGTAATGCATTTGTAGTAAATTCTGTAAACTAAAGCAATGTTATGGACGTTATCTAACATGTTAGTAAATGCACTAGATAGTTGAATGTTTAATGCTAAGGCTTTTAATATATGAGGATCTCTAAGACTTAAAGTAAAATCTGGAAAATAATTAAAGTGGACAGGTCCTTTATGGAGGCCTGATTCCATCATACCCATTTGTGACAACCCTCACCTCTGATTAGTGCTAATCTGTGATTAAGCATGATAAGTAACTGATTAGAATGAAATCCTGAATTGATTGTAGGAGTGCATTGTTTTAAATACATTTCTATCTGTTTGATTTCTGAATGAATCTGTTCATATTTTAATTTCGAACTGCAAATTGAAGGCCCTATCGGCGGCCGAATCAGAAATTGATTGGTGTTATGTGTTAATTAGAATTTATGTGATTGTATGGTAGATTTAATTGAAATTTGATTTGGAATGATTAAATTAGATTAAATAATGTTAAATAATATTAGTTCAAGTAAATTACCTTATTGCCACTTAGTGGACAATTCTAGGCCATTGTTTATTCTCCTTATTAGATGTTGGCATCATTTTCATCCATCTTCCTAGGCCAAAACCGACAAGAGAGAGAGAGAGAGATAGGAGAAAACTTGAGTTCATCAAAATTGGCTTGGAGAATTAGGAGTATTGAAGAGCATTTGCATTTTTGAACTTCCACACCTTGAATTCAAGACCTAAGGTAGAGAATTCATCATTTTAATTATGAATTTAAGTTGTATCTTGCATGGTTCATAGAAATATTGGAGATTAGAGTTAAGTTTTAGCTCAAAGTGTTGAATTATGAGGCATTGTGTGCATGCATGTCCATATCATAGTCTTTTGAAGTCATTTTCATGAAATTCCTACATGCATGTTTCTATTTTGGTTTTGATCCATGAATTGATTATATTCTTGAGCTCAATCTTGCATTTTATCATGTCTTAGAGCATTAGAGTTCTTGGGAACTCATGCATGTATGATTTTGAATTGTTCTTCATATTTACATTTGAATTTGTGTTCAAATTGGCTTATCTTTGGGCTTAATTTTACAAATTGATTTTCAAAGACATGTTATACTATGAGTTTCCAAGTGTTTTCCATAAAATTGGCCCAAAAGGTTGAGTTTTGATGTGTTGAATGCTTGGTTTGAGCTTGTGAGGCAAATTTGGAAATTCCAGATGTTGGCTTCCACGCTCGATCAAAGGATTCCACGCTCGAGTGACCATCTTTTGTTCAGAGCTCCGCTCGAGTGAAGGAATGCTGGCTCGAGTGTAGATTGCAAGCTCTCAGGTTTTTGGTGCATGTAGACGCACGCTCGAGCGACGAGACCTACGCTCGAGCGAGGACTATGTCTCACGCTCGAGCGAGCATCGAGCGAAGATTTTCAACATCCAGCACTTTTTGCATTTTTACAGACCGCTCGAGCGAAGAAGTCCACGGTCGAGCGACCCCACTGTTTTGGTAAGCTCACTCGAGCGAAGAAAGCCACGCTCGAGCGAGACCCCTGTTTTCTAAAAAATTCTGAAAAGTGTTTTGAAGTACATTTTTGCATCCTCATTCCATCATAGGCATTCCTAGGCCAAGTTTAAGTCATCTTAATAAGGATAATGTTATAGAACCACACCAAGTATAATTAGGGGCTAAGTTATTAATCCCGAGTGTGTGTTCGTTTTGTAACTGTAGGGTTGGCATCCGAGGACGCTTGTTAGCTTGTCTATAGCCTAGTGCTCTGTGAGTAACAATGTTGTAAAGATATGTTCAATTATGATTATTTTCTGAATGATCAACTGTTCTACTTACTGAAACGTTATTGTTTAATGAATGAATATTTGTCTTATTTGTAAACTGTATCCGTGGCATCCATAGCAATTTACTGTTACTGTACTGTTACTGCTACTGTCACAGAGATCTCTGTTGGTTCCCATGTTTGGAACCACTACTGTTACTGTTATGATGGCCATCACCTGATTGTTCGGTTTGTTAAGACCTACTGTACTGTTTTGCTATGGGATGTACCACATATGACTGCTATGGTTTCTAAGTGACTGATATGATTGATTAATTACTGAGAGGACATTCATTCTTAACCTTTTTACATAACTGTTATTCACTGGGCTTTAGTTCACTGTTTATATATATATATGTAGGTGTCCAGGCACCGGATCGAAGCTAGGAACGTCAGGCTAAGCTTCCGTTTTGTCAAAGCCAACCATTGTGCCTCACCTCGAGGTTCCGAGTGCGTCAAAGCCAAGGCTGTTATGGGGTGTTTTAGATTCCCCCTTTTTGCCTCTGTTCTGTAATAAATGTTAAGACTTGACTGTACAGTTAGATAGGAATTTGGTTCCTAACATGGATGTTTGTGTTTAAGTCGCATGTACATACGTTTTGGTTATCTATGTGGCATGTTTATAAAAAGTCTTTTTGCATTCAGACTGTCACAGCTCATTGGACACCTTCAATTTACTGTTTTGACTTCTGTCAGCCCCTTACTCTGTATTATTGTCATTACTGTTAAGCAGGCCTTCGGTAATCACGGATTACTGGCTGGTTGCGATGCTAAATCCATAGGGGCGGGTTTGGGTCGTGATACCATTAGACTATCATGATAATTAATAAATCGAGCATCTCGTAAACATAAGACGACAGAAGTATTGCGTCCTTGCATGGTTAATGGTTTGATTCCAACTTGAATGAATCCTAAATGAATAAAATTATGGCCATGTTTTAGATGTTGGCGAATTGACTCTTTGGATAATAATTGGCAAGTTTCTCTAATTTTAGTTAAAGCATAAATTTGTTCAATAGTTCTAACATGTAAATTAACATTAAAAGTTGATTTTAAAAAACTTGTTATATTTCTTTAACTAGTACTTTTGGGATATTTTAACTTAAATTAAGTTTAATATCATGAAATTCATGCTCTTCTTCATTTATGACTAAATTTGTATCAGGTATAGGAGCTAAAATTGTAGTAGATCTAGAGCTTACTGAAGAGTTGCTTCTGAATAATCGACTTATTTTTATTCTGTAAATTAATTCAACTTTCTTAAATTCTTATATAACTTATCATGTTTTCACATACTATGTGTTTGTACATACTCTTTTTGGAAACCCTGATATCTATCACCTGTCTATCCTAAGGACTTACACTAGATGTAGGATGAAAGGTGAGTGACTACTGGCAGAGTGGAAGACAAAGATAAGTTAGTAAGAAATAAGAAGACTTGAATTAATAAACAGAGATGGAAATGAGAAGAAATTAAGCAGAAATGACGAAACAATAAGCTAATATCATCAATAAGCTTGGCTCTAATACCAAAGAGAGGCGGAAGCAGCACATAAATAAAAGTTAAATAAACTAAAGTAAATGAATTAAAATAAAATAGATAGAATATTTTAAATAAGAATAGATAAGCAAAAATAAAATAAACTTACAATCGTTTAAATTAACTTACAATCGTTTACTGGAAGTAATCGGAAAATATAGAATGGTTTACTGGAAGTAACTGAAAAATACAGCTTCTATTTGCATCCTTAAAAACTGAATTTTAAAACGAACTAGAATTTTTATAAAAACTGAGAGAAACTGTGAAAGAAAATTATGAACTCTTTCCAACTCTGGATTGGCCTTGATTGAGGAGCTTCTTTTATAGGTAAAGTGGATAATTGTTGAGCTTGTGAATTGGGAACTGTGAGGCCCGTGACTGGAACTGTGAGGCTTGTGACTTCAAAAGTTGGAAAATACTGTAAAGCTTGTGACTTAAAAAGCTTGAAAATTAGAGGCACATGGGTGCTGAGAACATCTTTCTGTGACCGAGAACTCTTTTTTTTTTTTTTTTTTCACAATTTTTTTTCATAGTTTCTCTCAGTTTCTGTAAATTTTCTACTTTATTTTAAAATTTAGTTTTTAAGGATGCAAATAGAAGCTGTATTTTCCAGTTACTTCCAGTAAACCATTATGTATTTTCCGATTACTTCCAATAAATGATTGTAAGTTAATTTAAACGATTGTAAGTTTATTTTATTTCTGCTTATTTATTCTTATTTAAAATATTCTATTTATTTTAATATTTACTATAGTCAAACATTTTATTGGAACATCTACTAATATTCATTCTCGCATCCATGATCAACTTAGTAATCTCACTTGCCCTACTTTAAGTGATTTTCGCTGGTATAAAGACGTCTTTACCTCTCGTGTCATGCTTAGAGAGGATTGCACTAAGTCATTTTGGAAAGAAAAATTTATCAATGGATTTCCGAGTCTTTTTGCCCATAAGATTAGATATGTCTTTACCGCTCGTGTTATACATACATATATATATATATATATATAATATATTTTTTTTTTCAAAATAATAGTATGTTCTTTTCATCAAACAATTTCATTAATCATATCCTTATTATCAAAAAAGATCAATCCTTAGACTTAGGCCTCGTTTGGGAACAGGCTATTTTAGTAATTTTTTGATTTTTTGGCTAAAATATGAGGTAAAAAAAATTAGTATATTTGGAATGATTTTTTTGATTTTTTACGAAGAGATGTGCAAAAATTAAAGTGAAAAGAGAATCTTTTATTTTTGGTATAGGTTATAGGCTTTTTAATTTTTTTCATAATTTTTTGATTTTTAGATTAAAACACTCGCATGCCAAACGAGACCTTAATGTTATATCCCTCTATAGAAATAAACTTATCACCAATAAACCCTTGAATAAATGCAAAGCAAGTCTTACATGTAATTTGTGGCAGATGATGGGGAATGAATTATCTCATACCCTAAACTCTAATCCTAAGTCCTAAATTAGCAATTGCAACAATAAAATTTTACAATCAACCTCATGTTAAGGTTTTGTTTGAATTTAAAATTTAGAGAAAGATTTGTGGAGGAAAAAAAAATTGAAATATAAACTAATTTTTTTTCTTCATATTCTTCTTCTCTCTCTCTAAGTTATTTTACAAATTTAATATCGAAACACAATTTAAAATTATATTTTTTATATATGACAGATGAAATAAGAGGAAGAAAAAAAAAATCATGTCCTTTTCACAAGGTTTTGCTTGCAACAGCATTTGGAAGAGGTAATATGTGTTTGGTAATGTTTACGTTTTCAGTTTATATTTACAAAAATTTTATAAACTCGTTTTTGTTTATTTTTTGTTTATTTTTAGAAAAACATAAACTACAAACGCGTTTGGTAATTGACAAAATGTTTAAAAAAATTTAAAAATATAAAAAAGAGTGAGAAATAGCAAGTGGTGGCAAGTGGCAGCGGAAGACGGTGGTGGAAAATGGTGACGCTGGGTGGTGGCAGGTGGGTGGGTGGGTGACAGTGGCGGGTGGTGGTGGTGGCGAGGGGTGGCTGGTGGTGGCGAGTGGGTGGCAGGTGGGTGGTGGGTGGTGGCGAGTGGGTGGCAGGTGGGTGGTGGTGTGGTGGCAGGTGGCTGGTGGTGGGTGGTGGGTGATGGTGGCGGGTGGTGGGTGGTAGCGAGTGGGTGGTGGTGGTGGTGGTGTGGTGGCGGTGGTGGGTGGTGGTGGCAGGTGGTGGTGGTGGTGTGGGTGGTGGTGGTGGTGTGGGTGGTGGTGGTGTGGGTGGTGGTGTGGTGGTGGTGGTGGGTGGTAGGTGGTGGTGGCAGGTGGGTAGTGGATGGCGGGTGGTGGTGGTGGTGGTGGTGGGTGGGTGGATGACGGTGGCGGGTGGTAGGTGGTAGCGAGTGGTGGTGGTGGTGGTGGTGGTGGTGGTGGTGGGTGGTGGTGGTGGTGGCGGTGGATGGCAGGTGGCTGGTGGTGGATGGTGGTGGCAGGTGGCTGGTGAGTGGTAGTGGCAAGTAGGTGGCGGGTGGTGGTGGCGGGCGATGGATGGTAGTGGCAGGTGGTAGGTGGATGGCAGGTGGGTGGTGGTGGTGGCGAGGGGTGGCTGGTGGTGGCGAGTGGGTGGCAGGTGGGTGGTGGGTGGTGGTGGCAGTGTGGGTGGTGAGTGGTGGTGACAGGTGGTGGGGGTGGGTGGTGGTGGAAAATGGTGGCGGGTGGTGGCCAGTGTTGGGTGGTAAAAAAAAAAAAAACTGAAAACTAAAAACGGAAACACATTTTTTGTGTTTTCATTTTTTGGCCAAATTTATAAACTGAGACCACTGATTTATAAATCAAAAATTTTACCAAATAAGTTTTTATTTGAGTTTTTAAAATTTTTGTAAATATAAACAGAAAACTGAAAACGTGTGTTATCAAACGGCATCTAAGTAATTTGCCCTTTTTTTTTTTTAAATAAAAAATTAATTTTATATATTGATTGTTATTATTAGAAAAAATACTAATTCTCATAATAAAAATGTTCTAATAAGCTGCATTCTTTTACATCTTGTGAAATTTGTCATCCGGCAATGCTACGTAGCTCAAATTTTGTGGCTCAAAAGTGGCTCAAATGGTCAAAACGACGTCGTTTTTAGTACAGAACAACATAAAAATGGCCAAAACGACGTCGTTTTGGCCATTTGAGCCACTTTTGAGCCACAAAATTTGAGCTACGAGATATTTTCCTTTGTCATCCTTCGAAGAGGAATAACTGATGGAATTGTCTGCAGCAGAATGGTGGCATACAACTTTACATATACAATTTTAATTATAATTTAGTTGCAACATTTCATCATTTGAACTAGATTCATAAACCAAAGCCAACCAACAATATGAAAATTAGAAAGAAGCAAAATACCAAGTAGTCCCATGAAGATCTAGGGTAATTTTGTTTTGAATGTTCACAAACTACATAAAAAAAAAAAAAAAAAAAAAAACCACAACTACCATTTTCCGACAAAATTAATCACATTTTATTAAAAATAATGGCATTTGAAATGAAAATCTCAAATCTTACTGTCTATTTCTTGAACTAATTGGGAAAAGTAAACAATTAAAGGGCCAAATGAGAAAATATAGAACTTTAAGAGAAAAGCAAGAATATTATGTTTTCAAAAAATAAGACCATAAATATGTATTTAAAATTAGACTACTTATTTCGGTATAGATAAAAAAAATAAGGTCATGATCATTAAATTGACCTAATTATTTTCATAAATGATATACACAAAAGGCACTGAAAAATGAACTATTCAGATCATCAAGATCAATAGTAAACCTACAGACCCCTCAAACTATCTAAAATTTAAATAAGAGAAGCTCAACTCTTACTTATTTAAAACACTACTTAAATTTCCTTCAAGAGTAACTTCTTTTTTATTTATTTTTATTTTTTATTATTATTATTTTTTATATATTTTAATTTTGATGAAAAAGCACAAGTTTTAATTTATTGCACATTCAACAATAAATTGTCAACACGTTATTTTAGTAACTTTTTGACTTTTTATAAAAAGATGTGCAAAAAAATAGAGAGAATAATGTGATAACTTATAGTGACTTTGACTTTTTGGTTAAAATTGAAAGTTGCCAAACGAGGCCAAACTACATTGGAGTACAATATAGATCCCACTAGGGATAAAGAGAACCTTCTTGTAGGGAGGATATGAGGCTTCACATAGGGAGAAAAAATAAAATTCCACGTAGGGAGGAGAAAATCTCTACATAGAGGCATTATTGCAGCCAATAAATAAATAGAAATAACACAATCATTATCAAACAAACATTATCAATCACCTTCATGATTCGTCTATCGTTGCAACTGATAGTTGTGGTACCTGAATTCCTACATCTACATTACAAAATAAAATATTCTGGATATAAGATGGTCACCTAACGTATAATAGCGTATTTAGTAGCGTCAGATCTCGGTCAAGAATCATATGCAGATGAGAAAAGCGATAGTAGCTAACATGGTGATATATATATAAAAAAAAAGGAAAGCATAGGAGAAGAAACGGAGAAGAGAGGACGACTAGAAGCACCATCTTCTCCCCATATAGAGCAGAGTTACTTAGAAAGCATAATGTCACAAGAGTAAAAAATTGAAACGCTAAAAAGCTCGTCATTTTTCTTACCGATGTTAAAACCATTTCTTTATACCTTAGTACTTTGTCCTTCATGAGTATTCATAATTAAAAAGTTTAAGAACATGTAAACAGACTAAATAACCCTCTTATATGAGATCGACTTCACAATCCTTTCACACGAGACACGAGGTGAGATGAGTTTTATACATGAAGGATGAGAGAGTTGTGTCTAATTATAATTAATTTCAATCTCAAGTATAACAACTACACTCAATAATTCCTCAAAGTTAAGAGGGATTTGATTGTGATGTAGCCGTTGGCAACCGACGGTCATGATTGTAAATACAGCAAGATGAAGACAAAAACCAGAATCGGACATTTTTATTTCGTTATTTACGACACTGAAATCTGGACAATATAACATAAAATAAATATGAAATAAAATAACCAAATTAAAAAAGAAATAAAAATTGGGTATCTTAAGGCGCTCGATACGCACTCCATCGTTGAAATCATTGTATATCCAGCTCAGCAAATGAACAAAAGACAAATCCAAAACCAACACGTGTCATAAGATCTCACCCTGTGGTCCCACACCACGGTGCCAAATTACACCGCCGCCTCTCCTCCTCCTCCCTCTCCCTCACCCCTCGCCGGAACACCACCGCGCACTCCGGCAGCTCCCCTAAGTCACCGAACAACGACTCATCCTCCTCCCTTATCGTAAAAATCAACGCCCCATCACCGCCGCTGCCGCCACCACCACCGCTATCCAACATCGGGCTTTCGAGCATGGTAGATGATACCGATTCCAAATGTGAAAACCACTCGAATTGGTAAGCGTTGATCTGAGACTCTTCTTCGCCCAAATTGTCGAAAAGTAGAGGCGGTGAGACCGGTGTAGCTGCCTCGGCCGCGGCGGGGGTAGTGGCGGAGATGATGGTGGGTTGTTGGTGGTTTGGGTGGTGATTGTTTTTGGACGCCGGCAAAGGGTGGTTGTGCTCGCAGGAGTACGTCACCACTAGCATGGTGGGGTCGACGTGGCTTCTCTCTACTTGTTTTCTGGCCGGACATCCTTTGGAGCTACTGCACCTGTAGTACCCTCTGCCAAAATCACACCTTTTTATCAAAATCGAACGGTTTGATTGCACTTAGTCCTACAATTAGATCATACGCTGTGTTACACAGAAGTGAAATTGGGGAATTGGATTACCTGGGGTAAGGTGAGCCTTTGATGGGTTTCTGACCGTACTTCCTCCAAGCCCATGAATCAGACGGTGGAGCACTCTCACCCTTCAACCTCGACCCTTCGATGTCTCCGATCGGGATGGAGACCACTCTTTTCTGTGCAGCGCGCCTACTGAATCAAACCCCACGACGTAGTTAGTACACTCATGCACATGAATCAGGAAAATGAAACCCTAAAAGTATCTAATCCATATCTAGATGAATAATTTCATAAACTTAAACATATAAATCGAACAAATAATATATCTAAATAGATAAATTTTTTAAAAAACGAGTCTTGCTGAGAAATTTTGTAAAATTTTACCTTCGTTTCATTTATGTGTTTATAGCAGAATTGTACGTAGATTTACATAAATATGGATATTTATGGGTGGTACCAACCTTCTTTTAGGGGAGGAGGTAGAAGTGGTCTTGGTGTCGTTGAGCATGCCGGAACGAAGCGAATCTTCGCTGTTTTCTGGTGAGTTTTCGATGTCTTCTTGCTCATTTATAAATGGGTGGTTGTTGAATCTTCCTTCCATAGCTAGGGTTTTGGAGTGGCACCCACTAAAGCTTGAGATGTTTTTAGGCTTGATGATATACTGATGATGGCGATTTTAAAAGTTGCAGAGAGAGAGAGAGAGAGAGAGAGAGAGAGGATGGGAGAAGAAATGGGGGAAGGTGGAGAAAGATTGGTTGGGATGGGTTTTGTTTTTTCAAAAATGGGACCTAATGGTGACAGACGGGCAAGTGACATAGTTTATAAAGGACGTGCAAGCAAAATGTGAAAATAATCCAAATCACCCTTTGATTATTATATTTCAATGTGAAACCGACCCTTATGTTGATTTTGATTTGTCTAATCTAATTGATTTCGGCAATTCATGGCTAATGGGGTGTCCTTCCTTGTGAAAGCCCTATTTTGCCCTTCTAATGCCATGGTTCATATGCTGCATGAATAATTAAGATGTTTAATTAAAAAATGATACAATTACAAACATTGTGCTTAAAGTTTGCGTTCTGTGTTGCTTTAGTATTCCAAGTTTTAATTTTGTGGATTTATATGTTAAGTTTCTAATTGGAGCCAAATTGATTTAATTTTAATTGAGTGGTTTATATGATTAACAAAATGGTAGTAATAAAATACACATAAGATTTTTAAAGTATGCAGTTTGCCTTATTTTAGTCTTTCATAGTTGTAATTTTATTATTTCATCTTTCAATATTATAATATAGAGAATGAAAATATAGAAGAGATAGCGAAGGAAAATTAGTAATTACAATTTTAAGTGATGGAAAAAAAACATAAATAAACTTTATTTAAAGGGTGAAGAAAAATTCATGACATAATATTTTACCCCTTTCTGTTATTTTTGTCTTGAATTCAAAGGGGACTTGGTGGGTACTTTTCTTTGTCATATTTATATCTCTACAAGGGCTGCTAAAGGCTGTAGGGTGGGCTATTTTCATATTTAAAGCAAACAACTGTTCCCATTCAAACCCAAAACCTAATATTTTCCCAAGCCTCTACATTAATTTACTACATAATACATTGAAGAACTCAACTACCCTCAACCAAGAGCACTCAAATCAAATGTCTCCTCAACCTAAACAATAATAAATTGAGGATGAGATTTTCTATTCTTAAAAAATTTATGTTGTGCAAACGTTATATCGTGGAATTTTAGAAAATTGATAAAAAATTAATTTTTTTGATTTTTTTAATATATTTTGTCTTTTTATGAATAAAGAATGTGAGAGGTGATGTGACTCAAAATGAGTAAAAAGCTAAAAGTTAGCCTTTTTTTTTTTTTTTCCTTTCCAAAACAACCCATTGTTCCTCCCGTGTAATATTTACAGTTGCATTATTTGATTTATTTTTTTAAATTGAAAATTAACAAAACATAAGATTATATATATGAGTGGAAGTGTATGAAGCAGGAGACATAGAATTGATGACCTAATCAAGATATCAATCTAATAAGTCTAAATTTGGCATTCTTAAAAAAATTTAAAAAGTCAAAAAGTTACACAAAAAACAAAAAAGACATTACTATTTACAAATAAAAAATATTAAAAAAATATTTTATATATATTTATACTTCAAATGCACTAGCAACGTGACAGTCCAAAACCAGGAAAAGATCCACTTTTTTTGTAGGCAAAAAAAAAATTCCATAGGTAAAGTTTATTAGTTTGATGGTAATATTGGGCCCTTGGGGGCTCACTAAGGGTTCCGTTTTGATAATTCGAACCGTTAATATGTAAAACTCCTCGATTAATATATATCTGTAAAAAATCACGTTGATCGGATATCGTTAACTATATGATCAAATCAGTTTAGTATAAACAAAACCGATGATGTGATAGTTAACTGTTGGAAAAAAAACTAATCCGATATATAGCTATCGATATCCGATTAATGTGATTTTTTACAGGCATATAATAATCGACGAGTTGTACATATTGAACGGTTCAGATTATTAAAATGGGACCCATGGTGACCTCCACGGACCCACCATCACTATCCAAAAGTTATTTGCCCCGAAGGAGTTGATTATTTTTCTTACTAGACAGGCTGGGCAGCCGCAGGCAGCCGTACCATCAATCTTAAATCTTCCACTACACACTTTATTTATACAATTTTTTATTACATATTTTTTCATAAAAAGACAAAAAGTTAACCCAAACATCCATCTTTTTTTCCTCAACTTTTTAGTTCAAAAAGACAAAAAGTACACTTATTTAGGACACCTCAAACAACATCTAAATTGAAAAAATATGTGCACAGATTCAAGCATAGTTACACAGAAAATGTCAAGCCTATTTGCCAAGTGACATTCTCCCCAACTCCCAGTAGTGCAGGTTGCGAGTTCAAACCTCAATCTCATGTGAGATAGTTAGAAGTGATCCCCTTTCCCTCATCCCTTAGATCTAGGCTAAAACTTACCCATAAAATTAATGTATAGTTGACATTGAATTTTTATATGGTGAACGTCATGTCTTGAATAAAATTGGACTACACGTTAAATTTTTTGAAAATTGTATATGCAGCATTATTCATCAATAAAATGACCTTCTCTTCAATAAAAGTCATTTACCTGATAAATAATACTTCATTGATGATGATCTCATCAACTTCTGCCCCAGTTCCCCATTCATACAAGGTATTTATCCTCCCCACATGACCCTATCTGTTAAATCAATTTGTTTATTAAGAAAAGTCAAATGAATTGTACCTTAACAATATTGTTTAATAGAATTGAATACACATTTTTTGTTATGGTTATCTTGTCCATATTACTGATATCATCATAGTATGGTAACATAAAACATACCAAGTGCTCAGTACAAATATTATTATTATTATTATTATTATTATTATTATTATTATTATTTATAATCAGTTTTGTTACATATTTAAAATTTTATCTAGATTTAAAATATGTACAAAATATCATTAAAATATGAACTTTTCTCAAATTAAAATCTTGGTTAAAATTTTCAAGTCACTAGAATTATTGATTTTATTTATTTATTTCTGATTTATTTATTTTTTATATATGAAATCAAACACGATCTCCTGGCACAAGTGAATAAACTTAACCCTTAAGTTTATAGTTAATTATCAAGCATTTAATTGGCTAGATTTCCATGATTAATGTACGGAAATTGCGGTTAAGATGCATCTTATTTGAATAATCTTTTGTCCTTTTGCTATATGACCAAGTAAACTTAATTTATAAATGAGGTGGGTATAATAATCAAACTAGGACAAAACCAACTTGCTCAAGTGGGGCCTAAATAGGGTACAATGTTCGAACTCAGTTTGTTTATTAATATGTTGAGTTAGAATTTAAGTTTGAGCTCCATATTAAACATTAATCAAGTTTGAAGCTCAATCTCAAAAAACAAATTATATATTTTTCATATGTTATAAATACTATTTTATATTATTATCTACATGTATATCTAACCTTAAATGCAAATTAAAAGCCAAATTTCATTACCTGCTCAAAGTTAGCTCAGCTGCAGAAACCACAAGAGCAAGATCTAGCTACGGAAAGAAGGAAGCTCTAATCTTGCTTCAAAAGCTTAGCTCAAGCGAAAGCGAGGGTCCAGATGTGGACTTCTGAAACAAATAATACAACATATAAGAGTTTAGAGACAAATTTTTGTGAGTGAAAATTTTGTTGTAAAAGATATTTAGAGGCCAATTTCTATCGTCGTGAGGATAATCGTTAAAAAGTCATTCTGAAAAGTAAAGAATTAGACTTTTAGCGACAAAATTTTGAAAATGTCACTAATAAATAAATTTTTTATATTTTGAAAATTAGGCTTTGAGGGAAAAATAATTTGGTCTTAAAATGATTTATTTTTTGAGACAAAATTTGGTCCCAAAAGTATAATAATTCATCAACAATGTTCAATTTTCATTGTTAAAAATATAATAATGACACTTTTCGCAATAAAAATATTTAATCCTTAAAAATAATTTTATCTTTAAATTTTGATTTTTAAAATCTTAATTTTTTGTAGTATAAGACCAAAGAGAAAGAAGAAGAAGAAGAGGCAGTCTATGTCAACAAATAATTCCAAATATCTTGACTTTTTCTAGAACAGGTCTAGATCAAATAACAATGATTCGAAGCACTTCTTTCTATACTACTACAAAAACCCTTCTACTAAAAAGCCATAGGAAAATAGGTAGGTAATTTTTTTCTCTTACGCAACGGTCAAGTGGTGCCCCTCTATTCGAGTGAGAATGACTGGTGGATTAAGGCATTGAAATACTTGGATTAGATCATTTATTTAGTGTCTAACTCGTCTCTCTAGATTGGATAGAAGATCAAAACGTTTTCATTTTGTGGAAGTCTCTGACAGAGGAAAGGGCATAGCGGTGTGGTGCTAGGCACTGGTTACAGGACAATTGTCACGACCTAAACCCGCCTCTATGGGTTTAGCACTGTAACCGGCCAGTAATCCGAGATTATCGAAGATCTGCTTAAAGGTAAAACAGTAATACATAGTACAGGGGCTGGCGGAAGCCAAAACAGTAAATAGAAGACGTCCAATGAGCTGTGACATTTTGTATGCAAAAAGACTTTTCATACATACACATAAACAGTACATATACATCCATATACAGTCATCCAAGACAGGGACCTAATCCCTATTAGAACAGTACAGTAAAACATCATTCAGTCTATACAGTATTACAAAACCAGATACAAAAAGGGGAAATCTAAAACACCCCAAAAGCCCTAGCTTGAAGGACTTGGAACCTCTCTATGAGGTACAGTGGTTAGCTTGACAAAACTGGAGTTTAGCCTGACGCTTCTAGCAACGGTCCGGTGCCTAAATACCTACATATATATATGAGTAGCGAGCTAAAGCCCAGTGAATAACATATACGTAAAGAGGTTAAGAATGAATGTCCTTTCAGTATTGAAAACAGTCAATTATCAGTACATCAGTCATTCAGTTTGTGACTCGTATTTCATGCCATAACAGTTATTCAGAAGCTATAATAGTCATATGTGGTACATCCAATAGCAAAGCAGTACAGTAGGTCTTAACAGACCGAACAGTCAGTTGATGGCCATCATATCAGTAAACAGTAGTGGTTCCAACATGGGAACCGACAGAGATCTCTGTGACAGTAGCAGTACAGTACAGTAACGATAGGTTGCTAAATGCCACAATACAGTTCACAATTAGGACATCATTCATTCAGTAACAGTATCATTTCAGAAAACAGTACAGTTCAATTGTTCAGCAGATAATCATTTTTGAACATATCTTTACAACATTGTTACTCACAGAGTTTTGGGCTACAGATAAACTAGAGCGTCTCCGGATGCCAACCCTACACAGTTACAGAGTGAACACACACTAAGCTACACAATTGGGAAAAATAATAACTTAATCCCTAATTTGCCTCGGTGTGGTTCTACATCAATATCCTCCTTAAGATGCCTTAAGCATGCCCTAGGAATGCCTAGGATGGAAAGAGGATGCAAAGATGCACTTTTAAACACTTTACAAAATTTTCAGAAAACAGGGGTCACGCTTGAGCGTGGCTTTATATGCTCGAGCAGACATGCAGACAAAGGTTCCCTGCTCGAGCGTCACTTCACACGCTCGAGCGGACTGCAAAACATGGCAAAAGTACTGGATGTGTGAAAATCACGCTCGATGGGTGCTCGACACCTGCTCGAGCGTGTGACTCAGGTCCCTGCTCGAGCGTCCATTCTTCCGCTCGAGCGGACTATAAAACAAATGAAAGTATTGGGAGCACGTATTCCACACTCGAGCGCCAATTTCCCCGCTCGAGCGTGAGTCCAAATTCTGGAAATTCCAGATTTGAACCTCAAGCTCAAAACCAAGTTTTAATGCACCAAATTCGATCCTCTTGGGCCAATTTTCTGGAAAACTCTTGTAAACTCATAATATAACATGATTCAAAGATCAATTTGAGAAATCAAAGCCCAAAGGTAGTTCAATTAAATCCAATTTCAAACCAAAGTTCAAGAACATACTTCCAATGTGACATGCATGAATTTAAACCAATTCAAAGCTTCAATCACTAGCTCAAATGAGCCAATCTTTTCAAAACAAGATGAAATCATGGACTATAACCATAATATGGACATGCATGTAGCAATCTTCTATGGAAACAACTTTAAACTCATCCATATAGGCATGCATGCATGATATATGCCACAATGCAACATGCTAGGTCCAATTCAAGACTCAACTCTTCAATATAACATGAATGTAACATGAACGAACTATCTTAAATACACAATCAAGAAGGTAATTACTTTACCTTAAGTCTTAAATGCAAGATAAGGGAGCTCAATTGTAAGGAATTCTTCAAATCTCCTAAGCCTCCAAGCCAATTTGGTTGAAAACAAGTTTTTTCCTCTCTCTCACTCCCTCTAGTCGGTTAAGCTCAAGGAAATGGCTGAGGAAATGTTGTATCAAAGTGTAATAGGCTTCAAACATGAATTGGTAAGTGGCCCACTATCATGGCATTAAGGTAAATAAGTCCAACTCTTGTAAATTAACATTATTCAATCTAATTTAATCATACCAAATCAATTTTCAATTAAATATACCATAAAATCATATAAATTCTAATTAGCACAAAACACTAATCAATTTCAGATTCGGCCGCCGATAAGGCCTTTAATTTGCAGTTTAAAGCATGAAACATGAACATATGCATTTAACAGTCAACAGATAGAAATGCAAATAACACAATATATTCATGCAATTAATTCGGGATTTCAGTCTAATCATTTACTTATCCAGTTCAGTCACAGTTTAGCAATAAGCAGTGGTCTTATCAGTAAACAGTAGTGTGGTTGTCACAATAATTGACTTACTAGACTGAAAGTGGTTGAGATTTTTATTTCAAAAGGACTAACAGTGTGAATGAAGGCTTGTTAGTGATAAGCTTTTGTATGATTTTATGTTATCTGATATAAATCATTTTCTCCAATTGTTATCTTTATCTACAACTCATGTAACCCATGTATATATGTTCACAAGCTACTGGAGCAAAATATGAATTCAATAAAAATATGAGTTTCAAACCCAATTACTTGTATCAACTTGGTATCAGAGCATGTCCACCCCTTCTTCTACTTTTTCTCCATTGGTTTCTCTTAACCATGCTCATCATTTTATCTCTCTCAAGCTCACATCTAAAAATTATTTATACTGGAAAACTCAGCTCCTTCTCTATCTCCGTGGGCAGCAGCTTTTCGGCTATATTGATGGGTCAATTCCTTGCCCTCTCGTCACCACCGAAACTGATGGTGTTTCTTCACCCAACCCCACCTACACTGCTTGGACGAGTCAAGATCAACTCCTTATGAGTTTACTCATTGCGTCTATTTCTGAAGACGTGCTTCATTTGGTCGTCGGTTGTACCACATCGCGGGCTATTTGGAATACTCTTGAGAACTCTCTTGCTTCCCCGTCTCATACCCGCATTCTTCAACTTCATTGGAGTCTTCAAGTTCTTCGCCAAAGTGATAAACCTGTCACTGCCTTTCTTCAGGAAGCTAAAGCCATTGCCGATGATCTTGCCGCTGCTGGTCGGCCTATTTCTGATGCCGAATTCAACCTTTATGTATTCAAAGGTCTCAACTCTGATTTCCGTGATCTTGTCACTACTCTTGCAGCCCGTTCTGAACCCGTATCCTTTTCTGAACTCCACAGCCTCCTCCTTAGCCATGAATTCTTGCACACTGATGCTTTTTCGTCCCTCAATTTAGCCTCTTCATCGGCTCCTTCTCCACCACCCTCAGCTCAAGCCAATCTTGCCCAAGCCTCCGTTGGTTTCCCTAGTCGTGGATGCTCTTCCTCCCTCCATGGTCGTGGCCGTGGCCGCTTTACCTACCGCAACTCAATTGGTTGTGGCTCACATGGGTACTCCACCGCTTCCCGTTCTCATTGCCAGATTTGCAACTTCACCAATCACACTGCTGCAAATTGTTTTCATCGGTTTGACCGTAATGTTCATCCGTCTGCCCACAATGTTCATCCGTCTGCTTATTTTGCTGCTCCCACTGGCCCTTCTCCTTCCTCTTTCAACTAGTTTCCTGACACCGGTGCTACTCATCATGTCACTCCTGATCTCTCTACTCTTTCGGCTCCGGAATCTTATTCGGGTACTGATCTTCTTCGTGTTGGCAACGGTAATGGTCTTCCTATTTCTTATATTGGTTCTTCCTATATTAACTCATCTTCTTCTTATCTCCGCCTTTCTAACATTCTTCATGTTCCATCTATTACTAAATCTCTTCTATCAGTTCATCAATTCAGTAAGGATAACAATGTCTTTTTTGAATTTCACCCTTCCTATTTTCTTGTTAAGGATCAGATCACCAAGAAGCCACTTCTACACGGTCCGAATGAGGGTGGTCTATACCATCTCTCGTCCACCTCTCCTCCATCTTCACCTCTAGTTTTATCTTCTCCATCCGTGTATGCTTCTGACCGGGTCTCTGTTGACTGTTGGCATCGTCGTCTTGGTCATCTCCATGCTCGAGTTCTTCGTCAAATCATCACTTCTCATCAACTCCCATGCTCTTCGAAGGCTACCCATCTTCACACCATTTGTCATGCCTGCCAACTTGGAAAATCTTGTTGTCTTTCTTTGTCTAGTCTAGGCTATCCGAGCACTGCGCCTTTAGATCTTATTTTTAGTGATGTATGGGGCCCTACTCCTGTTTCTTCCAGTGAAGGTCACAAATATTTTGTAATTTTTCTCGATGCATATTCCAAATATTTGTGGTATTTTCCAATGAAAAATAAATCATATGTGTTTTCTATTTTCTCTTGTTTTCAATTAATGGTTGAGCGACAATTTTCTTCTCAAATTAAATCAATGCAAACTGATTGAGGAGGTGAGTATTGCAAATTAAATACTTTTTTCCAAAATTGTGGTATTATTCGTTGTTTACCATGTCCTCACACCTATGAACAAAATGGTTCCATTGAACGTCGTCATCGTCATATCGTTGAAACCGGACTTGCTTTTCTTGCCCATGCTTCTGTTCCATTCAAATTTTGGCATTATGCTTTTGACACTGCCGTATATCTCATCAATCGCATGCCATCCCCGGTGTCCCACGGCAAAGCTCCACTTGAAATTTTGTTTCATCGTTCTCCTGATTATCGATTTTTACGTGTCTTTGGATGCTTATGTTACCCTTTCCTCCGCCCCTATAACTGCCACAAAATGTCCTTCCGTTCCTCGGCATGTGTCCTTCTCGGCTATAGTCCCCAACACTTGGGCTATCGCTGTTTTCATCCCCCAACAGGGCGCCTATACATTGCTCGCCATGTCCGCTTCGATGAGTTTCAATTTCCCTTCTCGGGCCCCTCTATCCTTGGTTCACCACCTGCTCCATTCATTCCCCTTTCCAGTCCATATATTTCTTTTCCTATCTCTCCATCCCTTGCCTCTTCTCCAAACCCCGCTCAAGCACCTCTCTTCCCTTCACAGCCCGTCGCAGCCCCTCTTTCCCCACTGCTCACACCCCACACTCCTCTCTCTCCTTCACCACCTTCGGCCCCCCCTGTTCCTCCTCCTCACTCTTCCGTCCATGGTATCGATCTTGTTGTTGACCTTCCTATACCATTTTCCCCACCACCTTTACCACCTGTCCGCACCCATCCCATGACTTTACGCCACATGACCTCCACACACCAAGCCCATTTATCAGTTTCTGAGGCCAATTCCGAGGTTGAGCCTACTTCTTTTACAATGGCAACTAAATCTACCTACTGGCGCCAGGCTATGTCTGAAGAATTTTCTGCTTTATTACGCAATGACACTTGGTCTTTACATCCTCCATCCCCTCACATGAATATCATTGGTTGCAAATGGGTGTATCGGATTAAACGTCGAGTTGATGGCACTATTGATCGTTACAAGGCCCATCTTGTCGCCAAGGGATTTCATCAGCAAGAAGGTATTGACTACTCTGAAACCTTCAGTCCGTTGTCAAACCAACCACCATTCGCACTGTTCTTTCACTTGCTGTTTCTCACCAGTGGTTCGTCCATCAATTGGATGTATCTAATGTTTTCTTGCATGGGCACCTCAATGAAACTGTTTATATGCAACAACCTCCCAGCTTTGTTGATGACACACATCCTAATTTTGTGTGTAAACTTCATAAATCATTATATGGCTTGAAACAGGCACCGCGGGCATGGTTTTCTTGGCTCACCAATTTCTTACTTGCTTATGATTTTGTGGCTTCCAAAACTGACACTTCATTGTTTATTTACCGACGAGCTGGTGCTATTCTCTATGTCCTCGTCTATGTTGATGACATACTTGTCATTAGCAATGCTCAGTCTCACATTCAATCTCTCATTGCTACACTTGCCACTGAATTTGCTATCAAAGATTTGGGCCATTACATTATTTTTTGGGACTAGAAGTCACTGCCAGAATAATGGCTTACTCCTCTCACAGTGCAAATATACTCTCGACCTCCTTCACCGCTCGGGTATGTCTCACTCTAAACCAGTCGCTACTCCATTTGCAACTATAACTCATCTCACAACAGCTGGTAGTTATTTATTTCATGATTCTACTCTTTATTGCCAACTTGTCGGCGCACTTTAGTACTTAACTTTAACCCGACCGGACATAGCCTTTGCGGTGAACAAAGTTTGTCAATTCATGCACTAACCTATGGACGAACATTGGCAAGCTGTTAAACGTATCTTGCGCTATTTGGCTGTTACACCGACACATGGTCTTCTCATTGAACGGTCCTCTAATTGTCAATTGCTAACTTTTTCCGATGCAGATTGGACAGGCTCTCTGAATGATCGCAAGTCTACTGGCGGGTATGCTATTTATCTTGGTCCTAATCTTATCTCTTGGTTATCGCGTAAACAACGGACGGTTGCTTACTCCTCTACCGAATCTGAATACAAGGCCCTTGCTGATGCTTCGGCAGAGTTGACTTGGCTTCAATCTCTTCTTTCCGAATTGGGTTTCCCTCCATCTCAAGCTCCTGTTTTATGGTGTGATAATATTGGTGCCAATTATCTCACTGCCAATCCGATTTTTCATGCTCGCACCAAACATGTGGAAATTGATTTCCATTTTGTTCGAGACAAGGTTGCACAGAAGGCTCTTCACGTTCAATTTATTTCTACCAAGGATCAAATAGCTGACGTGTTTACCAAAGGCTTAGCCACTGCTCACTTTCAATTTCTTCGGGACAAGCTGAAGCTTCGCTGCTCAAAACCTTCTGCTTAAGGGGGGCTGTTAGTGATAAGCTTTTGTATGATTTTGTGTTATCTGATATAAATCATTTTCTCCAATTGTTATCTTTATCTACAACTCATGTAACCCATGTATATATGTTCACAAGCTACTGGAGCAAAATATGAATTCAATAAAAATATAAGTTTCAAACCCAATTACTTGTATCAACTAGGCTTAATGAAATAGACATGTTTATGAAGATACGAACTATCTACACCTAATAGAAAAATCGTACGAAGCTTTATTTTTTCATGGTATAAGCTTTGGGCTTATTTTAACTCGAGTTTGACTCCCTTAATTATCAAGCTCAAATTGAAGTTTAAACATGACTTGAACTACAATAGAAGGAGCTTAAATAAGTTGCAAACGAATCAAGCTCGAAACAACTCACTTTATTTGCAATTACTAGAACCACTTCCCTAGTATGCTAAAATGAATATCAACCATCTCTAAGTAATCTATTATCAATAAGGAATTAGGACAATATATATATATATATATATAACATACAATAACATATGTTCATTCAAGCAAAAAGAAATTTCCATGTTCAAAAAAAAAAAAAAAGCAAAAAGAAATTTCAATTGAATGCAAAAACACACTATAGGACCACTACTAGTTCTTCCAATGTCAACCATTTTGGATATAAAACTATTAAAGTTGTGGCTGAGAAAAATAATTTAGAGTGTTCCATATAAATGCATCGCCAAATTAAAATTAGGCCGTGTTCACTTAATTGTCTGTTATCCTCAATTAAAACAGACCAACATTAAATAGTGACTTTTTGGATAGGTATATTATACAAATTGCTTGAATTTCAAAGATTTTGAATGATAAAATATAGAAAAGTAAGGCTATACAAATAAATAAATTTTATTATTAATTGACATGATACTTATCATATTATTGTAATAGGTGTTGTTTTAAATTTCAAAATTTTACAATTTGATGTTCAATAAAGAAAAATTTTTATAGTAAAAATTTATTAATTTATATAATATTTTTTAATAGAAAACTTTAGAAGCATTTGATAGTTTCGCCATCTAGAATTAAAAACAAATAATGATGTCATACACAAAAATATTAATATTACACATTTCTCTATATCAAAATGTCCTTCATAAGAAATAATTGTATGATTCGAAACATTTTAGTGTGTGATATTAATGATAAACTTAAAATAATCATAATTCAGGGCTTTAAAATGAAATTGTTATTTTCCAATTATGCATGAATGATGTTGACGAGATCTATTTATATTTTTCTTGAGATTATATTTGTATTATGAAAAACATAAAAAAAATGTGCATTGAATAATTAGTAAATTGAGCAAAATAATTCAATAAAAATATAAAGTTATAGAGAGTGAAAGAATGTGCTTTTGATGTCCCCTTTTTGTTACGTAAGTAGGTGGGTATTGAATGACTTTAATTTATTGCTTCCTTTTCTGACTTTCTTCACACCCTCTCTCTCTCTAACATATCTATATACATACATACACGTACACATATACATATATATATATATATATATTTTATTTATTTATATATATTTTGTCAACTTTTCTCATAGTAACTACTATTCCAATGAAAGGAAATTTCCTCAGTCATGCTTTCCTTTCCATTTCACAAGTTGTCTAGGAAGTCCCTCCCAATTGCTTTTCTCCACGTGCATATTAACAAGACGACTAGTGATCAAATGCACATAAAAACGCATTTGTTTGAAATATAAATTATTTCTCGTAATTACATACTTTTTATTAAAATTTTTAATTTCTTAATAAATGATTTATTTTATTTATAAAATAACAAATTAATTAATAATTTTTAATAATATTAAAAATTTTATTTTAATTAATAATTCAAGTAATTTTGTTATTGTAAAAGACATAGTTATAAATTTTATTTTTTTAATTACTTCTGTTAAATAAAAAATTTTAATTAGGGGATATTTATAATTTTTCAAACTACAATAATTCGTATTTTAAACAATTTCCTATAGGTGTATTTGTAATTTACCTTAAATATTTTGTGTCTTAATTTGTATGTTTTATTTGTTAATATTCTTAGTAATACAGGTCTCGTTTGGCAATATCACTTTTTAACCTAAAAACTAAAAAGTCACTAAAAAAAAAAAAAATCAAAAAATCAACAATTTATACCAAAAAGTCAAAAATTTCTTTTTCTCTCTAATTTTTAAGCAACTTTTCGTAAAAAATCAAAAACTTATCCTAAACATACTAATTTTTTTACATTATATTTTAGCCAAAAAATTAAAAAATTACTAAAAAATCTGTTTCCAAACGAGAACTCAGATATTTATACATATAAAATTATGGGAGTTTTCTTAAGTGTGCAAGTGCATACCATGTGCCACTTACACAAAAAGTGTAAGTGTAAGGTGTAAGTATAAGTATAAGGTGCAAGTGTAAGGTGTAAGTATAAGGTGTAAGGTGTAAGTGGGTTGCATATGGTGTGCAACCTCAAAAAAGGTGTAAGTGTAAGGTTTAATTTTTCACAAAAGATGTAAATGTAAGGTATAAGGTGTAAGGTCTAAGTTGCACACCATAACCAAACCCAAAATTATGACTTGACTTCTTTGCAGTCCATATAATCTCATAAACAAACAATATACTATATATACAACTATTTTGCAAAAAAATAGTGTAATAGGTAAAATCCGAATCACTACGCTATAGCACTGTAGTCAAGGTAATGTTATTGAGCAAAGTCGCCGACGAAGCGATTGAGCTCCATAGGATCGGCGACTTTGCTCGATAACAAAAGTGGGTGGACCAAGTGTAGGGTAAGACCATTCAGTGGGAGCAAGCTTACCCACTACGTATATCGCAAACATGAGACATGATCTCAGAAAAGCCGAAATAGAAGAGAATGATGCCTATAAACTCCCAACCTCACTCAACAGTAAACAAGCTTAGTTATAAATAGAGGGAAGCCTATCAAACCAGTTACACAATCACAAGTACTACGATCAATATTCTTGCTTACATTCCTTAAGAGAGTTGAAGTGGTTCACAACATAGGTATCAAAGAGTTTCCTAGCTAACCACCTTAGCCAGAGATTTCCTCTTTTGGTATTTGTAGGACCATCAAAGGTGTGGTCATATTAATCTGACAGCCAATATTTCCTCCGTCCCCCCCCCCCACCCCAATTAGTTCACAATCGCACTAAATTATGGTACAAGTTCACAATCGCACTAAATTAGTTCACAATCGCACTAAATTATGGTACAAGTTCACAATCGCACTAAATTATGGTACAAGTTTGTTTGATTATTAATTTCAGCACTTGGGATTAGTCAAGATGTACTATTATATAGGTTGATAATTTCAGCACCTAGGATTGCAAACGAATCGAATCGAGTCGAGCCGAGCTTTGTTGAAACTTGAGCTTGGTTCAACTCGGTTCGATAATTTTTTTAATATTATTTATATTATTTAATAGATAAATAATATTAAATAATATATTTATAAATATATAAATAATGTATTTATTTAATATATAAATAATATATTTATTATATAATCTAAACAAAGATAAACGAGCCGAACTTATGCGAGTTTGAGTTCGAGCTCGAGCTCAACACGTTTAATAAACGAGCGTGATATTCGAGTTTCAACTTGGCTCTTTTATTAATAAACTGAGCTGAGCTAAGCTAAGCCCTTAATGATCCGAGCCAAGCTTGTTCATGAACAGTTCAGTTCATTTGCAGTTTTATCAGTGTCCAAGATTAATTGATTCAAGCATCCGATAGAAAGAATAAAAAAAAAAAAATAACAACAACGACAACGACAACGATGAAGTTTCAAACTGAATGATTTGTGTGGTGAATCATTTTCACTTGTACTGTTATACAGTGAAATTTGCATTGACATAACTATAAACCAAATGAAAATCTATTGCAAAAGTGTGCTCTCTCTCTCTCTCTCCTCTCTAAACGGGAGCTTCTCTCTATCCCTTCCCTTAGAGTTTATATGTGGGCGGTGCCACTTGGGGAGGCGGAGGGGAAGGGGGAGGGGGAGGGGGCTTCGGCCTCCGGCCACCCATACAAAAAATTAAAGTTTTAGAAATTAAAATTTAAGGATAAAATTATTTTTTAAGGACTAAATATTTTTATTACGAAAAGTGTCGTCAATTTTTTTTTATCAAAGAAAATTGGATATTAGTGATGAATTATTATCATTTTGAGACCAAATTTTTTGTCCCAAAAAACAAACTATTTTGAGACCAAATTATTTTGTCACTAAAAATCTATTTATTAGTGACATTTTTAAAATTGTCGCTAAAAGCCTTATTTTTGACTTTTTGGGATGACCTTTTAGCAATTGTCCTTAGACGATAGAAATTGATTTTTAAATGTCTTTTGTTACAAAATTTTCACTTTTAGAGACCAAAAAATTTGGTCTCTAAAACTCTTATATGTTGTAATGACCCCTCTCCTCTCTCCCTCCCGTTTTTTTCCTCTTGTTTTTCTATTCAATAAACCTTGGGAGATCTCTATTCCCAACCCCTCTCACATCTTTGTGAGGAGTCTGTTTCCCCTTGGTGGAAGTTTGCTGGGATTCTCCTTCTCCATCCCTCCGATGCCAGATCTGCCATTTTCCTCCTTCTCCATTGTTTGCCGTAGCCGTAACAGCCATTCCACTGCCAGATTTGCTTCAGATTTGGCCACCTCCAAGGATCTGCAGTTTCTTTGGGTTTGAGGTTGAGTTTTTCAGTTTTTTTTTTTTTTGGATTTTTTGGCTTGGGAGTTTTTATGGGGTCCATCGGTGCTTTGCTGTGGCTTACCCATTCTGTGATTGTAATCTATGATCTATCTCAGACATGCTATATGGCCAATTATTTGACTTTTGCTTTGCAGTATGAGCATAAGAACGAGATGCGCGTTTTTATTTTTCATAGTTTTATTCTTGTGTGTTATCTGATTTGATTTTTTCTTTGCTTGGTGTAAATTTTCTTTTCAATGGACTCCTTTCTGTAACTACCGTTTGGGTTCTTTAATGAAAATTTCTTTCTGATTAAAAACAAAAAAAAAAAATGAAAATCTATTGCTAGCTAGCAGCATAGTTTTATGTAAATATATATTTAAATTTTCCAATATGGTTGACTTTTTAAAGTTTTTTTAACAATATATTGAATAAATAATAACCAATTGATATGTCATTACGATTATTTAACAGATCGTGTTTAGAAAAAGAAATTGTCTGAAAACGTTATAATGGATCCATTGTTGCACAGTTGTCTTGGTGGAATTTGAAGACATTAAATAAAAGAAATCTAATAATAATAAAAATGAAAAAAAGAATAAGAAGAATTCTGTTTGGTAAGGATTATCAATCAGTGAATATTGATAATAAGGAAAGGCAGATCAATGAAGAGGCATTGATTTAATTAAAAATTCAGTATTTTAATTTTTTAAATGCATTAATAATTTCAAGAGCAAGAGAAAAATGTAATTAAAAAATAATCAGTGTGTTTGGTTTGAGTTTTCTTGATTAAGTTTTTTGAAAATTGACTTTTTTAGTTTTCGTGTTTTTTTGTTTTTAGTGAATATTTTTAAAATTTTAAACATTTTTTTTACTTTTTTAGGTGCACCTTACTTAGATGTTTCTAAAAAGTAAAAAATTTATGAAAAAATATTTTAAAAAATTAATAAATACATAAAAATACAAAAAATGTACTGAATTCTTGTATTTTTTTTTTTTTTGTAGTTTTGGTATTTAGTGAATTTTTAAAAGATTTTTTTTATAATTTGTTTTTTACTTTTTAGGTATATTTATGTTAGGTGTATCTAAAAAAGTAAAAAAATTGCTTAAAATATTAAAAAAATTCAGTAAAAACGAAAAAATACGAAAAATAAGAAAGTAAAATTTTCTGAAAAGTGAAAACAAGCAATGTGAATAACATTTAAACAATGACCCACTTAGTACAGCGCTGATCACAACCCCCACGACCCCCACTGGCACCTCATTGGTCAGGATTGATTTTTTTTTTTTTTTTTTTGTGTGCCTCTAATCACCAACCCCCACGTGTGTGTGGGGGTGGTGGGGGTGAGGGAAAAAGGGGGTCTGGAGCATTATTGCACTTAGTATGATTGCGATTCCTTATTTGTCAGGAGTATTAAATAGACAAGGTTACATGTTACATTGAGACTATTTGGTAATTTTGAGAGATGTCTTTTTTTTTTTGTTACAGGAAAATCCTCCATACCCTCTCGCAGGTCCAAGGCAGCGCCCCTTGCAAAGATCACCAGGGTGTCTTGTTAGCCGTTCCGAGCGAGGAGACTATAACCTGAGAACTTGCCCCGATCTCCCAAGACAAGCTCCGCTTAAGTCAGGACTCGCACAACGTCCAACCTCCTAACCAACTGTGCTTCGCCCAGGAGATTAGCCGAAAGGGGAAGGAATTGAACTCATGACCTTGGGGCTTAAACCCCAAGCCTTAACCACAATGCCACCCACCCTTGGGTTAAAATTTTGAGAGATGTCTATCTTTAATAAGAAAATATATATATATATATATTGAAATATGTAAAAGGAAAATGAGTAAGAGCACTATTTAATGCCACCACTAATGATGTGACAGTGGGTTCCACCCACTGCCACAGTGTCGTTGTGTCTGCTTTTTTTATTTTAAAAGTGAATGTCATATCATTAGTAATTGCTTTACAGTATCACTTTTAGTGGTCTCTATCTTTACCCATACGTAAAATCTATTTTAAAATTTTAACTTCTCAAATATTATTTGGTCTTTAGACAAAGTCCATTGACCGATCATTAACAAGATGTTAATTTAAAACAAGTGACAACATCAACTAAAAGAATGCCTAACCATCATGCAATATATTTTTTTATTTATTAAAAAAACTCACAGGAATTAAAAGAAGAATGAGATTGGAGAGAATGCAGTTTAGACGCATGAGTCTATAATGAGTCCTATTTCGGTGATCTGAGTTACTTATTTTGTAGATCTCTTTGTGTAACGTCTATAAAAAAAAAATCAAATTAATTCGGTAATTGTAAGTATATAATTTTATTATTTTTATTTTTTACAAAATAAATAACAAGTATGATTTTGAAAAATAAACTATCTAGTTTTTGAAAAAAAAAATGACGAAATCCCATGGTTACGATTACCAAATTAATTTAATTTTTTTACATAAATGATCTACATGCAAAGACTACAAAATAAATAACTAGGATCATTAATCTATGGCAATTCTCATGACTCCAACTCGATGCCATGGACTAGAGAGAAGTCTTTCTCTCAAAAAAATAGAGTTAACCCTACCAATAAAAAACCTAAAGTGAAATTTTAATAGGAAAATCTGTTTTATATAATTAATATCCATTAACTAACTCCCTTGAACATTTGGCGATTTTAGATGTGTTGATTATGACGATATCTTCTAACTTTTTGTATTTTATTTTTAAGTAAAATTCAATTTTCTATTCTTGATGGTCTGCAGCAATGATGAGATAAGAAATGAAAATATTTATAAACATAATTTTTATTGAATTTTTTTTTTTTTTAGAGTAACATGGTAGTTATATTTTTATAATTTAAATTATAATAATTTATTTTTTATTCAAAAATAATATGAAAAAAGGTATATTATTTGTACAAAATGTTGGAAATAAGATAATGAGAAAGAATGAGAAAGGATAAATAAAAGTATTTTTGCGTCATTTGTTTGGGAAAGAGTGTGAAGAAGAAAAATTAGGGGAAAATTACTTTAAATTCTCTCTCCCATTTTTAGTAATGGAAGAGATTCACAATATTATTTTTTGATGTCTAAAGTCCCTCAATTCCACGCACATCTGTCATAGGGAAATTTGATATATATCTCTCTCTCTCTCTCATCGATCTCAACAACGATCTCCTTCCCAAGATCTATCTCTCTCTTCCTCTTCTCTCATCTTCGGCTTCTCACCGTCGCCGCCGTCTCCATCATTGCTTCAGATCGCCACCACTATCATCTCCTCAGATCACAATCGACGTCGCCATCTCCATTATCGTCTCCTCTTCTCTCTTCTCCAGCCACAATCAGTGTCTCTTATTGCCATTGCCGTTACCGCCACAGCTCCGCCTCTGTCACCAACAAAGAAGCAGGGAAGTGGTGGTGGGAACAACTAGTTACCGAATCATCAAATGAAAACCCAATTATACCACCACCAGACTCTACAATTACTATCACCAGATCTCGCCTCAACCGCTTTTCTGACCATTGGATCGACTCATCATCAAGCCAGATGAACCTCTCTCGGCTACGCTTACGTCAATTTCAACTCTGCCTAAGATGGTTAGACTTTGATTCCCATTTTCAAATTTTTGTTTTTTTATTTTTTTATGATTTGTTTGTTTGTTTGATTGCTTGATTGGTTAAATTTTTATTCATATTGATCTTAGTGAAACATCAGATACATACAAGAAATGTGTTTGGATTGAATTGGTTTGGATTGAATTTCTTTGGTTTCTCTGGTTTGGATTGAATTTTGTCTAGTTTGGATTGAATTTCTCTAGTTTGGATTAGAGAAATTCTCTGGTTTTTCAAATGAAGCATAGCGAATTGCTTTGTATTTGTAAAGTCTAGTTTCAAAAATTGACAATTTTGCTAAGAGAAATTTCAATTTTCTCTGGTTTGATTCCAGAGTAATTCTCTCTGCACGTAATGAGACAAAGGAGAATTTCTTTGGTTTGAAGATAATTTCTCTGTGAAGTGCAGGGAAAATTACACCAGAGAAATTCTCTGTGAACCAGAATTTCTATGGTTTGTATCTGTGATTATTTGTTGCGTTGTTTGAACCTTCTCAAGTGTTGGTTTTTTCTTGTTAAATTGGTTTAGGTTAGTGTTTATTGGATGATGGGTTTCTGGTTATTAGAGTTTCTTATTGATTGAGTAATAAAATATTACTAGATTTGGTTTCTTCAATTGGTCATAATAGCATGAATTTCTCTGGTTTAGAATTTCTTTGGGTAAAGAATTTCTAGAATTTCTTTGGAAAGTCTAGAGAAATTCTTCGGATCGAATTTTCTCTAGATCTATGTTGAGGGACCTCAGACATTATAAAAATATTATATGTCCTTTATGTTATAAAATCTTAATATCAGGGACCCTAAAAATTAGTTGCAAGAAAAATTAGCAAATATATATATATAAAATAAAAACCAAAGCGAAATTTAGATCAAACTGAGGGGTTAAAAATGTAATTCAAACCCTTATCCCAAAAAAAAAATAAAAAAAAAAAAAAAAATTCATCATTTTCATATGATTTTTTTGAGAAATTTTTTATTTTTGAAAATTTGAATTTTTTTTGGTGGTGGTTATTTTTGTCAAATTAGTTTTGAATAAAAAGTAGAAAAAAGATTCTAAAAATTCATGCAAACAAGATGAAGGGTTTTCTCTGTGTTTTCCAGATTGTTTGAAATTTTTTTTTTATAAAGAAATTTTTTTTGCTGATTTTTAAATTTGCGAACTATTTGCAATGATAGAAAAGAAACAGGTGGGCCGTTTAAATACAACTCCCGAACTGTGAGCCCAATAAAATCCCAACCCAAGCCCCAAAGCCCATGCACAGAATTGATTTGGACTGTTCACGCTCATTGGGCTTGGTGGGCCTTTCCATTTGAGCTGATGATTTTGGACTAAGCCCTCAATCATGGGAGATTGTATTTGTACCAAAAATATCATTAAGTACACTCAATTTTTTAATAGACCCTATTAAATTATTTATGATAATAATTTATTTTCAATACACCCTATATTTTTCCCTAAATTACCCTTAAAAGATACACCTAAATTATAAACAAATCAAAACCCTAAATTACATCACTTAGAAAAATCCTTAAAAAAGATTTCTCAAGCAAACGATACTGACGAAATACACGTCTCTCTTCATCTGTACCTCCTCATTCTCTCCCAATATGATAATATTAATATATAATAATATCAAACATATATATATATATATATATACGTTGATAGATATGATTGTAAGAGACAATTAGCACAAGTTTGTGATCCACAATATTTTTCAGCTAGTGGATGGTCATGATGCTTGTTGCTCTTTGATGCTTGCAGTGGCGCAAGTGGGTGGTACCGGGGGCTAGGTGTAAAACCTGGGTGTTTATTTCCCCGTTTGGTTTCTTAGAAAGGATGGCTGCCTGTTTTTGTTTAAATTCTGATTTTATCAATATATTTACTGTTAAAAAAAAAAGTGTAACAACACAATAAAAAAAAATAATTTTGATGATAATAATGAGTTTTGATGACGTGAATTAGAGTTTGGAACAAAGAAGAAGATGAAAAAATAGTGGGTGAATTACACTAATAGTCCATTTAGTTTGGGGCTTGTATCATTTTAGTTCATGACTTTTTGATTGTGACATATTTGACCCTGAATTTTGAATCTTGTTTCAAAAAAGGACAATTGAAGATACCATTAAATTTTTCAAGGGTAAAATCGTCAATTTAATAAAATATAAACTAATTTGACAAAAATAAATGTTAAAAAAATATTTTTGAATTTTTAAAAATTATTTCTACCAACTAAATATAAAATTATGTAAAATTGATAAATCTTTTAGACATTTATTTATTTTTTTACTAAATTTTTATTATGTGTTTGGATGATGATCATGTAAATTAATTTTTAAAAATTAATCATGTAGTTTTTATTAATTTTGATCAATTTTACATAATTTTATCTTTAGTGGATAGAAATAATTTTTAAAAAATTAAAAATATTTTTTTGACATTTATTTTTGTCAAATTAGTTTATATTTTATTAAATTGACAATTTTGCCCTTGAAATTAAATAATTATATCTTCAATTATCCTTATTTGGAACAAGATTCAAAATTTAGGTCCAAATATATCACAATTGAAAAGTCAGGGATTAAAGTGATACAAGTCCCAAATTATAGGGACTGTTAGTGTAATTTGCCCAAAAATAATTGAAATTTAGAGAAGAAGATGGAGATAGTTGAATATGAAAAATATATATAAGTAATTTGGGTGTATTATGAGAAAAAAATAATATTTTATTTTAGAATTTAATGTGTATTATTTTTATGAGTAAAACTACATTAGGATATTATAGGAATTAAAATCTCAAAATTTTAATTGAGCGTATTGAGTTATTATTTGAGTGCAAATAGAATCACTCCTCAATCATAGAGTGAGTTCGCAGTTGAACTGGGCTTTCGAGCCCAATAAATCATAAAAGCATTGAACATTCAATAGATTAAAAAATGTTTATATAAGGGTCTCCGGGGTATTGTTTAATATTAAGGTTTTTGTAAAAAAAAAAAAATATATTTTGAAAATTGTGAAAATATTATTATTTTTTTAAACCAATTAAAAGTGTTTTGAAATTAGTATTTTTTTTTTTCCCTAGTGTCTTAAGAACACTTATTAGTATGACCCAAAGATTAATGAATCCTACAATTTTTTGAAAAATAATATTTGTCACGGAAATATTTGATAACTATATTTCATCTTAACATATAGGAAAATTTACCCATAAATCCAAATTTCTGAAAAGTTGAACCATTTAGTCCTAAAAGTTTTCTTATACTCCATTTAGTCCCATTTATACATCATCATGATGTTCATGATGTAAATGAATCTGATGTTTCATTCTATAATTTCAAAATTTATTGAAATCTGATGAACATTAGATGTGTGAAATCTAATGTTTGAAACATTCATCCTATAATTTCAAACATTATTGAAATCTGATGAACATTAGATGTTTGAAATCTAATGTTCGAAACATTAATCTGATGTTTGAAACATTGTAATGGGACCTTTCAGTCTATAAAAAAACTTTTAGGATTAAAAAGTGTATAAATTATTAATTTAGGATTTATTAGTGCATCCCCTAACATATATATATATATATATATTAAAAATAACGAGACCCACCATGTTACGTGTGTTGAATTCTAATAATGAATTGAAGTAACTAGAAGGAAAAAGAATATGGATAGAGTGGCCTACCATGTGGCGAAATGTGATGGTATGCCTAACTTATCCATCATTGCTAAAGTGTATAATAGAGATATTACATTACAACCATTTAAGGAAATGAATCTCAATCCAATGTAAGTATACTTTGATCATGTAAAATATAAACTTCTTAAACACCTTTCTCTAACAAGTTGATTTATATGTTTTTTTTTTCAGAATAAATTATATTGATCTCTCTTGAGGTTTGAAAATAACACAAAAAGTTTCATAATTTTAATATAATTATTGTATTCGAATCATGGATTTAAATAAAAATTTAGAAAAAAAAAGAAAAAAAAAAAACTTATATTATCTGCCTCATACTTTTCATATTTTTTTTTAAAATAATTTTTTATTCAAATTAATAATTCAAACATAACCCTCATGTGATCGAACTTTGAAATGGATATGCTACGGCACAATTCCAATCCAGCTATCCCTCTTGGCTTTTTGCTTTTTCTCTCTCTCTCTCTCGAATCTTCTTTGTGGAAGTATTCATTCTTCTTTTGCTTTCTCACTCGACAATGTTAAAGTATTCATTCTTCGTATACTGCTGGTAGGAACAAAATCAGGATTTTATTTCAGGGTGGCCAAACATTGTGCATGTAGATTTGGACAAATAGAACGCGGTTTTTTGAGAAGATAGTAAAAAGTTATTTTTTGAATTTTAATTTATTTTGAGTCATATCACTTCCCTAATTCTTTACACATCTTTTCAAAAAAAATCAAAAAATTAATTTTTAACCAATTTTTCAAAACAATCCTATATTTACATTTTCAATATAGCAATTATTTGAAAAGCAAAAGAATGAATGTTTTAAATGTATAGTCTCACTTAATCGGCAATCAAGATCATATTCAATGTTCTTTTTAATGGCATAATTCATCTACGATTGAATCTATAGATAATATTCGATATTTGTTTTTGGGACTTACGTATAGGTCCTTATAGATGAACTTATTGTTTAATAGGTCCTATAAAATTTTTCATCAAAAACTATTACAAAATGTCATTAATTTTTATTTCAGCGATAGTTTAAAAATCTTACACAAAAAATGTCACTAATTATAAGTTTTGGTGACAGTTTAGAAAAATCGTCACAAAAGAACGTTACTAATTTTTAACTTTCAACGACAATTTGAAAAATTTATCACAAAAAAATGTTACTAATTGTAAGTTTAGCAATAATTTATAAAAATCGTGACAAGAAAAAACATATGTAAACAAAATATCACAAAAAGTTATTTTTAACAATAATTTTATTAGGATTTATTTTTAATAAGACTTGATGAAAATTAAATTTAATTATTAAGACCTATTGATAGTTTACATCTCTCTTTCTTTCTTTCTTTTTTCTTTTTTTTTTTTTTATAAATTTTTTTATACACAATCAAAGTGTTTAATATGCTTGAAAAATGACTCACCAAGTCATTGTATTCGTAGTATATGAACTAAACCTCAAAATAGAATAAAAACCTCAATTGTATAATAATTTAAGCAAAATCAGTTGGCTTAAGAATCTTAGAAGACGAATTACAATCATCACATTGCATGTAAAGTACAAACAACAAATAACAAAAAGAATTTACTTTCTCTCAATATGTTATTTCAATTTGAGAGTGTTTAAACTTCATAGGCCTGTTTGAAACCGATTTCAGTAATCCAAATCATTAATTTTTTTGGACTCGTTAAATAGAACATTCATGTGAAAAAGCAAGATGATTAGATATCGATCGTTATATGTTTGAATCATATTTGTTTTAAAAAAATGAATGACAAATATAATTTCAAGAATAACCATCTATTTTTTGTATTACAAAATTGGTTCAAACATATAGTTGCCGATATCCAATCATTTTTACTTTTTATATGAATATTTTACTCAAACAAATCTTAAAAATTGAATGGTTCGAATTATCGAAATGAGAAATGTGGTGGGCTTTAAAAGCTTCTCAAATTTTTTCATGTTGAAATGTGAATATGAGAGAAGTCTAATCTTAATAAAAAATGAGTAATCTCAAAATAATTAAATAAAATCAGATTTAGCATTAGATTAACCACCCCCCCCCCCAAAAAAAAAAAACCACATAATTATTGCCTTTCTGTAATGTTATTTATTTTTAGAAATTTCCCCGTCTAAAAAATAAAATAATAAATTAGTTGACAGGAATGCCATTTTGTTTAGGTTTTTCTATGAAATGATCATTCTCTTTCAATAGTGAATAATAATTTCATGTGCAATGTATTTTTTTTTTTAGTCAAACAACTACAACAAATTAAGATTTTAAAGACAAAAATTTAGATACAATATCATTTTTTGGAATGAAATATTTTAGTTGTCAAAAGTGTAATTATTATATTTTTACTACTGAATTAGACATTTATTAATGAATTATTATCATTTTGAGATAAAAAATTTTGTAAGAAAAGATAAACATTTTTGACACCAAATTGTTTGTCCCTAAAATTACATTTATTAATGACATTTTCAAAATAGTCATCAAAAGTCCTATTTTTGACTTTTCAAAATAAACTTTTAGCGGCTTGCGGCAACATGAATTGGTTTCTAAATATTTTCTATAACAAAATTTTTACATTTAACAAGAAAAAAGGTATAATTCCTAAAAATACTTATATGTTTTTGTAACTAAATACAATAATGAATATTTTAATAAAATGATCATTTTGTTGTAGTAAATTAAATATTACCTTAATTTGTAGTGGACAAGGTGATCAGATTATTTATAAGAAAAGGGTATATTACACTTTATACTTTTAAACTATTATCAAATTTTTTATTTAGTCTTTGAACTATCGATTATGTCTACTAAGTCTCTAAGTATATAAATCAATATTTATTTAGTTCCTAAACTATCGATTGAATCGATTAAATTTCTAAACTATTTAAGTCAAATCTATTTAATCCCTTAAAGAATTATAAAAATAAAATATAAATCCATAAGTATTATAAATTAGTAAAATACCGAATCTAGTTAAATTTTTATTTCAAAAAAAGCTTAAATTTTTATTCTATTTTTTGTTTTTATCGTGAATTTCCTTTATAATGTTAGGTGTAATTGTCTATAGTATTTTCTTACTTATCTTCTATAATGGTTACGTGCTTGCCTTTACCAAGTATTATATGCCAGATTTCATTTATAATTTATAATGGATTATTTTTAAGTTTTTCGCCAAGTTTTTTTTTTTATTTAATCAATGTATTATTTTGTTCTATTTTTATTTGTAACGAAGTGTTGTTATTTAAATTATCTAATTCTACTTTTTCAGTATATCTAATATTTATATAATTTATTGACAAGATTGGAAAACTAGACTCTAATATTAATTTAAACACAATGAAATAAAAACACCGGTTATAAACAAAATAAAAATTTAAGATTTCTTTGTAATAAAATCTTAATTGGACATGTGTTTTATTAATTTATAATACTTATGGGAATATATTTTACTTTTGTAATTTTTTTTAGGGACTAAATAGGTTTGAACTGAATATTTTAGGAACTTAATAGATTCAATCGATAGTTGAAGGACTAAATAAACTTTAATTTATATACTTTAGGAATTTAATAGATTCAATCGATAGTTTAGGAATTAAGTAGACAATTTGATGATAGTTTAAGAGTAGAATGTGTAAATTAATAATAAATTTTATAAATAAAAAAAATTCCACTGGGATTTAATTACCTTATTTATATATATTTTTTTGAGTTGACATTTCATGTGAAACCATAAAAGTACACATGCCATTGATCAAAGCCCAAAATATAATGAAAATTTTCATGGTTGACGAATATTTGTGTTAGTCCCCACAACACCATCCCTAAACTCACAAAAGTATGAAACCGACATGTATGAAAATGCTATCTCGAGTTTTTGCATAAAATATAGGCCACAATCAACTTTTTAGGCCCATTTGGTGGAACCTTCATGTGGTCATGAAAGGAAGCTAACACCATGTCAACTGTCCTTGTACATTAAGAACATGCCCATGGATATCCTTTCTTTTATTCCGTGGTGTTAATTTTCTCAAATTGCTCTTTGACTATTTCCTATTGAGAAAGTAAATCTCAAAATTGATGCTTGTGCTAAAAAATATCTCAAAAAAGTCTATGATACCATAAAAGTGTCTAGAAAATTCATTAATTTTAGATAAATTTTGAAAGCTTTTGTTGTCGGTTTACATTCCAATTGAATATTGATGGGAAATATCAAGACTTTTCGGTTTATTTATTTATTGGCATTGTAGCATTGCTGAAAATATCTAGTTGCCCCTAGGTTGTTTATTTATTTATTTTGCTAATTTTATTCTAATGATTGAGTTTATAATTTTCATTTGAAAAATGATGAATAAATCGAGCATTAGGCTAAAATCATTTGGGAAGCCTTACCATAGCCGTTCTCTGGTCTCTTTGGCTCACAAGAAATTAGAAGGTATTTTAAGAAAGGGTTCAAGAAAGGAGTTGGAATATTCGAAGATCTTCGAAGATCCTTGATGAGAGGCTTAGATTCTTCAATGGTCTCAACTCAAGAACACAAGAACACAAGAGTAAAGGAGATGATGGGGATAAGAGATTGGGTGAAGAAGAAGGCAAAATAGCTAGAGAGAGAATAATGGCAAGGCTCTCCCATGGATCTCCCACTTTCACTCTCAAGGTTGATCATGGAGATGGGAAATTAGTTCTTTCCCAAGAATCATCTCCAAAATCCATCCCTTGTAAAGCTATGGGTGGGTGCTATTTATAGGCACCTCATGATGTAGGACGGAGCCCATGTGCAAGGCACATGGGAAGTATTCTCTCTAACCATTTTGTCCGAGGAGGTGATCTCTCTGAGGAGGTGATTTCTCCGAGGAGGTGACCTCTCCGAGGAGGTGATCTCTCCGAGGAAGTGAACTCTCCGAGGAGGTGATTTCTCCGAGGAGGTGACCTCTCCGAGGATGAGAAAAACCCCGAAGAGGAGATCAATCCCTCGGCGAACCCTTCTTCTTAGCCACACCTAACCAATGATCCCCAATCATCCCACAGGGTCAGGGGTAGTCCCAGAGGACGTCCTGCCGCATCAGGGTCAGGGGTAGTTCAAGAGAACGCCCTGCCGCAAAATATTGCCGAGTCTCAGGGACCCCCTAGATCGTGCCACCTTGACCCGGGTATAGGCTAGTTTAACCGAAGAGTGAATTTATCTCCACTCACCGTCCTCGGGATCGGGTCCTTTGTTCGAACTCCATTACGCCCATGGTTCTGGTACGTAGATCCCGGAAAGCTCCGAGCCCGCAAGTGTTCTGGGACTCATTAACGGAGCGACTTCTAGATTGCATTTGAATCCGTTCGAAGCCAAGTGCTTCGGACCTCTAGGTTCGTGGATCCGAACCCTTTCGAGTCCGAGTGCCTCGGATCTCTAGGCTTGGTTAATACCCTTTCGAGTCCGGGCCCGAGTAAGTCTCTAGGTTTGTGGATCCAAACCCTTTCGAGGCTTGGAGCGATTTGGCTCGTTTGATGGCGATAAATCTGAGCCCACCAATCTTGGACTTGCGATAAATTCGGGCCCACTAATATTGGGCTATTGGGCCTAGATAATTTAGTGGGCTTAAATTAGCCCCTCTTACATTTGCCCCTTGCGTGTATGAGAAATTGTAGTTTTCTCGGACATGCATAATTTCACCTCGTCAGCCATGCTTCACATTATATACAGGTATATACGATACAGACATATACGGATCTATATACAGACATATACGGAGATATACACTCGTGGGGAATATGCCGTTTGCAACCGTCAGTGGGAATATGCCGTTACTGAGAAGGCATATTCCGTTTGCTGGCGTTAGCATACGTAAAAAGAAATGCATGGATGTGGAATGTGAGGTTTCGAACCCCTGACCTCAAGCACGGCCTCCGAGTCCTTAACCACTTAGCCAAACCATTGAACCCAAGCCACACCTGTAACTCAAATGTTCAAACAAATATCTATATTACATACCTATATATATACATATATGCATACACAATTCCCCCGCGTCTCTTGCCGCGTTTGGCACACGGGCTCTGCTTTTGTATTGATTGGCCGACAAAAGTAGCCCCCTCGGTTTGCAAACCTGCCTCGACTCTCTCCCTCTCTTTGTCTTTCTCTCTCGTCTTCTTCTTCTCTTCAGTATCCGTCTTCCTCTTCTTAACCATTCTCTTCTTCATCACTCTCTTCCATCTCCCTCTTCATCACTCTCTCCTGTTTCCTCTTCCTCATCGAGAGAAACGAGAGACTGAACGGAGGAGAAGAGTTGTCTCAAAACTCAGTCTGTTCTCTTTGTATTTTTCTGACTCTCCTTGCTGACAGAACTAGAAGACTATGTTTGCTGAACTGGTTTCTCTCTTTCTGCAATGACATCCTCTCCACCAGATGTAAATGGTACAATTGTAGCCCCAAACCTTGCTGCTATCGGCACAAATTCGGGTTGATCAAGCCAAAACAACTTGTATGTTTCACCCTTGCAAATCTAAATCAACACCGCACCTCCGATCAACACCACCGCCGGCGACGGAGTTCTCTGAGTTCTCTGAAATCAACACCGCACCAAATCTAAATCAACGGTTCACGAGCTGATTCAGATTGGTGGTTCACGATCTGAGATGAAGAGAGGGAGGATCGGTGGTTCAGATCTGGTTATGACGGCGGCGGAGTGGTGTGGATCGACGGCAGATCTGAAGAGAGAAAGTAGAGAGAGATCGGCGGCAGATTTGTGGTAGTATGTAGCTCGCAAACGGCGGCGAGGCCGCTGGCTCAATGATCGGAGACAGCGACGTTGACGGCGGCGAGTGACGCTGAAATCAGCGGGAGTCGGCGATGAAGGGCGGCGGGTTCTACTGCTTCCCCTTCTTCCATCAGGTGGACTTTGCAGCCAGGAACACTTAGCAGGACTTCATGAATCACATTTTTGGTTTCTTGATTTTCTTGGGGCAGAGTTTTGGGAGCCTTGGGCCTAAAACAGCTCATTTTGTTGTATGTTTTGTTGCCGTTTTTTTTTTTTTTTTTTTGTTGTGAATATTGGAATAATCAATGTTGAATCTTTGCTAATTTTATTGAAGAAAGCTGGCTTTGTTGTCTTGAATCCATGCTATGCTATTGAATCTTGAATCTGTGCCGATAATTTTGACATACATACAGGTCTGATGTTGAACCCTTCGAGCGCCACCGTCGGCTTCTGCGCGAACCCACCACGGCGCTGCTCTGTGCGTGACCACCTCAACTCACGCGGCTCGTCCGTCTTGTGCCCAACCGCAACTGACCAGGGACAACCATGCTGCCCACTCAACGCAGCGTCGGTCTGTCGATATACCTTCTTGCCCACTGAAATCCATCACTGTTAGCCGTGACCCGCCAATGCCGACCATACCACCGATTCAGCATGGTGTCGGTTTGCCTAATTGTTCCAGTGCTTTGCCTTCGTCTTCGGCTGTTCAACGCGAACCACACGTCGCCCACTCAACGCGATGTGTGGTTTTGCCTAACACCATCCAGCTTGTTGCTTTGCCTTCGTCTTCGGTTGTTCAACGCGAATCACACGTCGCCTACTCAACGCGATGTGTGGTTTTCCTAACACTATCCAGCTTGTTGCTTTATATTAGCTTGAGAGGAACTGGCCTGGGGAGACAACACCTTGATCGTTGTATTTTCATGAACTTGCTTGCAAAAATATGTTTGGAATTTGTCTTCTTGACTTCTGAATAGCTAGTGCCTTGTTGAATTTGGTATTGTGCCTCTTTAGCTGGCTTTGATTATATACATCTTGAAACCCTTGCTTGAGATTTGGAACTTTTATTGATGGACTGGATATAAATAAATCTTCAAGACTGGGCTGTTGAATTTCAGTGCTGATTTTGCAAGATAAAAACACACCATGACATTGCACTTCTCCTGATATTTAAACCGAGCTCGTGCCTTGAAATTTGTAAAGTAAATAAATGTTGTTGAATAATTAATTATTGTCTTGTTGATCTTGTAGATACTTGGAAGATAAATAATTGATGCCCGATGCTGAGATTTTGTTTGGACATTGTTGCTTTAGAGCTTGAATTACCCAGATCTTGTTCTGCTTGCACATAATTACATCGCCGTGGCCCAAGATGCCGTCAGCCTTTCGCTGCTCCAGCTCCGACTAAGCCGTCACCGGCCTCTCTTTGCTCCACCTCCAATCACTGTTGGCTTCAACGGCTCCAACGCAAACCACACACGTTCGCCCTCTCAACGTAACGTGTGTGGTCCTGCCCGGCCTAGCTCAGTCTTGTTGATCTTGATTGATGCCGACTCAGCTACATCTCCAACGCCGACTACACACGTTGCCCTTTCAACGCGACGTGTGTGTGGGCCTATCTAGCACTGCTTAGCTCAGTATCGGCCTCAGGTGTATTTGGCTCACATTTGTGGTCTTGCCACTACTTCCAGCCGTGCTCTACTTCCATTGGCGTAAATCTGTGAGTAACTCTTTCAATTGTTTTATTGATAATGTAAGAACATCATACTTGACTTTCATGTAATCGATGAATAAATTCTCGATACCCGAACTTAGTGAACAATTTGTTTGAAATGATGTAGTGCCATAGCAGAGAGTAAAACCATATACTGTTGATGTAGCATCTATCTCAGTAACGCTTGAATCATAATCTGAACTCGATATTACTTATGTCGTTTGGCGGTTTTGCTATTTCAGGCGAATGAATTCTTGTGCGAAATCCACGACCTCGGGGCCCCTAGAACCCGCACTAATGAGAGCAAGGGCTGTTCCTCGGAAGTCCGAACAGAAGCAAGACTGTCTCTCGGGAGTCCGAGTAGAAGCTCCGAGCAGAAGCTTCGAGCAGAAGCTCCGAGCAGAAGCAAGGCTGTCCCTCAGAAGTCCGAGGTTGTCCCTCGAGAGGTTGAGCGAAAATAAGGCTCTCCCTCGGGAGTCCGAGCAGAAACAAGACTGTCCCTCGGAGGTCCGAGCAAAAACAAGGCTGTCCCTCGGAAGTCCGAGTGGATGCGTGCTTCTACTTCGGCAGCTAATGGAAGCAAAGGCTATCCCTCGGGAGTTCGAGTAAGAGTCCACTCTACTTTGAAAAGAAAGATCCTCGGAGCTCATATTGATGAAATCAATGGCTGCTCTTCGGAGGTCCGAATGGAAGTACACTTCTACTGTGTCAAGAATACTCCCTTCAGGTTGGTAACTGAGTCTACTATTCCTTTTTCTTCTTTGAGGGGCAACAAAAATTGAAAATTCTTCTGTGGAATGTTGACATTTGCCCCTAGAGTTGCAAGATCATTTGGAAAGCTTTCACCAGCTGCTCGGGCTGTGACCGTCATACACCATCATGGCCACATCTTCTAAGATATCCTGGGGCCCTTGTTCTTTGAACTTTAGCTCATCTGCTTCGACTTTCTTTCTAAAGATCTTCTTAAGTGTCCGGCACTTTTCTGTAGGATGTCCTAGTGATCGGTGGAAAATACAATAATTAGGACCCTCACGGTCCTTTTTCGGCAAAAGCTCTTCGACATAAGGCAACTTCAGTTCCCCGTCTGCCACCCATTCTTTAACTAAGGCCTTCACCTCCTCAATACTACACGGAAAAGGAGTGTCATCTTCGCAGTATTTCCTCTTCTGACCTCTGAATTCCTCCCCCTGTGACTTTCAGATAGAAGACGCGGAAGGGGCAGTGACAGAAGGTCCTCGGGATGACTTGAAGCTGGTTTTATAACTAGTCTCGACCCCGATCTCCTGAGATTGAGGTATGTTGATGTTTCGAGATGCTTCAATTAGTGCCGAGAAGGTGGGTAGCTTGTGATTAACTAGAAACATCTTGTATCCGTTCAATGCCCCTTCAACACAGATTTGGACCAAGTAGCTTTCCTCCACAGCCTCATGACAGTCTACGGCTTTGTCTTGAAACCTCTTTACATATTCGAGAATGTCTTCACTCTCTTGCTGCTTTTCCTTACACAGGGTAAGTGTGGTCACTTTCTCGGCCACTTGAAAGAATTTGGCATGGAATTTGTTGACCATCTCTTCCCAACTTCGGACAGAATTTGGGGCCAAATTAACATACCAACTATATGCTCGGTCGGTGAGGGACTTAGAGAATTCTCTCAGCCGGAGGACATGGTTTGAACCATGAATACCCAGAGTCTCTATGAACCGAACAACATGTTCTCGAGCATTTCCTTGCTTGCCATTGAATTTGATGAACTTCGGTACTGTGTACCCCTCCGGGTATGGATAACTCGACATCTCGATAGGGTATGGTGGCTTGACATCTGGATCTGGCAAAGAGGGTAAAGTCCTCTTGCCCCGTTCAAGATCGAACATGGCTTGCAAATCGGCGAGAGTGAGAAATTGTTGAGGGATAGAACTTGATAGTGGTATTCCTGGAACCTGACTTGTAAACCCGAAGATTGAGCTAGGGGCGACTTGGCCATTTGGGTGTTGAGAATTCACCATCGGTGAAGACACATGATGAAATTGGCCATCGGCACCTATGGACACGCCATTTGGTGATGGGACATTGAATTGAAGCCCGTAAAGTCCATTGCACGGGGCCGCTATACCGGGTTGTGCTTGCAAATTTGTTGTTGGCGCCAAAGGAGGCCCGTCCGGTACTTGAGCAACATTTACTGGTGGCGTAACAAGATTAGGTACGGGCAGAGCTCCCTTTTGCGCCATCATGCCCCTTGTATTTGCCTGGACACCAACAGTCGCCGAAGCTCCATTCATTACACCAAAAACTCTCCTAGGCACCATTGGATCTTGGCTTGGCATGCCATGGAGCCCGGGTGCAGGCAAATTGCTACCGCCTATTGCGGTTTGAGCATGTGTTACTGTGGCCGTGTTGCCATGAGCCATGGGCTGACTGGTGCCTATTTCTCCTTGGATATGATTTTGCGCTCCGACGGGAATGACTCCACCACCAGCTTGATTTCCGTTTGGTGCCGGTGCAAAATTAGAACTCATCACCGACATGGTGTGAGTGAGATTCTGAAGAGTGGTGAGAATCCCTTGCTGAGTATTTTGAAGTCCTTGAATGGCTTCAAGCAAAAGTGGTTGATCTGGAGCCACGGTCCTGTCATCACCACCATTAGAGGATCCTTGCTGGTGAACTTCATATTCTCCCGCCATCCTTGTTGGAGTTGTGTGGATTCCAGATCTCGTTGAGACCATTAACCAATCCGCCTCCCCAGCAGAGTCGCCAAATGTAAGAAAGGGTTCAAGAAAGGAGTTGGAATATTCGAAGATCTTCGAAGATCCTTGATGAGAGGCTTAGATTCTTCAATGGTCTCAACTCAAGAACACAAGAACACAAGAGTAAAGGAGATGATGGGATAAGAGATTGGGTGAAGAAGAAGGCAAAATAGCTAGAGAGAGAATAATGGCAAGGCTCTCCCATGGATCTCCCACTTTCACTCTCAAGGTTGATCATGGAGATGGGAAATTAGTTCTTTCCCAAGAATCATCTCCAAAATCCATCCTTGTAAAGCTATGGGTGGGTGCTATTTATAGGCACCTCATGATGTAGGACGGAGCCCATGTGCAAGGCACATGGGAAGTATTCTCTCTAACCATTTTGTCCGAGGAGGTGATCTCTCCGAGGAGGTGATTTCTCCGAGGAGGTGACCTCTCCGAGGAGGTGAACTCTCCGAGGAGGTGATTTCTCCGAGGAGGTGACCTCTCCGAGGATGAGAAAAACCCCGAAGAGGAGATCAATCCCTCGGCGAACCCTTCTTCTTAGCCACACCTAACCAATGATCCCCAATCATCCCACAGGGTCAGGGGTAGTCCCAGAGGACGTCCTGCCGCATCAGGGTCAGGGGTAGTTCAAGAGAACGCCCTGCCGCAAAATATTGCCGAGTCTCAGGGACCCCCTAGATCGTGCCACCTCGACCCGGGTATAGGCTAGTTTAACCGAAGAGTGAATTTATCTCCACTCACCGTCCTCGGATCGGGTCCTTTGTTCGAACTCCATTACGCCTATGGTTCTGGTACGTAGATCCCGGAAAGCTCCGAGCCCGCAAGTGTTCTGGGACTCATTAACGGAGCGACTTCTAGATTGCATTTGAATCCGTTCGAAGCCAAGTGCTTCGGACCTCTAGGTTCGTGGATCCGAACCCTTTCGAGTCCGAGTGCCTCGGATCTCTAGGCTTGGTTAATACCCTTTCGAGTTCGGGCCCGAGTAAGTCTCTAGGTTTGTGGATCCAAACCCTTTCGAGGCTTAAAGCGATTTGGCTCGTTTGATGGCGATAAATCTGAGCCCACCAATCTTGGACTTGCGATAAATTCGGGCCCACTAATATTGGGCTATTGGGCCTAGATAATTTAGTGGGCTTAAATTAGCCCCTCTTACAGGTATTTAACAAGAAGTAACCTAATTAGAAGGAGCTAGTGGAACTCATGAAAATTAGAACTGTAACTTGGGTGAAGCATTTGGCGAATCTCAGACTACTCAATCAACGACCTCATTTTCTCTTTGAAAGGAATCAAGACCATAGTGTTGTGTTTGGTTAAGAGATTTGGAAAGTTAAAGAGAAAAGAAAAAGATGTGTAATATTAGATGAAATGTAAGTACATTTTATTCACATTTCACATACATTTTTCCTTTCCAAAGCCCTCAACTAAACACAACATTAAGGTTAAGATCAAGTCTACTAATTCCTGTGGTCGTTACCGTTTCCACGTTTGATCTGTGTCTTGTTGTCTGAATGGTGTTCTCTTTGTTTTGATTTGGTTGGAGCCTCGCCAACCCCCCTGTTTTGTAGTGGTCTTGGCATGTACATGTTTGAGTTTGATAGTAGATGCCAACATAGTTGAGATATACGTTTTGAGTTATAATAAGTCTAGGAAACCTCTCCAGTTTACCTAAAAATTTACCAAAATCCCATCTAGCAGCCCACAACCCACCTCAATGTGGTGGCTATTTTATTTAAAAGGAAAAAAAGAGTACCAATTAATTAGGTTAACAAAATTGAGTCGTAAATTTGTGTTACTATATAGGGAGATAAGTAATAGAGAAAACATGTATGTATTTCTTATTTTTTAATTTTTTTCCCCCAAAATATGTCTTAGGATTGGCACCATGATATATAGAACTAAAAAATAAAATAAATATGGGTTTCAAATATATATATATATATATATATGTATACAACTCTGTAGGTTGAGTTTTTAAAATTTATTTTGTAATTTATTTTTCCAAAAATTTAAAACTAGTTTGACAAAAATAAATACTAAAAAGTAAATTTAAAAATTTATTTTCAACCAAAAAGAGAAAATTATATAAATGAGTTATTTTAACAAAATAATTTTAAAAATTTGTTTTTATTTAAAAAAAAAAAAAAACTCATATAAACCAATTCAATCAAGTGCCTCGATATATAGGTTCATTGATTTTTTAATCAAAGAAAAAGACAAAAAAAAAAAAAGTTGATGGTTAAAGATTAATTATTTGTTTTGTAAAAAAAAAAAACAAACAAACTAAGAACACATAAATCGATAACGTTATCCAACACAACCCTTCACATGAGATGGGTTCTATCTTTTTCTAAATCTCAGCTCGTATTAACTGATTACACTATCTAATTCTATGATTAATTTTTGTGCAAATAAAAGAACTATTTCTAAGTTGATTTGGTAGATTCATATGAATTTCTTCTTTGGTTATGAAAGAAGTAGTTTCTTAATAATCACTTATTTACATGAAACTTTTGATATCAATAATAGAGATTGATAAGCTAATTAATTAAAGTAGGTTAGGACTACGTTATTGTACATATTTTTTTCTTGTAAATAAAAACAACCTCTACAACGAGGTGGGCTACCAGATAGGATTTTGGTAAATTTTCAGGTAAAATGGAGAGGCTTCCTGCTGTTTCAGGATATGATGCAATTTCTACAAGGCATTTTATGTTGTAATTTTCCTTCGATATTAATATGCTGATAAGCAAAATCGAAAAGTTACATTTTGGAGTGTTTTGGAAAAATGGTTGTAAGTTGACTTCTTAATTTTTTTTCAACTTTTTAACTTTTTTTTTTTTGTGAGAGAAGAAGTGCCTTAAAAGTTGAGAAGTGACTTTTAACCCACTTCTCAAAATAGGCCTTTAAAGAGGCCTAGTGATGTGTCTTCATGACTGTAATGTCATTTTAATATGGGAAAATTACCCTTAAGTCCTGTTTGAAATATGTGTACACTATTTAATCTAACAACTTTTTGAGTAGACTCAAAAGTCCTACATATTTTCCTCTCTCTCTCTCTGCTTTTGTCTCATTTTTTTATTTTATTTTTTTTATTGTGTTTTCCTCTCTTTCTCTTTGTCATGTACGACGACCGGTGATCACACATTCCTTATTCTCTTTCTCTTTCTAATATATAGTCACCGGTAACCAACGACCATCATTGATTGAGGTTCGCTGGCAACCATCAATCACCGATATCAACTCGTGACTTCATCCTCACCGATAGTGAAGAAGATGAGTAGATCTATTCAAATCTGATATAGATTTATATCAGATCTGAGTAGATCTACATGAGATCCTACTAGATCTAAACCAAAAATAGTTGTCGAAGTACAATATTCTTATTTCCTTCGATTTCTCAATTTTTCTATCTTTTCTCTGTTACACACGTCTATTTTTTTGTTTTAATGGAGAAAAATTTCAAATTCTGAATAAGTTGTTTTTAAGTTTTAGTTGTAGGTGGTGAAAACTATAAAATTTTACAGTTTCAGCTTTTTTGGTGCTAAAATGAATCATGTTTTAAAACTGTAAAATTTTGCAGTTTCATGACATTCTTTAGAACTGTAAAATTTTACAATTTTATAACATGTTTTCCAGCTTAATAGAATAATGCTTTGAAATTGTAACATTTTACAGTTTCAAAACTTACTTTTCAGTTTGATCAATATTACAGATTATATGTTTAAACCCTACAAAAATTGAAAAATAATATATACGTTTTCCCTATGTTGTTTGTTGTTGTTATATTTTATAACTATAATTTCTCCATTTATTATTTATTTTGGGACAATATTCTGAATATTCCGGTGATTTTCCGATAATGTTCTTGACATTTTCCAATGACGTTTAGAACACTCTAGCAAACTTCCGACGATGCTCAAGACACTCCGGCAAACTTCCGGTGATGCTCCGGCGACTTTCCGATGATATTGAACATTTCGGCGAGTCTTCAATGAGTCTGACGAAAGTCGTTGGATGTAACAGCATTTTTAAAGTTATTAAAAAAAGAAAAGAAGAGTTTTTGGTAATAATTAAAAATATGTAGGATTAATTGGTGCAAGTATTTTGTTTTGGGATTAGATGAATTTTAAACTTTCTGTATGAGACTTATTGGTAAATGTCCCTTTTAATAATATGGACCCTTAATGCTACAATGCTGAGGCCATGTGTGTTTTGGGTTGAATGTTGGCTTAATTTTTGGGCTTGTAAAGCACTACTTTTTTCATTTTTAAGTTAGGCCTCATTTGGGAACATGTTATTTTAATAATTTTTTGATTTTATGGCTAAAATATGAGATAAAAAAACTTGTATATTTGGAATGACATTTTAGTTTTTTACGAAAATATGTGCAAAAAGTAGAAAAAATGGAATCTTTGGCTTTTTGGTATATGTTATAAGCTTTTTGGTTTTTTTAGTTACTTTTTGACTTTTAGGCTAAAACTATTACTTCCCAAACGAGACCTTAGTTGATTCTTGAGTAGGCTTCGAATGGCCATCATGACTTTTTTAAGGGTTTAGTCTTTAGGGGAAGGTTATGGGTTCAATTTTTTTTTAGGAGGAATTGAATTAAGGAGACAAGCACTTGATGCTTTACAAAATCTAACAATTAACAACTGACTTTCGTTGATAAAAAAAAAACCACAAACTTTGATCAGATAGACAGATTATGTAATATGAAAGTAAAACTCACGCATTTGAGTTAGCATTTATCTAGGATAGTTTAATTAGACTTATTTTATTGTGTTCTTGATCATTTGGTTTAATTTTGGACTATAAACTTGATTAGCTATTAGAATTAACCTTTGAAATTTTTTCAAAGCTCTCAATTAATGTTCAAACACCATGGTGAAATTATGAGAGAGCTTTCATATAATATGGAATCGAACTCATGACCTATTAGTGAGAACACAAGGTCTAACAAATTATGAGCGAACATAATGAAATTATTTTTGTTGACCATAACCAAATTTCTGCTATTGAAACTTTTTCACTCTAACCAAAAAACAAAGAAAATTAAATCAAGCAAATGAAAAAAATAAAATTAAGAGTAACATAATTCATATTTCATTTAGTTTTCCCTTTATTGATATATGTTTTATGGTTTTGTACAGTGCCTTGATATCTCATCACTACAAGAAAATGCACAATTGGCGACTAAAAAAAGCATTTTCGTCGCTGAAAGTAGTAGAAATGGCGACTAAAGTCAGTTTTGTCGCCAAACCTAAGCACTTTTGCCGACTAAAGCACTTTAGTCGCCGAATGTAGGCCTTTTGGCGACTAAAAGTCGGTTTAGTCGCCGAATATAGTAGTTGTAGCGACTGAAAAAATTTTAGTAGCTAAAGGCACGGTTTTTGGCGACTAAAAACCATTTAGTCGCGAAATCTATAGGTTTTGGCGACCAAAAAAAACTTTAGTCGCCGAATATGGGTGTTTTACCGACAAAAAAATTTTAGTAGCTAAAACCTGGACAAGTGGCGACTAAAATTGATTTTAGTCGGCAAAATTCGAGCTTTTGGCGACAAAAAATGAGTTTAGTCGCCGATTGTAGTTTTTTTTGGGCGGAAATTCAAGTTTTTAGCGACAAAACAGAATTTAGTAGCCAAATGGCACAGAATTGGCGACTAAAATTCACATTTAGTCGCCAAAAGTCCTCTCATATTTTTTTTTAATAAATACTTTATTTTTTTACATAAAATACATTAAATAAAAATAATTATTTATATATATAGTTTGTATTAATACCGGTATAAATAGTATATAAATAATATATGTTGCATTAATATTCGCGTGAGGTTGTAGTGGCATAGTGGGGGGAGAGAGTGTTGCTAAAGGTTGACAAAGTTGGGACTTGGTGGTCACGGGTTCGAAACTGGGTAGCAGCAAAGGGAAAAATTTTTTTTTGTGAAAATACTTTCAGCGACTAAATCCTTTAGTCGCCAAAGGTGTTTTTAATTAAATTAATAATATAAAAAATTAACTATTGGCGACAAAAGGTTTAGTCGGCAAAGGTTAAATTCCCAAAAATGAAATTGACAATTGGCGACGAAATCTTTAGTCGCTGAAGACTACAGAAATGGCGACTAACAGATTTTTAGTCGCCAAAGGCATCCGCGACCAGATTTTGGCGACAAGATGGGCGACTAAAACTTTTAGTCGGGGAAAGTCGATTTTTGACATTTGGCGACTAAAATGGGACCTTTGGCGACTAAAAATTTAGTCGCCAAAGGTGTGTTTTTTTGTAGTGCATCAATAAATTTTTTTTTTTTTTTTTTGCTAATAAAAAAAAATTGTAGCCATTTGAATCTCGCATGCTATTTTGGTTGAGCATGCAAAATTAAGTTTATTTTTTGGCATGAGAATGGTGAAGATGTTTGTGTTATTGGCATGCTTAGGGTGATGGAAATTATGAGTTTCGTCAGTGGCTGCATTTCAAGTTTTATGGTTTTGTCCTAATGATTTTGAAGGATTGGCTCGTGGTGATTTGGGATTGGTCTCAATAATCTAAAGATGTGAATTTATTAGCTGTTTGATTGATGGTTGCTAAACTGGTTAGAAGGGTGGGGATGTTTCTTCTTCTTTTTTTCGCTGATAAATCTTCTTTAGTTTTGTCTTTTGATTCTATTACATATGCGTATGAATTGAGAGATAGTTGTTGGGAGTGTTTTTGTTTTTTCTTTTTCGCTTGGCAGTTGGCTTCTAATCAACTGTTCCATTCTCCATTGTTGTAATGTTTTATTAACATTAATAAAATGTTACTTTCTTTGCCAATCAAAAAAATAAAATAAAAAATTAATAATCCCTAGCTCAAATACACCAATGTGCAGGTTTACAACTCCACTTGAGATTGTTATGGCAGCGACATACCATTTAGTTTTGGATTAATTACACCAAGACCTCTCAATGAGATATTCTCCAAACTTGTTTTTTTCTTCCATGGTCTTTTGGTCATTTGTTGTGTTACCATCTTGCCAATTAGTTTGGTGTTTTTGCCAGACGCTGCAGATTGTTGGTTTTTAGTCCATGTGCCAACTTAGTTGGAATAGAATTGGTAGGAACTTTCTATAATTTTTATTATGGAATTATGACGGAGTTATGGGGTTAGAGACGAAGTTGGCAACACAAAGATAGAGAGAATTTATATTGTCTATTATGTTGGCGTAAAAGCCAATTTATAGAATACAAGATTGATACAAACAAAACCAAAAACTTAATGCATACCTAACTTGGCTAGACGTGGCCAAAATTTGCACAAAATTCCAACTACCTAGTCAAGCCTAGTCATAGGCTTCACAAATTGTCTACATAAAAATAAATATAAAGAGACAAAAAAGTCTAAAGGAAAAACTACAATTATTTTCTATATTCTGACAAACTAAACAATGATGCCTTTTGCGCCTGGTTTTGTTCCTGTATTCTACTATTCTTGTTCTCTTTGTTTCTTGGTTTTTATTATTAAAATTCCTTTGTTTTTGTTGCTAAAAAAAATCTATTAACTAGTATCAGTTTATCCCTCATCTATAAATCTGTACATTTTGATAATCTCAACTATAAAACTACATTTTGTATAGTTTTTAGTTAAAAGAAGTCAAAATATACTACTTCATATATGAAAAGTAAACTGATATTCACTAATACACTAAAAGAAATTACACACTTGGCAACTAAATTTGACGACCAAAATTAAATTAGTCGCCAAAAGTGACAGTTTTGGTGACTAAAAAATAAATTTGTCGGCGTTGATTCAATTTTCAGCTACTATATTATTTTAGTCGAGATATCTTATTTATTGGCAACTAAAAAAATATTTAGTTGCTAAATATTCACTAATTGGCGACTAAAAAACTATTAGTCAGCGATAGTCTGCACTTTAGGCTACTAAAAATTTAATTTGGTCACCAAATACAATTATTTTCCGACAAAAGAAAGTTTAGTCACCAAATAGTTAGCGAATTTTTTTTTACTCTTTGCCGACCATAGAATTTGGTCGCCAAATATGAGGTTTTTGTGGCTAAAAAAAATTTAGACGTCGTATAATAACTCTTTGCCGACCAAAAAACAATAGTAGCGAAATGGTACTTTTGGCAATGAAAGTTTAGTTGCCAATAACCAATCTTTTGGCTACAAAATGTTTTTTGGTCGCTAAAGGTTGAATTTTTTTTTAGAGGGAAACAAGTTAATATTGGCGCCCGCGTCTTCTCTCTACACTTACACAGATTGCTCTTTGTTCTGTGTCACACACAAAGAACAAAGTCAGCACCAAACCTCACCCCCGCTCACCATCGTCGCGTGCCACAATCGCTGGCCACCGTCGCTCACTAGCGTCGCACGTCGCCACCGCCGCAAATCACCACCCCCATGTAGACGTCCCCGAACGCCCCGGGAGGGTTAAGTCCCGTTCCGTTCATATTGGGGTCACTACAGTTCAAGGACTCAAATGTCACGGTTCTTAATCTTGAACCAAAGAGTCCAAATCCGGCAAATCGATTTTGAAAACAGATTTTTTGAAAAGAAGTGCCAAACCTGAACTGCTTTGCCAAATACAGAGTCGCCACCTAAATGTTTTATTTTCGGAAAATTTAGGAAACCCTGACTCGGTGCCAAAGGCCATGTGTCCGTCATCACTAAAGTTGCCTCGGCTCGGGAACTTGGGTACGATTGGGGAAGGTCACTTCGTGAGCACCCCCGCTCGCCCGGTCAAAGACCGGCCTCTACTAACCATGATATCTATTTTTGAAAACATTGTGTGTTCTTATTCCGGTTATAAGCCTAGGTTAATATGTGATGCGCACAGCATACAAGTATAGACCGGGTCGCCTGAATTGGGACAAAACATTTCATGTTTATTTTTGAAAGATGGTTTGCTACCCGCAGGTAGGCTTAAAATGCAGATTTTGCCACCCTCGGGTGGGCTTAGAAAACAATGGTTTTGCCACTATCTAGTGGGCTTAAAACAAACAATCAATGCATTGTCCCAATTCAAATAACCCAACCTTCACCCACAGGCATTCAGGCAGTTCTATCACATACGCAAATAGCCTCATGGCAAGCATGCTATCATGGCAGTCACTCACACGCATGTAAGGATGCTAAAGCATAAAAAACTCACCGAGTACTCCAAGCCAAAACAAAAGCTCATTAGAAATCCATGCATGATCCTAGATACACAGAATTGCCTAATGCAACACATGCAAAGATGCAAACTATAGCAGGCTCGGCTATTCTAAACATGGCATATGGAATGCTACAGCTATTATGTATTCAACTTGGAATTGAAATACAAATGCAGTTAGTATGGTGCGCCGAGCCCGGTGCATGCAAGACAGATGAATGAATGCAAACATGCTATCATACTGTATGCTAATTGAAATATGCCCTAATCTAACCATCATAAGCAGGTAAATAAAAGGGAAGAAAGACGTGGGGTTGGAAGACATACATCACACTCACCCATACTTATTACAATTTTGCCCTCGCGCAGAGGGTCCGAATGAATATACAGTCCCGAATAAAAGAATAGTACAGTCCAAATAATACAGTCCAAATAATGTACAAATTCCTAATTAATTAACAAATTAACTAAGAAAACTGTAAAACTGGCATGCAAGCCAGAGACTGCCTTGATTCCGCTCCGAGTGATGAATGATGCATGTTTAGGTTGCCTTGCGCGGAAATCCACTGGGATGTCCCAATTAGCCTCTGTTTGCACTTGTTCTTGAAATGCGTGCCAAGCCTCGGAAGACTGCTGATTCTTGATTTTGCTGCAACAGAGAGCAGGAAAGAGGCATAGCAATGTATTTCACGAATGTATGCATGTCTCGATCCTCATGCCACCAATCACGCATCTCGATGCATGATGGCCGAGGAATCAAATTGCATTACTCAATATAGAATGAATGCACATGAAAACTCAACTAAAACCTAACTCCATCATGGATAATCCGGAGTGTCGGTGACTGGGGAATTGAGACACGTTCCGTCACTCGAAGTACGGAACGTACCTCGTTTCCTGTGCCCGGGCTAACTCCTATCCCGAACATGATGCAATATGCATGATATGCATGAAATGCAACTAAGATACAACCTAACATGCGAAAGGCTATGAAATGGCATACACGATGCACGAGGAAACATGGCATACACAATGCGCTAATATACGGCCTAGCATACGCAATGCTATGGATGAAATGACATACGCAATGCAATAATAGGCTTACACCAACATGAGAGAGTCTCAGCCACACTCACATAGGAGGCCATCAGATGAAAACAAGACAACTCGAAATGCGTGCACGCGTGCACGCAAACCGAGGACCGACCCTCAGGCACTGAAATGCCACTCTAATGAGACATGGCAAAGACATGGAATATGATATGCAAACATGCAAAAATCAGTAGCAAAATGAGGGGCAAAACAACCCCGAAACAAGGCGAAATGACACCCGATGCATGGAATCTCTCCCGAAATGCAAAACTAGGTACATGAAATGGCTTACAGCTATACAAAGCATGCATAATTGGTACATGTAATGAAAATAAAGAAGCAAGGCAGCCCCAAAATAAGAATTTTTACAGTTCAAAGCATGGCCAAACAGTAAGCACAAGTGGGACTAAATTAGCATACAAAAATGGCTCCGCAAGGGAGGCAATGAAGCAAGTGGTAGATGCAAAGCCCAAACAGAGAAAGACCCTTCTACAACACTGGAGAGGGACCAAAAATATGACTACTTACAGTTTATGGAAGCCCCCAAAACAGTATACAAACACACTCAAAATGTCATGCAAGATGAGGCTCAAAAGAGGCTATAACACAAAGTATACAAAATATTCATCAAAAAGCCAAAGACCCTTAATGAAACATGACAAGGGGGTCAAAATATGGCCACTTTAAGTTCTGATCAAGGTCGAAAAACAGAAGCTTAATAAGCTAATAAATCATGCAAAAATGGGGACCAAAGAGGGGTGCAATGGCAAGTGATATATGGAGGTCCTCAACAGTGTTGAGCCCTTCTTCAATGTTGAAGAAGGGCTCAAAATAAGCCTATCTACAGTTTATGACATGCTCCAAAACAGATCACACATAGGCTAAAAATATCATGCAAAATAATGGCATTCAAGAGGATAATGAAGCAAGTGCCAAAAAGAAGCTTCAAACTGTAATGAGCCCTTAATGAAACATGGAATATAGCTCAAAAAAATGACATTTTCAGTTTTGGTTGGAACTCAAAACAGCAAGAAAATAGGGCTAAGAAATGTTGCAAAAATGAGCTAAAAAAAGAGGGAATTGGCATTCACCCTTGTAGACCAATCTTTGGTTGCTTCTTGGACCAAGTTGCAGCACCCTTAGCCTCTGAAAAACTCCCCAAGCTGCTGGAAATGGAGTAGTGGTGGTGGTGCTAGGTGGTGGTGTGAAAAAAGGGGTAGAACTTGGAAGATTTTTGAAGGAAATGAGAGAGATGGAGGGAGATATGCATGCAAGGCTCGAAGCAATTTTTTTTTCAACTCTAAAACCAGGTTTTTGCAGCTGGTTATGTAGACATATGAGAGGGAGAAAAGGAGGGAAAAGGGGAGGGAAATTGCATCAAGTTTCCCTCCAAAAAAGTTCCCTCCGGATATAGGTTTTGGAGGGAAAAACAATGCACAGCTGTAATGTACTTATCCTGAGGAAGCTGGCCGGCTAGGTAGTGGAGTTGCAGGTAGCCGGCCGGCCACCCCCTATGGCCGGCCGGCCAATGGTCAAAATGGTCAAATAGAATTAGTGGCCGGCCACCAGATATTAGTGGCCTCCCAGGTGTCTACAACACAACCCTGTGGTTTAAAATTGGTAACTGTAAAACAGGAGAGAGAACAAGCCACTTTTCAAAGAGGTTCAAAAGGTTCAACAACAATTTCTGGCTGGCCATATAATATTTGTGTCCTCCCAGGTGTCTACAATACAAATATGTGGTTTGGGGTTGAAGGAAGTGGCCTTAGGGTGGTCAACATTGGCTTGGAAGTGAGAAAAACGGGCGTCGGAGGGCGAAAATGGAATATAACTGGTTGCTGAAACAATTGCTGGCATCCCACCCTTCTATGACCTTCCTGGTGATGAAACAGAGGTCCCTGCCAAAAATGAACGAAAATCGATGCAAAATGAAGGTTCGGGGGCGAGGCCCCGAAAACCGACTGTTAAGCACCGAGAGTGGTATTCGACCACGAAGTGGGTCTCTCAGACCACAGTGTCCCTCAAAAGGGAGTAAATAAGATGCATGCCAAAAACCGGAGCAATCGGAGGTAGTTAGGCAGTCCCGAATCGAGACACACGGCTTGACGGCTCCGAAAACTGGGAACTGGGCTCCGAAATGGGCAAAATGGCCTACGATCACGAAATGTAGCCCACGGCCACCGAGAGATAGTCTACGAGACCTCTCCCTCCCTCTGGGAAAAGAAACAGAGAAAATCGAGTCTGGTTCGCAAACCGAGGCAAGGCACAGAAGAGGGTTCGGAAGTCCGGAGGCAGGGCTCACGGCCGAGACTCTAAGACTTCTGAACGAGCACAATATGCAACATCACCGAACGCTCAATCGGTGACGTCTGAGTCTTAAGGTCGGTCAAAAATGGGGTATCTACACCCCACTGCCGCGAATCACAGGTTTCTCTCTCTCTCTCTCTCGCTCTCGATGTCTATCCCTCTCTGTCTATCTCAAGCTCTCTCTCTCTCTCTCTCTCTCTCTCTCTCTCTTCATCTATTTCCCTATTTCTCACACAATACTCTAGGGTTTGATATGATTTTTTTTGTTTAATTTTGTGTTGATTTCTGAAATTGGTTTGGTTCAACTGGTTTGTTTTGTTCAGTTTTAAGGGTTTGATGGCCAAAATAGTTAGCCTTAATCTATTTCCGAAATTGGGTTCAACTGGTTTTATGGGTTTAACTGGTTTGATTTTTGACATTGGTTTGTAATTTCTGAAATTGGGCAAATATTTTACTAGTGTGATACATTTCCCCCTCTTTTTTCCTTTCTCTCTCAGCAGTTTGAAAGCCCTAATCCATTGCTGTGTATTTATTTGCAGTATGGCTGGTAATATGCGATTGTATGTTTATTGACCATGGCTGAATATTTGAATTGGAATTTGATGGTATGATGCTGCAATTGCAATAGTAAAAAAAAGAAGCTTCATTCACATTTGCAAGTGGGTTAGATAAAACTTAAATGTTCAATTGAAAAAAAACCCCCCCAAAAAAATAAACAATAGAAAACAAACCTTGAACAACATTCCTATATAGAGGCCTACCAAATTATATTTGCTTTTTCTATTTAATTGGATCAAAAACTTACTTCCAAATAAATGCATTTTCACTTAACATGAATAAGAATCTTACAAATAAAAAATTAAGGCATAAAAAAAAGAAAGAAAAAAGAATAGAACTTACTTGAATCTTGCTGTGTAGATGGAAGACAGAGGAGTGATGAAACGCATAACGGAATGCAATAAGAGAGAGAAACAGAGGTTGAGAGATTAAAGGCGTTTCTGTGATTAGAAGGTGTAAAGTTTGTCGTCATTTATTACTAGAAATGAATGTTTTTTGGGTCAGTTAATTTGGTCAATAACCATGTTTCCTCCTTTTCAACATAGAGACAAATTTGGTATGTATAGTTACTGGGAAGTTAACATCTCCTGTTTAACTGCTTAATCATTGTTAGAAGCATTATTTCCATTTATTTCCCTTATGATATAGAAGAGATGTAGTGGGCATACTCAGACATGAGGAAATACAGTTGTTTTCGTCTTAAATTCTACACTTATGTCGTTGGAATTCAAATATGAATTTCAGAAAATGTTATTATTAGTTTGGTTTTATAATTTGAATATTTTATTATGTAAAAAAATTTGGCATGTAATTTTTTATAAGAAAAATTTGATCGATTTGATAATCATGACTTAGCACTCGTAATGAAAAACCCTAGTCATGCTTTACTTTCTCCCTTATTGTAGCACTTTGTCATGTTCTTGCAATTATGTTGTGAGATAAAAACGTAAGTGCTGATACTAATTCTTCATGGCACCTCTATGATGGAAGATTTATTTAGTCATGATATATGATGTTCATTCTAAGTAAGCTAATACGATTTCACCTACACTTCAGAAGAAGCTTGTATAATCATAGAATAGGACAAATAGGATGTTCTACTACCGATAAATCATTTTTGGAAAAATTTTGATATGTTACCATCACAGTAGATTTCTGAACTTAGTTGCAAATAAATGATTTCCGAACTTTAATATATGTTGCAAATAAGTGAAAACTAAAAGATAGGTTGAAAAGATGGACAACAATTGGATGATGATAAAAGACATTGTAACATGACCGGAGGGTACCCGTACGCATTAAACAGTTCGGACTCTCGGTCTCTTTGATCTAGTCTCAATGTGAAACATAGATGACAATCCAGATTTGGCAACTTTTAGAAAATCTATTTTATTGCAAAACCTTTTGCCAAAAATGGACTGCGTCATCAGATCTCAGAGTTGCCACCTAATATTTTTGGAAAATTAGGAAACCCATGACTCGTGCCACGGCCACTGTTCGTCATAACTAAAGTTGTCTCGGTTTGGAACCTTAGGTATGAGAGGGGAAGGTCATTAATTGAGCACCCCCACTCACCCGATCAAAAGATCGACCTTTGCTAAACCATGATATGAATTTTATTTATTTTATATGTTCATATTTCGATTATTTAATAAATCCTAAAAATTACTATGTAAAGTAGACAAGTATAGACTATATCATTTATTTTGGAATAATTTGATTTCATGTAGTTTTGAAAAAGTTTTGGAGATGTACAACCCAAATAAATTGAGTTTACAAATATGAAAATCAACACTATTCCAAATTAAGCGACACAACCTCCATCCACTGGCATTCATACAGTTATATCAAGAAAGCAAGTAGCCACATGATGGGATGCTTAAACATAATAAGAAAAACGCACACAAACGGGATGCTAAAGTATAAAAACTTACATATTTACCGACGTCTCTCGAACAGCTAAAAAACAAAGTTAGTAAAATATGCATGATTTTATATACAAAATCTTAATGCAATTCACTCATGAGATGCAACTAAAGATTTGGCTTTTAAGATATGACATGTGAATCATCTCAAGAATATGAGGTAGCACACATAATCACGTAGGAATTGATTAAATCCACAAATGTAAACTTAGCCGAATTAAGATGTATGAAACATAGTTGCAAAGCATGGATATAACGGCAAAAAAATAAAATAAAACAAATATGATGCATATTTACAAATAAGGAAAGCAAGTAAAAGAACATGATAGAAAGAAGTGGGGTGGGAAATTATTATAACACTTTGAATAAATTATTACAAACCAAATTAGAGGGGAGAGGAGAATATTAAAACAAAATAAAAACCTCACAATACACTCAAAATAAAATAAACAAAAGAAAAAAAAAAGTTTAATGCGCCTTGGAAACCACCGAAAGTTGGTTAACATCAGAAGACAACGCTATCTTTTCCAAAAGAAGCTAACCGGCCTGCCAAATAGGCCGGCCGGCCAACTAGGCCTAGCAAAACCTGTCTTATTGCGAAACTAAGAAAAGGAACATTGCGAAACCAAGAAAAGGAACAAACAAAGAAATATGTAGGTGGCTCAACTAACCACTACCGGTTAGATTAAAAACAAGAAAACAAATATAAAATAAAAAAAATATAAACTTACAACAAAACTAATATGAACTCAAAACAAGAAAACAAATATGAGGTAGAACATGTAAGATTACAACATAATTACTATGAAACTAAAATAAGAAAACAAATATAAGATAGAATATGCAAGATTACAACAAAACTAACATGAACCTAAAACAAAAAAAAAAAAAGAGGCAAATATGAGGTAGAACATGTAAGATTACATCAAAAATAATATGAGACCAATACAAGAAAAATATAAGTTAGGAAATATAAAATTAAAACATAATTAGTATGAAACTAAAACAAGAAAATAAATATAAGATAGAACATGCAAGATTACAACAAAATTAACATGAGCCTAAAATATATATATAAAAAAGAAAATATGTGGCAGAACATGCAAGATTACAACAAAACTAATAAGAGACTTAATACAAAAAAAATATAAGTTAGGAAATGCAAGATTACAACATAATTACTATGAAACTAAAACAAGAAAATAAATATAAGATAGAACATGCAAGATTACAACAAAAGTAACATGAACCTAAAATAATAAAAAAAAGGAAGTAAATATGAGGTAAAACATGCAAGATTACAACAAAACTAATAAGAGACTTAATACAAGAAAAATATAAGCTAGGAAATGCAAGATTACAACACAATTATTATAAAACTAAAATAAGAAAGCAAATATAAGATAGAACATGCAAAATTACAACATGAACTTAAAATAAGAAAGCAAATATGAGATAGAACATGCAAGATTACAACATGAACTTAAAATAAGAAAGCAAATATGAGATAGAACATACAAGATTACAACAAAACTAATATGAAATTAAAGCAAGTGAATAAATACAAATAAATAAATAAATAACTATGAGCTAAACAAACCACTTAGATTACAACAACACACTATGAAATATAAAGTAAGAAAATAAATATGAGATAAACAAACCACTTGGATTATAACAAAACACTATGAAATAAGAAGTAAGAAAATAAATATAAGATAGAAAATATAAGAAAATGAAAGAATAGAAATTCACTTTCCAAAGAAAGATTAAACTTCTTGATTTCCAAACTTCCTCTTGATCACCCTCAAATTGTGGAGTATGTTGTTGAAATCTCAGCAAGAAAGTTCGAGTTTTAGCTTTGATGAAGTTTTGGGTGGTAACAAAATAAACTCTTTATTTGATCAAAGTTTAAACCTCTGTCTAAAAATATTTTCACTCAATTGGAATAAAATAAACTCTTTCTTTGATCAAAGTTTAGATCTCTCTCTCATCAAAAGTTTTCACCACCTTTCATAGTTCTAATGGTCTTCTATATATAGGCCAAAAACCAAGACCCTTTCATGTTCTGAAGGGCCAATTTTGAAGAGCCAAAACCTATTCATGTTTTGAAAGGCCAATTGTGAATAGTCAAAATCCATTTAGTTTTTTGAAAGGCCAATTGTGAATAGTCAAAACTCATTTTATTTGTTTAAAAGGCCAATTATGAATAGTCAAAATCCATTTAGTTTTTTGAAAGGCCAATTATGAAAAGTCAAAATTCATTTATTTGTTTGAAAGGCCAATTTTGAATAGTCAAAATCTATTTAGTTTTTTGAAAGGCCTATTGTTTCAAACTGCTAAATCTTCTGGACAAGAGAAAAAAAATGTAGAAACAGATTTTTGAATAGGTCTCAACTAATTTCGCCAAAACGGGTGTAAAATTGGGATTGAAGCTTAAATCTAATTTTTTTGCTAAGAAATTCATAAAATAGCACATTATAATTTTCGTCATTGGGTGTTCAGAAGAAAGCGCCCAAGTCTTAGGGTTGGTCAAAATGCGGTGTCTACAGTTGCCCCTCTTTGACAGAGCTCGAAGTCATTGCATGACGTGAGTGAATGTCAAAGCCCGAAGACGACCTTTTTGACAAGGTCGTAAGACTTGGGCAAACAAACAAGATGCAATACAAGTGGTTGAACCAGAAGGTTGCCTACGTATCCCTTTACAAGGAATCAAACCTGCGTAGTTCAGGGGCAACATGCAAAATGACATACTCAAAATGTAGTTTGAAAGTTGGACTTACACGCTTCACGAAGCCAGTTGTTTGAAAATTCATGATTATGCAATGCAATGCGATATCATGGAGTGATGATAAAGATATGAAGATGACAACATGAGAGGAATGATATGAAACATAACAGGGGGTGCATCGCATTAAATATGCTACAAGATCACATACAAATGTGCCACAACACAAATGATAGGTGAACGCGAAATCCAAACATGTCTTACGCAAGAAGAGAAAATAATGAACTTGAAATCCAAACGCGTTTCACGCGGAAAGAGGTATAGTGGTGTGACCAACAGATGTTCCTAGGCGTATTTCATACGGAGAGGAGGAAGGTAAACATCAAATCCTAGCACGTTTCACGTGAAAGGAATAAAGGTGGTGAAACCAACAGCGTACCTAACGTATCTCATACGGAGAGGGGGGAAGGTTTTAATCGGGTAAACATCAAATTCTAATACATTTTACGTGAAAAGAACAAAGGTGGTATAACCAACAGACATGCCTAACCGTATCTCATACGGAAAGGGAGAAGGTTTTAACCAGGTAAACATCAAATCCTAACACGTTTCACGTGAAAGATGCAAATGTGGTGTAACCAACAGACGTACTAACCGTATCTCATATGGAAAGGGAGAAGGTTTTAACCAGGTAAATATCAAATCCTAACACATTTCATATGAAAGATGCAAAGGTGGTGTAACCAACAGACGTACTAACCGTATCTCATATGGAAAGGGAGAAGGTTTTAACCAGGTAAACATCAAATCCTAACACATTTTAGATGAAAGATGCAAAGGTGGTGTAACCAATAGATGTACCTAACCGTATCTCATACGGAAAGGGGAAAGGTTTTAACCAAGTAAACATCAAATCCTAACACGTTTTACATTAAACGAACAAAGGTGGTGTAACCAATAGACGTACCTAACCATATCTCATATAGAAAGCGGGAAGGTTTTAACCAGGTAAACATCAAATCCTAACACGTTTCACGTGAAAAATGCAAAGGCGGTGTAACTAATAGACGTACCTAGCCATATCTCATACTGAAAGGGGGAAGGTTTTAACCAGGTAAAGATCAAATCCTAACACGTTTCACATGAAAGGTGCAAATGTGGTGTAACCAACAGACGTACTTAACTGTATCTCATACTGAAAGGGGGAAGGTTTTAACTAGGTAAACATTAAATCCTAACACGTTTCACGTGAAAGGAACAAAGATGGTGTAACCAACAGACGTACCTACCCGTATCTTATATAGAAAGGGGGAATGTTTTAACTAGGTAAACATCAAATCTTAACATGTTTCACGTGAAAGGTGCAAAGGTTGTGTAACCAACAGACGTACCTAACCGTATCTCATACGGAAAATTGGAAGGTTTTAACGAGGTAAACATCAAATCCTAACACGTTTCATGTGAAAGGTGCAAAGGTGGTGTAACCAACAGATGTACCTAACCGTATCTCATACGGAAAAAGGGAAGGTTTTAACTAGGTAAATATCAAATCCTAACACGTTTCACGTAAAAGGTGCAAAGGTGGTGTAACCAACAAACGTACCTAACCGTATCTCATATGGAAAAGGGAAAGGTTTTAACCAGTAAATGTCAAATCTTAACACGTCTCACGTGAAAGATGAAAAGGTGGGATGCGATAATATGCAAAATACATATTACATAATCCAAGCCCATCAGTGTCTCCGCCAATGTCATGGCGATGCAACTCCTTCCTTCTTTCAAGCCTTGGGCCACTTCAATCAAACGGACGCTGGATCCTCCAAAGCTCGAGGCAAACAGAAAATGAGATAACATGCAATAAACAGAGGGCGTGTTGCCGGAAGCCTTGCCATGACGGTCGCGCCGCGTCACCAGCATCGGAGAACCGGTAAATCAGGCTTGGATATCCAACATTCCGTTACAAATCAGGGATCGAGCATCATGTGCGTTGAGTCCGCACATCCGCCCTAGGGTTTTGGGCATAGCCAAAATTGAGTTGGGGCAAATATTCCTCTCACCTCGCTCGATTCTATCAAAACTTGAAAATCTTCAAAAGTGGGAATACCTCTTGCCCCTCCGAAGCTGAAGACGTGCGTCACTGGGTTCCAAAATCTCATCTCGCGCATAGAGGAAAGGAAGATGCTGAAGTCCGCCCAGCGTGAATAGTGCATTCAAGCCGAAACCCCGGAAGTTCAACTTTTCTGAGCCATCTAAAGAAGAGATCCAAGATGTGAGATTTTTCTGCGAGAAATGCCTCCATTTTTTGTGCAAAGCAGTGATGAAATGAAAGAGTTCCAAAGTTGGAGCTTTATAGGGGGTAAAATACTATTCAGGGACACGTGTCACAATTCTGAGAGTTGCAGGGAGGTGGCCGGCCGGCCATCTATTCTAGCAGGCCGGCCATCTTTGTTTCAAAAAGTGGCCGGCCGGCCACCCTTCAGTCCCCAGATGCAAAATGTGGCCGGCCATGCATTGGTCCTGTTTTGCCCTCCGGAAGGAAGTTTGAGGCATTTCTACGCAACAGGGATGTCGAAGACCTCCATTTCTCTCAGTTTCGGATGCGTTCCATCATCCAGATCGTCCGTCCGAAGTACGTTTTGTTGTATTTTGCTTATCGAGTTGTTGCTTTGTTTATCAAGTTGTAAGTTTTGTCGAGCTGTCGCATTTTGTGTTTAAAGTTATTACCTTTTGTTTATGCAATTTTGTTATGTCTTGTTTATCAAGTCGTTAACATTGTTGTATTTTGCTTATCGAGTTGTAAACTTGCTAAGATTCTGTTATTTCTTAGTGGGTCGAGTTGTTTGATTTGTTGCGTCGGTTCATTACCTGACCCGGTAAATACACAAGGCACATTCCCGTTCAATTCCATTTTTGTGCAAAATAATGCGATGCGATGCGATGCGATGCTAAGAGTTTCAAATATAAACACCTTTTCAAAAGCTGTTTCATTCCATCATGTTTTACAACAAACAAGGTACAAGTTTTACAGAAAATAAAACTGCTTAACAATGTGCAAAGTGCTACAAACTACTAGCAAAAAGTAAAATAAAGCAGGAAATAACATCATATCCTCGGGAGCGGGAATGAGGAGGCCCCTCATCCTCTTCTGCGGGACAACCTCTGCACCATCATCACCATCCGGGTCGGAGCTGTCATCCTCAGGATCCCCCTCAGCCTCACCTCCACTCCCGGAACCAAGGCCGGAGCCCCCCTCCTCAGCAGATGTTTCTGACTCACGGTCTGCGACCTCCTCCTCCTCCTCCTCCTCCTTCTCCTCCTCATCAGGCTCTGCCTCAATAACATGTGCCCTACGTCTGCGAGACGACCCCGCTCCTCGAGCTCCTCGGACAGGCCTAGATGGCCCTGCTCCCTGAGAAGGCCTGGATGGCCCAGCTCCTCGAAAGGGCCCAGATGGCCCAGCACCTCGACCTCTCTGAGAAGGCCTGGGTGGCCCGACCTACGGCGGTGCGTATACAGGAGGCATCTGAAAGTAAAGAGTTCAATGCATCAGTTCAAATATGAAAAGCAGAATGTTCGCGAGTGGGGTGTGTGTCAGATGTGCTCTACACAGCCTATCAATACAGCAGAATGTTCAAAACCAGTATGTTATTAGAAATATGCGGAATACGGGAAAGATGGACAGTACCTGCACGCCCATGATGGCTAGCTGTGCCTCCCTCCGTAGGATCATGCCCTCGAATGTGGCCAACATCCCAAGCATCTCGTCCATGTACTCAACTGGAGGCTACAGATACAAATGCAAAACTATCAGTAAAGGAATGAATGTCCAAATATCCGACTGATAAATCAAAGCTATAAAACATACCGGTGGTGAATCAGGGTCTCTGACATATTTGTGGTCAGGAAGAGGAGGCTCTAGCGAGACCTGGTAAGGAGCCCCGAATCGCCAACTCGTCAACTCGGTCGGCATATCTGGCCACCCAGGATGATGATGAGTCGGAGGGATCGGTGGAATGAATCCGCGCCCACCTCTGGATGCGCCAGCCCTACTGGAAGAGGGGATATCCGTAGCACGAGCCCGGCTCGAAGATGGTATATCAGCAGACCTCCGTGGCGGAGCACGCACTCCCGTCAAGGGAGGCATCAGATATGTGTGACGGTAAGTGGCGTAGTCCCCGTCCGTGAGATGTAGCAAAGCATCGGTGCCCTGCATAGCACTAATGACCTCCTGGGTAGAGAGTCTGTCAGCAGTCCGCATAGTGGCTGGAGGTGCGGCAGGAGGATCCTGAGAAACGTACCCCCATACCTGACACAAAAAACGTTCCCCCAGGAACCATGCCCTACCAACTGGCCCCTCAAGCAGGACCCTATACTGGGAAGTGCCCGATCCTCCAGCATACTGGAATCGGATACCATCGCCCAAGACTGCCCAGGGCTACCACGTAATCTGCGGATAACCAGTGCATAAATCAGTCAGAAATCGGGAATATACAGGGCAAATCAAAGATAAAAACGGAAGAGAACTGAGAGTTCTGGAATACCTCTGTCGTCCGAACAGTGTCAAAGTACTGTCGCAGGTGGAAGAGAGTCTCTCGAGGTCTCGGTCGGTGCGGGCCCTCGAATACCAATGAGAACGGGGTCGTAAGAAGCCCTGCCACCTCCATCTCCGGGGCTAACGTGGGAAAGTATACGTAGACCCATAGCTGAGAAAAGTAGTGCGGAATGTAAATACAAAGTGCTGAGGGCAAAATACATAATGTAAAGTGCGCCGTGTGTGCAATGAACAAGTAATGAGAAGCAGAAATGTAAATCAAGAGGACAGAACGTACCTCCCAGGCTCTCCAATAGCCGCCGAGTAAGTCTCCCCCCCGAGAGGCCGCGCTCATATAGCAATAAAGGGTAACCAGGCCGGCGCCACCCAGTCATACCGACTGACCTGTGATAGGTCCACTAGAGCGCTCAAAAGATACAATCCAACAGTGTTCCCCTATCAGCAAACAAAGTGGTGCCAAAGAGGAACATAAGGAAACCTCGGGCGTACTGCTCCGCCTCCTCAGGAGACTCGGGCTCCATCTCCGGCCTCCGAAAACGGGAAGAGAACCAGGTGTACCGGACTCTCCCAGAAGCTCTGTCCACGGGTGGGCGGGCCCCCAACAGGTGTACCCAAGCGGCCTCCCACTCGCCCATATCCTCATCATAAGGAATGGCCCAGCCTCCTATGTCTAAACCGGTGAGTACGGCGAAGTCTAACGGGGTCATGGTCAAATCCCCGGTGGCAGAAAAATGAAAAGAATTGGTGGTGTCCCACCATCTCTCCACCAAAGCTGCTAACAGTGTCCTACTGGCGGGACAATGTGATAACCCCACGCAGAAGGCCCCGAACCCTGCTGAGTCAACCAAATCCCGGACAGCCTCCGGGAGCTCGGCGTACCACTCTCTCGCGGCAGTAGAGCCGTGTCCTCGCACGGTACGAGAGCAACCTGCATTCAGAATGAATAAGCCGTGGGCAAATGAAATGAAGGAGCTGTGGGCAAATGAAATGAATGAGCCGTGGGCAAATGAAATGAAGGAGTCGTGGGCAAATGAAATGAATGAGCTGTGTGCAAATGAAATGAATGAGCTGTGTGCAAATGAAATGAATGAGCTGTGTGCAAATGAAATGAATAAGCCGTGTGCAAATGAAACGAATGAGCCGTCTGCAAATCAATGTGTTCTGGGCTGCGTGTTCAGAAAATCAGTGTTTTGGGCTGCGTGTTCAAATCATAATCAGTGGGCTGCGTGTTCACTATAATTTATATCTGGGCTGCGTGTTCAGAAAATCAGTGTTTTGGGCTGCGTGTTCAAATCATAATCAGTGGGCTGCGCGTTTTAATTTATATCTGGGCTGCGTGTTCAGAAAATCAGTGTTTTGGGCTGCGTGTTCAAATCATAATCAGTGGGCTGCGTGTTCACTTTAATTTATATCTGGGCTGCGTGTTCAGAAAATCAATGTTTTGGGCTGCGTGTTCAAATCATAATCAGTGGGCTGCGCGTTTTAATTTATATCTGGGCTGCGTGTTCAGAAAATCAGTGTTTTGGGCTACGTGTTCAAATCATAATCAGTGGGCTGCGTGTTCACTTTAATTTTATCTGGGCTGCGTGTTCAGAAAATCAGTGTTTTGGGCTGCGTGTTCAAATCATAATCAGTGGGCTGCGTGTTCACTTTAATTTATATCTGGGCTGCGTGTTCAGAAAATCAGTGTTTTGGGCTGCGTGTTCAAATCATAATCAGTGGGCTGCGCGTTCACTTTAATTTATATCTGGGCTGCGTGTTCAGAAAATCAGTGTTTTGGGCTGCGTGTTCAAATCATAATCAGTGGGCTGCGTGTTCAAAAATTAGTGTTTTGGGCTGCGTGTTCAAATCATAATCAGTGGGCTGCGTGTTCACTTTAATTTTATCTGGGCTGCGTGTTCAGAAAAATCAGTGTTTTGGGCTGCGTGTTCTACTCTCAATCAGTATGGGCTGTGTGTTCACCATCAACTAGAGCTGTGTGTTCAGAAAATCAGAGTTTGGGACTGCGTGTTCTACTCTCAATCAGTGTGGGCTGTGTGTTCACCATCAACTAGAGCTGTGTGTTCAGAAAATCAGAGTTTGGGACTGCGTGTTCTACTCTTAGTCAGTGTGTGCTGTGTGTTCACCTTCAGATTCGGGCTGTGTGTTCGACAAATCAGTGCTTGAACCGTGTGATCAATACTTAACTAATGTGTACCGTGCGTTCACAATCAATCGATGAGCCTAGTGTTCAGAAATTCAAGTGTTTAAGCCACATGTTCAGGATGCAAGCAAAGTACTATGCCATAGGCTAAACTGTGTGCTCAAGCATGGCAAAGGTATGAAATGCACGGAAAATACAGAAAATGAAGTAAAATACCTCTCGTGCCTCGGAAGAGAGGTGATGCTCCGGCTCTCGTAGAAGCAAGTCTCCGGGTGCCCGATCATTGAAGTCAGTGAAATGACGGAAAACGGCTCGCGGAAGAATGTGCACCGCCGGGGCATATCTCTCGGGGATAAAGGGGCGGACCCTCGGGGGCAGCGTCATGATATCAAAATCATCTCCGGCACCTGGAGGACCTCCACCGTGAGGGAAATTACCTGCCATTTCAAAAAATCTGCAAAAGGAGCAAAAATGAGCCAAAATTGGAAAAAGTCAACAAAAGTCAACTCCCGGGAAATGAAAAAGTCAACAAAAGTCAACTCCCGAGAAAATCTTCCAAATATTAAGACAAACTTACCTCAAGTGGTGAAAATGAGAAAAGAAGCCCCGAAATCAAAATTTAATCGGTCCAAAGTGCTTAAAATCGAATGATTTTGCGAAAACAACTTGCGTGGAAGGCTGAAACGTGCGTATAAAGTGCAGATCTGAAGGAGAAAATGGTTTGGGGAGCAAGAGGAGAGGATTTCGCACCTGTGGGAGTGATCTCGGATTGAATGGATGAGAGGTTATAAAGAAAATGAGGCGAAAAGACAAAACTGCCCCCTATTTTGGGCAGGTGGCCGGCCGGCCACCTTTTCTGGCTGGCCGGCAACCTCCCCTAGGACAACCACCTGGCCGGCCATGTCCCCCACCTCCCCCCCTAGCTCTCTGCCAATTTTGAGGAAGATTGGAGTTCCCGGGACCTGAAAAAGTTCAAGAAAAGTGTACTTTCTGGCGCGAAATTGTTCCGCCGGAACTTCAGCTGCAGTTTCTGACATGTGTCTCATCATTACTCATCAAAATCAGAGTATATCCTTTTTGAGCATGTTGTAACCTCTCCGGGAGGTGAACCCGAGGCCGCGATCGAGTTGCCTTCGCCGAAATGCGCGTTTCCTTACTCGTTGTTTCGCAACAAACGGGCACCCTGATTTATGCTCGTTTTGCATTGTTGTGCACATAATTTGCATTCTCATGAGTATTTTGCATTGTCATGCATGTTTTCTTGGTGTACCATACCTCTGTGCTCGAGCATGCGTTGTCACGCACGTTCCTTTCTTGCATTATGTTGCATTCACTCGCCGACACTGTGTGTGTCAAACTTCCAGGAATCACAGGAATCATATTGAATATATGTTGTTAGCATATTGTTCTTGTTGAATTGCTTTCTTTTGCAGGCACGATATTGTATGTACGGTTCATTTGACGCTGGTGCGACCAGACGAATCGCGCAGGTATCGTATCTTCTCCGTGTGAGACCCGACGAGAATTGAATAATTCTCCGCATTCCTAACTGCATGAAATGTAGTTGTTGCTTTGCATCCTTGCTTAAAACTGTTGCATCTATTTGTGAATACTTGCTTCATTACAGCCTGCTGCACTTGCATGATCATTAAGTTACATCTGGCTCCGTGCATGTCGCTTTGCATTTTGCCCCCTTTGCCTGCGGGCACGTATCTCTGTTCATCTTGTATGATTGTCTAAGTCTTCGGCTTTGTCAAAAATGGGTCGTCTCTGGGCTTTGACATTCACTCCCGTCACTTGTGACTTTCGAGTTCTGTCAAAGAGGGGCAACTGTAGACACCCCATTTTTGACCGACCTTAAGACTCAGACGTCACTGATTGAGCGCTCGGTGATGTTGCATATCGTGCTCGTTCAGAAGTCTCAGAGTCTCGGCCGTGAGCCTTGCCTCCGGACTTCCGAACCCTTTTCTGTGCCTTGCCTCGGTTTGCGAACCAGACTCGGTTTTCTCTGTTTCTCTTCCTGAAGGGAGGGAGAGGTCTCGTAGACCATCTCTCAGTGGCCGTGCGCTACATTTCGTGGCCGTAGGCCATTTTGCCCATTTCGGAGCCCGGTTCCCGGTTTTTGGAGCCGTCAGGCCGTGTGCCTCGGTTCGGGACCGCCTAACCATCTCCGATTCCTCCGGTTTTTGGCATGCATCTTATCTACTCCCTTTTGAGGGACACTGGGGTCCGAGAGACCCACTTCGTGGCCGAATGCCACTTTCGGTGCTTAACAGCCTATTTTCGGGCCCCCGAACTGCGTGTTTTGGCCCCCGAGCATTCGTTTTGCATCGGTTTTTGTTCATTTTTGGCAGGTACCTCTGTTTTATCACCAGGAAGGTCACTGAAGGGTGGGAGGCCAGCAATTATCTCAGCAATCAGTTATGCTCCTCCGGCGCCCTCCGACGCCTGTTTTTCTCACTTCCGGGCCAATGTTGACCACCCTAAGAGCATTTTTTTCAAGCCCAAACCACATATTTGTGTTGTACACACATGGGAGGACCCTAATATCACATGGCCGGCCAGTAATTGTTATTGACCCTTTTGAACCCCTCTTTAAAATGGCCTATTCTCTCTCCTGTTTTAGAGTTGCCAAATTTGAACCACAGGGTTGTGATGAGGAGACATGGGAGGACACCAATACCTGGTGGCCGGCCATTAATTCAACTTGACCATTTTGCCCCTTGGCCGGCCGGCCATAGGGGGTGGCCGGCCGGCCACCTACAACCAAAATAGCAGGCCGGCCATGCTCCTTGGGAGGAGTGCCTTACAGCTGTGTAACTTTTTCCCCCAAAAGATCTGATTTCGGGGGACTTTTGAAGGACAAGGGAACTTAATCCCAAGCCTCTACACACTTTGGCTCACTTGCTCTTCCTTCCTTGCTTCCATACAGCAGCTCCAACACTCTCTCAAGGCTTAGAACACTTGCCTCAAGTATACACACTCATATCCATCTCTATCTCTCTCATTTTTCTCAAGTTTGGTGCCATTTCTTCATCATCATCAAGCACCACCACCGCCACTCCACTTCCAGCAGCAAGGGGAGCTTTTTAGAGGCTTAGAAGCAACATTCCTCAAGCCAAGAGGTAGCAAAAGTGTGGTCATCAAGGGTAAGTTGCCATTTCCCTCTTTTGTAGCATTTTCTTACCTCATCTCCTAGGACTATTTGCTTACTGTTTTGGGCTCCGACCAGAACTGAAAAGGTCATTTTTTTGAGCCATATTTCATGTTTGTTCAAGGACTCAACCCTGTTTGAGCCCTCCATTTGGTACTTGCTTCAATACCATCTTGTATGCCATTATTTTGCATGAAATTTCTAGCCTATGAGTGATCTGTTTTCGAGCATAATGTAAACTTTAAGTGGGCCTATTTTGAGCCCCTCTTCAACATTGAAGAAGGGCTCAACCCTTTTTGGGCCCCCCATCTTACACTTGCTTCATAATCTCTCCTATTTACCGTAAATTTGCATGATTTGTTTGGCCTATATTTAAATTGTTTTGGAGCATGTCATGAACTGTGAGTAAGATTATTTTGTGTCCCTCTACAACATTGTAGAAGGGATCAACCTTGTTGGGGGCCCCCATGTTGTGCTTGCCATAATACCCCTCTTTGGCCCCCATTTTTGCATGCTTTTTAGGCTTATCTAGCTTTTGTTTTCGGCCATGATCAGAACTGAAAATGGTCATATTTTGACCTTCTTGGAATGTCTCCTTAAGGGTCCTTGCTTGTTTGATGAAGTTTTGGGGTACCTCATGTTATAGCCTCTTGTTATCCTTAATCTTGCATTGCATTTTTGGCATGTTTTCATACTGATTTGGGGGATGTCATCTACTGTAAATGTTCATATTTTTTGTCCCTCTTCAGTGTTGTAGAAGGGTATTTTGTTGTTTGGGCTTTGCATTTACCATCTACTTCAATACCCCTCTCTTGGCCCCTATTTTTGCATGCCATTGTTGCCCTATCTATGCTTGCTGTTTGGCCATGTTTTAGACTGGAAAATTCTTGTTTTGGGGCTGCCTTGCTACTGTATTTTCATTCCATGTCCATATTGTGCATGCATTGCATGGCTATAGGCCATTTCGGGTGCCTAAATTCGCATTTCGGGACCATTCCTCGCATTTGGTGTCATTTCGCCATTTTTCGGGACTGCTTTCCCCCACATTTCAGTGCTGAAATTCCATTGGTGTGTTTGCATATCATTCTATGTCATTTTGCATTCCGTATACCATTGCCTCGGTTTGCGTGCCCGTGTGCACGCATTTCGAGGCACTTCATTTTCATCTATCGGCCTCTTATGTGAGTGTGGCTGAGGCTCCCTCATGTTAGTATAAGTCCATATTGCATTGTGTATGCCATTTTAGCTTTGTTGCATTCCGTATGCCATTTTCTCGGTTTGCGTGCCCATGTGCACGCACTTCGAGGTATCTTGTTTTCATCCGACGGCCTCCTATGTGAGTGTGGATGAGGCTCTCTCATGTTGGTGTAAGCCCATTATTGCATTGCGTATGCCATTTCACCCATAGCATTGTGTATGCCCGGTTGTATATTACCTCGTATAGCGTGTATGCCATTCCATGACATTGTGTATGTTAGGGTTGCATATTAGCTACATTTCACGCATATCATGCATATTGCATCGTGTTCGGGATAGGAGTTAGCCCGGGCACGGGAAACGAGGCACGTTTCGTACTCCGAGTAACGGAATGTGTCTCAATTCCTAAGTCACCGACGCTCCGGATTATCCGTGATGGAGTTAGGTTTTGTTGTAGCATTCATACGCATTCATCCTATATTGAGTTGTGCAAATCGGCTCCTCGACCATCATGCATCGATATGCGTGATTGGTGGCACGAGGATCGAGGCATGCATATATTTGTGAAATACATTGCTATGCCCATTTCCTGCTCTCTGTTGCAGCAAAATAGAGAATCAGTAACTTTTCGGAGTCTGGCACGCATTTCGAGAAACATTGCAAACAAAGGCTAAATTGGGGCATCCCAGTGGATTTCTGCGCAAGGCAGCCCAAACTTGCAGCATTCACCAGAATCAAGGCACCCCCTGGCTTGCATGCCAGTTTATAGTTTTTCTTAGTTAATTTGTTAATTAATTAGGAATCTGTATTATTCTTTCATTCGGACTGTATATTTATTCGAACCCTCTGCGCGAGGGCATAATTGTAATAAGTGTGCGTGTGTGTGATGTATGTCTTCCAACCCCACGTCTTTTTTCCCTTTTATTTACCCGCTTACGATGGTTAGATATAGGGCATATTTCAATTAGCATATAGTATGATAGCATGTTTGCATCATTCATCTGTTTTGCACGCACCGAGCTCGGCGCATCATACAAACTGCATTTGTACTTCAATTCCCAAATTGAATACGTGTTAGCTGTAGCATTCCATATGCCATGTTTAGAATAGCCGAGCCTGCTATAGTTGCATTTTGCATGTGTTGCATTAGGCATTTCTGTGTATCTAGGATCATGTATGATTTCTAATTAGCTTCTGTTTTGGCTTGGAGTACTCAGTAAGTTTTTATGCTTAGCATCCTTGCATGTGTGTGAGTGACTGCCATGATAGCATGCTTACCATGAGGCTATTTGCTTATGTGATATAACTGCCTTGAATGCCTGTGGGTGGAGGTTGAGTTATTTGAACTGGGACAATTCATCGAATGTTTGTTTTAAGCCCACTTGAGGGTGGCAAATCCACATCTTAGCCTACCTGCGGGTAGCACCATCAAACCATTTTCAAACAAACAAACATGAAATGTTTTGTTCCAATTCAGGCGACTCAGTCTATACTTATTTGCTGTGCGCATCATATAGTAAATCTAGGCTAATAACCGGAATAAGAACATACAATGTTTTCAAAAACAGATATCATGGTTAGTAGAGGCCGGTCTTTGACCGGGTGAGCGGCGGTGCTCACGAAGTGACCTTCCCCAATCGTACCCAAGTTCCCGAGCCGAGGCAACTTTGGTGATGACGGACACGTGGCCTTTGGCACCGAGTCAGGGTTTCCTAAATTTCCCATAAAAAAAAAAAAATTTAGGTGGCGACTCTGTATCTGGCAAAGCAGTCCATGTTTGGCACTTCTTTCAAAAAAAATCTGTTTTCTCAAAACGATTTGCCGGATTTGGACTCTTTGGTTCAAGATTAAGAACCGTGACACGAATCGAGTTCGAGCTGTAGCGAGGTCCCCCGCGGGCTTGTTACACATACATATACGTATACACACAGGCAAACTATATACATATACGGATACACACATATACGTATACAGACAAAATATATAAATATTTACATGTACACAGACATACACGTACATAATATATATACACACACATACATACGTACACATACATATCTCTCTTCTCCCCTGTTTTGTCTCTCTCTTTCTTCCTTCATCTTCTTCGAGCGTTGTGTCTGGCGTGTGATTTCAACAATCACGGCGCCTAACCGACAGGCTGCCCCGATTCTTCAACGCCTTATCCCAATGTTTCTCCTCTTTGTTTTCTTCTCCTTTCCCGTTCTCTTTTTAAACCAAGGCCTGTGAGAGAGGAAGAGTAAAAAGCTACAAACTCTCTTTGCCACCACTCTGTAACCCCTCTTTTGTTGCATCACTCTCCTTTGACATGGGCTCTTCCCGCGGTTCTCTTACTCTTTTTCCAGACCTCAATGAGTCCACGATAGAGATGACCGATTCTAACTCCTCTAAACCTCAACCGCGTGCTTCTCCTCCTTCTCTGTTTTCAGCTTTCCAGCGATGTCAGTTGAGCAAATAATGGCGGCACAGTCTGACATTAAAGCAAACTCGTATACGTTGAGGTCATGTGTGGAGACCGTAACTGCGGTCTCCAACTTATCCCGTCGACTGCAGAATAGGATGTTTGAGGTACATCAGTTAACTGCATAACTCCCCTGTTCCAATGTATGTACAAGGACTCTCGAGTAGAAATTAGTGCACTGAAAAAGCAAAACAAAGAACTAAAACGACAGGCCACCTCCACGGCCCGATTTGGAGTTTTTCGCATAACCAATTTGATGGCCGACGATGAATAATCTCCTTCGGAAACTCTGCCAAGGCCGAGGCAGAGTCTTCAAAAGCTTTGAAGGAATAAACATGAAGCGAGGCAGCTGATGGTAAATTTAGGCAACGAAATTGTATGCAAATGAAGCCAGTTGTAATCTTCGCTGCCGAGCTGCTGTTGGAAAATTGAGAAAATGCTACTCTCTTTTTTATTTTTATTTTTATTTTTATTTATTTTTTGTTTTTTTTTGTTTTTTTGTTTTTTTGTTTTTTTGTTTTTGTTTTTGTTTTTTGTTTTTTTTGTGTGTTTGGAGTGGGCACCTATAGCTTCAACTCCTTTTTGTATAACTTTGATCGGGGTTGATCCCTGGAATTTAATAAAACGAGTTTGTTCTGTAAATCTGGATGGCATGAATGGCACAACACTGAACATAAAAATCATTTTGTTTTGAATTTTGAACTTGAAAATGACTGCATTTTAATGAATTCTGAACTGAATATTGAGCCTATCACTGACCAAAACACAAAATACAACTTAATGAAATGAAAATAAAGCAAAAACCATCCCAAAACACACCCCTTTGCGCTTGTTGGAGCAAAATGAACACAAAACAAAGCAACACCGGTCGATTGCCTGATGAAATAGTATTGTCGGCGACAACTACTGTGCATTTTCCAGCATTTTCTTGATTAAGGTGATGAGAACTCGATAGTGTGGGTAAAAAACAGAAAACTTGACTCGACTGTGTCCCTAATTCATCACTTTGGTCCTTTTTGTTTTTTTTTTTTCCCTTTCTGCTAAAGCGATTTTGATCAACATGAGAGGTAAATTAGCACACTTGTTCAATTTTCTATCTTGAAATCATATGAGCCAAATTATGAGCACGAAAAATTTTCTTTTTTTGGTCCAAAGAATGGTCTGAGTTTTGGAAAAATGGAATAATTTTTGAGAAAATCAGTCAACTTCATTAAAAGTTCTTAAAATCTATTTTCACAAATGGCCACTACTCGATCAACATGAAACTAACCTTTAAGATGTAAAACTGAATTCGTCTTGTCACTGAACCCGTTATGAAGGAGAAATAGGACAACTGAATCAAATTGTGGCGAGCCAATCAAATATGGATAGCCAAGTCGAATAAAGATACACCAATCAAACATGGGCGAGATAAGTGAGTTAAAAAATGATTAAGGCCGAACTTCAAGATGAAGCTACCTACGTATCCCAAAGATAGGAATCAGGCCATGCATAGTTCCGGTTAAGGTTCACTTGCGTATTAATACTCTCCTTTTGTGCTCTAACTTTTGCCAAAGCCGCATTTTCGGGTTTTCAACCTTGCGAGCTTTTCATTTTTGATTTTTTTTGTTTTTGTTTTTGTTTTTCTGCTTTAACTTTTGCCTGGGTTGCCCTTTCGGGTTTTCGGCCCAGCGAGCCTCTTAGGGGTAGTACTTCTTCAGCTTGTCTATGTTAATTGGTTGTGAGAACTCCAAACCATCCAAATCCATGAGATTGACTGCTCCTCCTGACCAGATTGATTTAATGATGTAGGGACCCGTCCAATTGGATCTAAACTTGCCCCTAGGGTCGTGAATAGGAGCTCAGTTGTCTTTCAACACTAAGGGGTTGCCCCTATAGACGTTTGGATTGATGTCCTAAGGGGTTCCTTCAAATTCCTGGATCTAACCTTTTTGTTGAATGCTCTGGCAATCCTACGTTGATACCCCTGAATGTGGTATAACGTCTTCAATCTTCGCTCATCAAATAGCATCAGTTCCTTAAATCAGTTCTGTTGCCAATCAGCTTCTGTTATCTGACATTCAGCCATAATCCTCAATGAAGGCACTTCCAACTCAATCGGCAAAACAACCTTCATTCCATACACCAAAGAGTAAGGAGTTGCCCCTATAGACGTTCGGATTAATGTCCTATATCCCCAAAGTGCAAAAGGCAACTTATCTGGCCAATCTCTATAAGTTTCTACCGTCTCACACAGAATGGTCTTAATGTTCTTATTTGCAGCTTCAACGGCTCTATTGGTTTGTGGCCTGTAAGTTGATGACTTGTGAAAATCCACGTTATACTTCTCAAGTAGAACCACCACTTCTCCTTTGAAATGTGAGCCATTGTCTGAAATTATTTCGTTTGGTACCCATATCTACAGATGATGTTGTTCCTGATGAATTTGGCCACGTGTGATGCTTTCAACACTAAATACGACTGTGCTTCAACCCACTTGGTAAAATAGTCAATGGCAACCAAGATAAACTGATGCCTATTTGAACCTTTCGGTGTGATTGCCCCAATGACATCTATGCCCTAGACTGAGAAAGGCCAAGCGAAGTCATGTTGTAGAGTTTTGATAGCGAGATATTCATGCGATTAGCGTGGATTTGACATTTGTGGCATCGCCTAACAAAGTTGATACAATTATTCTCCATGGTTAACCAGTAGTATCCTTGTCTAAGGATTTTTTTGGCTAGCATTATACCATTCATATGGGCTCCGCACTCTCCTCCATGGATGACATCCATGATACGCTTTGCCTCTTCTTCCTCTACACACAGCTTGTGCATTCCCAGATGCCCTCTCTTGTATAACTTATCTCCACAAATGACGAACTGAGTGGCCAGATGTCGTATCCCTCTTTTGTCTTTGGTGTTTGCCCCTTGTGGGTATGTACCACTTTCCAGAAAATTTCAAATATCAAAGTACCAAGGGTTTTCATCTTGAACTTTTTCCATTGCGGCTATCATTTCATACGCGGGGGTGTACCTTTGTTCTATAAGGATCGGACGCATTTTGACCTCGATCGGTATATCTATTATTGATGCCAGGGTTGCCAATGTATCAGCAAATCGGTTGTTCTCTTTTACCAGGTATGTAAAAGTTAGTTTTTCGAACCTCGGGATCAACATGTCCAAGGTTTGATAGTAGACTTTCATTTTTTCCTCTTTAACTTTCCAATCTCCATTCGCTTGAGAGACGACCAAGTTCGAGTCCCCGATCACATCCAACCTTATTGCCCCTAGTTCCAGGGCTGCTTCCAATCCGGCAATGCACGCCTCATACTTTGCTTGGTTGTTAGATACCCTGAATCAGAGTTTGAAAGCTAAGGGGATATGGGAATCATCTAGCACTATGAGCAACACGCCTATCCCATAGCCAAATTGATTGGACGCTCCATCAAAGCACAACTTCCAAGTGTCTTCTTTAATCTGCATGACCTTTTCATCTGGAAATGAGTACTCCATATCTTCTCCTTCTTCAATTGGGTGATCAGCCAAAAATTCTGCTACGGCCCTTCCTTTGACAGATTTGCGAGTGACATACTTAAGGTCAAATTCGGAAAGCAAAAGCAACCAACGAGCTAGCCTACCGGTAAGTACTGGTTTCTCAAAGAGATATTTGATTGGGTCTAATCTTGAAACCAGAATTACCGAGTGAGCTAACAGGTAGTGTCTCAACTTCCTGGTGGCCCATACAAAAGCTAAGCAAGCTTTTTCCAAAGGAGTATAGCGGGTCTCATATTCAAGCATCTTTTTACTTAAGTAGTAAATGGCTTTCTCCACTTTCTCATCCGACTCTTGTGCAAGCATACATCCCATAGTTGATTCGGTCACTGATAAGTACAAGATCAACGGGTTCCCTGGTTCAGGCGGTGATAACATAGGTGGATTCTGCAAATACTGCTTGACTTGCTAGAACGCAAACTGACATCGATTATCCCATTAGAACTTCTTCCCTTTCTTTAGGAGATCAAACAGTGGTTCACAAGTCAAGGTTAGCTTTGAAATAAACCTCCTTATGAATTGCACCTTTCCTAGAAAACCCCGCACCTCCTTTTCAGTCATTGGTGGCGGCATTTCTAAGATGGCCTTAATTTTAGATAGATCAACTTTGATTCCCCGCTGTGTAATCAGAAATCCTAACATCTTGCTCGCAGTTACCCCAAAGGTGCATTTCTGTGGATTCAGCCTTAGCCTATATTCCTTAATTCTCTTAAAGAATTTCTTCAATGTAGTGTAATGGTTTTCCCGATCTTTGGACTTGACAATCATGTCATCTACATACACCTCAACTTCCTTGTGGATCATATCATGCAAAAGAGTGGTAGCAACTCTCTGATAAGTGGCCCCGGCATTCTTCAAACCGAATGGCATAACCCGATAGCAATATGTCCCCCATGGTGTGGTAAATGATGTCTTTTCTTTGTTCTTTGGAGCCATAAGGATCTGGTTATACTCTGAAAAATCATCCATGAATGACAATAATGCATACCCTGCAGTGAAGTCTACCAATTCGTCAATATGTGGCAATGGGAAATTATCTTCGGACTAGCCTTATTCAAATCTCGAAGTCAACACAAACTCGAATTCTGCCATCTTTCTTCAGAATTGGCACAATATTGGCTAACCAAGTAGAATATTCTGATACGAGCAAAAACCCAGCATTGATTTGCTTGGTAACCTCTTCTTTAATTTTCAAGGCCCAATCCGGATGAATTCTGCGAAGCTTCTGTTTGACAGGTTGGGCCTCAGGGTCGAGAGGAATCTTATGCTGTACAATCTCAGGGTCAATGCTTAGCATGTCTTTGTAGGACTATGCAAAAACATCTTTGAATTCTTTTAATAAATCAACTAATTGTTCACGTTCCTCTGAAGACAATGTAGAACCAATTTGGATCAAGCGAGGATCTTTTTCAGTACCCACATTTATAGAAACAATTTCATCCATTAATGGCTTAGCACGCCTTTCTTCCTCCCAGTCGATTAAATTTTTTAAAGCCCAAGGAATTTCTTCCTTTTCGTTTTTATCTAGATATTGAAAATTTGGTTAATGTTATGAACTATGGGCACAGAAGAGTAAGCGGAAATCACATCTTCATTCAAAGCATCGGGCTCACAAGTTGCAACAGACTCAAAAGAGAAAGAAAAAGAAGACTCAGACATTTTAGACAAACTTAAATCTGCCTCCAACCCCACAAACCCACCAGACTCAGACTTAACAGCCAATTCAGAACTCTCAATACAACTCTTTTCAAAATGCCAATTTATTTATGAGCCATTCACTGCATTTATGATGAAGCTTGAGCAGTCAGCAGGTACATCTTCCCCGATCACGACAATGGTCATATCCCCCAAATTCATCGGTTTAGCGCTAGTACGCAATTCTATCAGTAAATCAGCCAGTGTTAGACCTAGGACTGCCTCTGTGCTGCTTTCCGAGTTGACTTCTCTGTCTTGTCCGATGTCGATACTAGGATTTAACCACTCCTCGTCACTGTTGAAGAGCTGATGATCGAAGAAGATCTCAAACCCAGGGTATCTCTTTCTCTCCACTTGATCAAACTAGGGCTCAGGAAAACCACAAAAAGGGATATCTTCCCCTTAGCGGACAAAGCGTCCGTTCAAGGTCCCATGGATTGGCCTATAAACCAGCTCATACTTCTTTCCCATCTTCTTTGCATTGATTCTCTCTCTTATTTCCTTCCTTTTCTTCTCTCAGTCTTCTACTATTGGTTCATATCCTAACCCAAATGCATGTGGGTTGTGGATTACCTTAGTTGTCTCTGTGGTGCCTTGTCGGCCACTTCTTCCCAATCTAGATCCTGGGATGTATCCTAGCTTGTTTATCATATAGACTGACTGAGCCTCTTTTGCCATGATTTTCTTCACTATCCGTGCTTCTGCCAAGGTAAAACCCGAGAGAAAAACATCTTCACTCCCATGTTGTACTTCCAGTATTGGCGTTATGACTTCTGGAGGAGGGTGGATCGTAGAATTGCCAAAAACTATGGCAATCTCTCCATTATGCGGATACTTCACCAACTGGTGTATGGTTGAAGACACTGCTCTCATCTTATGCAACCAAGGCTTGCCCAACAATAGGTTGAAAGTTGTCGAGACATCCATGACATGGAATTCTGCCTTATGCTCAGAGGGACCAACTAATATCTAGACCTTGAAAGTCATTGTAACATTCCTGCTGGTGTTGTCATATGCCCGAATAACTTGGCTTGTTGGCGTGAAGTTAGCCGGCTTTAACCTGATCGCATAAGCAGTCCTTATTGGGCACACATTAATGGCAGAACCAGTATCAACCAAAACTACTGGAACCCACTTCTTTCTACACTCCAAGGCCACATACAAAGGCTTGTTAGGGTCAACCCCCTCAGGTGGTAACTCTTTGTCTGTAAATGATAACATAGGGGTCGTGTCTCTAGGTGTAATGAAAGATACTAACTGATCCAGCATTGTCTCAATGGATAGCTTGGCCTTGTTTAAGGCTAACAACATTGCTTGTCGGTGTTCTCGGGAAGCCATGAGAAGACCCCAAATGAAAATGTTTGCTTGGATCTTTTTCAGTTGTTTTAGAACCAGGTCTTCTTCTACCTCTTTCTCTTTTTCTTTCTCTATTTCTTTATCTTTGCCAGAGGGCTCTCCTTGGTCTAGATGTGGAGGCTTGAAGTAGCGTCCACTCCTGGTCAAATGATCAATTTCATTTGCATACCAAGTCTCATCCGGTACATTGTTTACCCATTCATTATCAGTGTGGGTGAGCTGTAGGTCATTATCATCCCACCATTCCCCTTCGTTGACCGATAGGCAATTATCTAGCCCTGCTTGAGTCATTCCCACAGTATGCTCTGAATGGCTTTCTGGTTCTTTTTCTTTGCCTCTGGAACTCTTTCCTTTACCACATTCAATAGGTTTTCCGAAATCAAGTCGCAATTCATCCCCTTTTCTTTCAGTTTCCTCATCAGAAGTTTTGTCACCACTTGACCAGCCGTGACTGTAATTATTCGGTTCCCACCATCCCATATGTGCATTCCCAAGGTCTAATTCCTCAAAGAAATGGAGATTAGCTAAGTCCTTCTCTAGGTCAGCCAAGTCATCCAACCCTTGTTCAAGTACATCATCTCTAACAACATTGATAGAAAATGAGTCAGGCGGATCAACCTTAAGCTTTAGTTGACCACTGGGAACAATATACCGGCTAGGATTATACTTTTTCTCTGATAGTTTGTCTGCTACCACCATAGGGATTTTGGATTTTGGCTGGGTTGGAGATGTATCCATCATACATAACTCGGTGCCTTCAGGAATATGTACCTCAGGTTTTGGTAAATGGGTGAGTGTGATATAGATACTGGGGCTGAAGGTAGATGAAAGTGTATGGATGAGATTAAGATGAGGAGGTGGTGGAACTTTGTCATGGGGCGGCAACGGGTTGGTAGTGACATTGGGTTTTGGTGGTTGTGGGGGAGCTATGACTTTATTGTCTATGAGATCTTGGATCTCATGACGAAGGTGAAAGCAATGGTTTGTGTCATGTCCGGGTTGTTGGTGGAAAGCACAGTGTTTGGTAGGGTCATGTTTGGCTGGGAGAGGTTTGGGAAGAGGTCGGGGATCTAAAGGCTTTAAATACTCTCTTTTTGTCAAGATTTTCATTGCGTTGGAGAGTAACATATGGAGAGGGGTGAATGCTCTGCTTGGGGCTCGGGTTGAGTTTTGCGGGCCAGCATGAGCAAAGGGGTCAGCTATTTTAGTGGTGGTGGCGACCAAGTTGATTTTAGAGGGCTTCACAGCTGTGTTACCACTAGTGATAGCATTGGAACTGCGACCAAAAGGCTTCTGAACAGGTTCCTTATCCTCCACAATGATTCCCTGTTTGATGGCATCCTCTATCTGGACCCTTATCTTATTTAAGTCATTAAATGTGAAGAGCGAGAGGACTATCATTTTTTGTAACATCTTTCCATGCATATTTCTAACTATCATATGGATTTGGTCTTTTTCAAGTGGTCTGTTGGTCATCATTACTGCTTTTTCCCTCCATCTAATGATAAAGGCCACGAAACTTTCATTGGGCTCTTGCCGGGTGGCTTATAATTCCCAAGTAGTCACTTCAATCTGGGTGTTATATGCATACTAGGTGATAAAGGCCCCGGCCAACTCTTCCTAACTTTGTTTTACCGAGTCCTTTAACTTGGCATACCAGATGGTAGCCACTCCTGACAAAGTTCATCCGAATAAAGAGAGCTTTTGCGGACGAGTCAAACCCATAGGCTTTAAAACACCAGAGAATAGGCGAATGTGCACCATTGGGTCGCCGGAGCCATCAAACCTATCAATGTGTGGCATTTTGAACCGTTCTGGCAACTTCACAGCTGTTTCAGTGTACTCGTCTTCGATGTCCTGGTTTGAATTGACTCCTTGTGCCTTTTTGAAAAGTTTTTCCAACTTGGCTAGCTTTAACATAGTTGAGTCAAACTCAGGTGCTTCAGAGGGAAGGAGCCCTCCCACTGGTTGTGGAAGAGAAAATGATCCTCTTGAAGTTTGTGCAAGAACCCTCAGATCTTCTGGTGAATTAAGTTCGAAAAACTCGTCAGCTGGTGGAGGTGGTGGTGGTGGTGGAACTGGATGAGTCATCGGAGGTGGTTGAGTAATAGAAGCCCCAGATGGGCGTTGCAGTTTAGCAAGAGTATTGCCTTGAGCAGCAAGAGTAGTGCCTTGGGCAACAACCGTAGTAGTAATGATATCCATGCTCTGTTGAAGGCCCAATAGTATGTCTGCTAAATTTTCTGGAATCTGAGCCATCACTGATTCTGGTGAGTTGAGTGGTGATGATCTAGTAAGTGAAGAAGGGGTATTCTGGACAATTGATGAAGCTTTTGCTCTTCTTTGTGTAACTGGTGGCAAAGAAACTAACACTGGTTGACCCTGAACCAAATTTGCACTTTTGCAAAGTCTACTAATGCGAGTCCACAGAACTTAGGAGATATCAGACCTTTCGGAAGCTATAGTGCTCGACTACCTTGCTGAAACAAAACGGGACCCCCAATCAGAATTTCATTAGCATTTCGACTCAACTGATTACTGTTAACTCATGTTGAAAAACTGAACTCAACCCCACAAATTGAAATGACTGAACCATTCATCTAAATTTGAGAATCCTCATACCTTGCACATAACACATAGTAAGAAAGAGAACAAACACCCCTATGGGGGCTAGGGCTACCCTATCCTAGCTTTGAAATGATCTAGGGTTTCACTATTCAAACAAGCGGCATCATACATCTTAGAAATGGGAGAGCATCCTATCCTAATTTTGGAAGGTACTATAGCTCATTATATGCACAAGGTTAGCTCTACTCTAGGGGTTGAAGTCAAGGTGACGTTACCAAAAAGTCCTTTGGGTCATAACCAATGAAGATCTTAGGAAATCAGAAGAGTCAATATAGCCTCTCTTCAAAGTCTGAGTACCTTCAAATCTCAAAAGATTATAACACAAGGCCTCCAAAGTAACGTAGAGATAGGTGTAGTGCCACAAAAAGTGTGCCTATGCTCCCACCAGTATCTGGGTAACACAGGAACTTTAAGTGTACTAATGCATACAATGCAATAAACATATAATTGAAAATAAAAGTCATATAATAGAATTCGAGTTAAGGTTTCATAAAATCCCCAGTAAAGTCGCTAGAAACTGTAACATGCCCGGAGGGTATCCGTGCGCGTTAAACAGTTCGAACCCTCGGTCTCTTTGATCTAGTCTCAATGTGAAACATAGATGAGAGTCCAGATTTGGCAACTTTTAGAAAATCCATTTTATTACAAAACCTTTTGCCAGAAATGGACTGCGTCATCAGATCTAAGAGTCGCCACCTAATATTTTTCGGAAATTAGGAAATCCATGACTCGTGCCAAGGCCACTGTTCGTTATAACCAAAGTTGTCTCAATTCGGAACCTTAGGTATGAGAGGGGAAGGTCATTAATTGAGCACCCCCACTCACCCGATCAAAAGATTGGCCTTTACTAAACCATGATATGAATTTTATTTATTTTATATGTTCATATTTCGATTATTTAATAAATCCTAAAAATTACTATGTGAAGCATACAAATATAGACTATGTCATTTATTTTGGAATAATTTGATTTTATGTAGTTTTGGAAGAGTTTTGGAGATGTACAACCCAAATAAATTGAGTTTACAAATATAAAAATCAACACTATTCCAAATTAAGCGACACAACCTCCATCCACTGACATTCATACAATTATATCAAGTAAACAAGTAGCCACATGGTAGGATGCTTGAACATAATAAGAAAAACGCACACAAACAGGATACTAAAGCATAAAAACTTACATATTTACCGACGTCCCTCGAACAACTACAAAACAAAGTTAGTAAAACATGCATGATCTTATATAGAAAATCCTAATGCAATTCACTCATGAGATGCAACTAAAGATTTGGCTTCTAAGATATGACATGTGAATCATCTCAAGAACATGAGGTAGCACATATAATCATATAGGAATTGATTAAATCCACAAATGTAAACTTAGCCGAATCAAGATGCATGAAACATAGATGCAAAGCATGTATATAATGACAAAAAAATAAAATAAAATAAACATGATGCATATTTATAAATAAGGAAAGCAATTAAAAGAATGAAATAGAAAGAAGTAGGGCCGGAAATTATTACAACACTTTGAATAAATTATTACAAACCAAATTAGAGGGGGATGAGAATATTACAACAAAATAAAAACCTCACAATACACTCAAAATAAAATAAACAAAAGAAAAAAAGAGTTTCATGTGCCTTGGAAACCACCGGAAGTTGGTTAACATCGGAAGACAACGCTGTCTTTTCCAAAAGAAGCTAACCAACCAGCCAAATAGGCCAGCCGGCCAACTAGGCCTAGCAAAACCTGTCTTATTGTGCAACCAAGAAAAGGAACATTGCGAAACCAAGAAAGGAACAAACAAGAAATATGTAGGTGACTCAACTAACCACTACCAGTTAGATTAAAAACAAGAAAACAAATATAAAATAAAAAAAATGCAAACTTACAACAAAACTAACATGAACTTAAAGCAAGAAAACAAATATGAGGTAGAACATGCAAGATTACAACATAATTACTATAAAACTAAAACAAGAAAACAAATATAAGATAGAACATGCAATATTACAACAAAACTAACATGAACCTAAAATAAAAAAAAGAAAATATGAGGTAGAACATGTAAGATTACAGCAAAACTAATCTGAGACTAATACAAGAAAAATATAAGCTAGGAAATGTAAAATTACAACATAATAACTATGAAACTAAAACAAGAAAACAAATATAAGATAGAACATGCAAGATTACAACAAAACTAACATGAACCTAAAATAAAATAAAAAAAGCAAATATGAGGTAAAACATGCAAGATTACAACAAAACTAATAAGAGACTTAATACAAGAAAAATATAAGCTAGGAAATGCAATATTACAACATAATTACTATGAAACTAAAACAAGAAAATAAATATAAGATAAAACATGCAAGATTACAACAAAATTAACATGAACCTAAAAAAAAAAGAAGCAAATTTGAGGTAGAACATGCAAGATTACAACAAAACTAATAAGAGACTTAATACAAGAAAAATATAAGTTAGGAAATGTAAGATTACAACACAATTACTATGAAATTAAAACAAAGCAAATATAAGATAGAACATGCAAGATTACAACATGAACTTAAAACAAGAAAGCAACTATGAGGTAGAACATGTAAGATTACAACAAAACTAATATGAAATTAAAGCAAGTGAATAAATACAAATAAATAAATAAATAACTATGAGCTAAATAAACCACTTAGATTACAACAACACACTATGAAATATAAAGTAAGAAAATAAATATGAGATAAACAAACCACTTGGATTATAACAAAACACTGTGAAATAAGAAGTAAGAAAATAAATATGAGATAGAAAATATAAGAAAATGAAAGAATAGAAATTCACCTTCCAAAGAAAGATTGAACTTCTTGATTTCCAAACTTCCTCTTGATCACCCTCAAGTTGTGGAGTATGTTGTTGAAATCTCAGCAAGAAAGTTCAAGTTTTAGCTCTGGTGAAGTTTTGGGTGGTAACAAAATAAACTCTTTATTTGATCAAAGTTTAGACCTCTCTCTAAAAATATTTTCACTCAATTGGAATAAAATAAACTCTTTCTTTGATCAAAGTTTAGACCTCTCTCTCATCAAAAATTTTCACCACCTCTTATAGTTCTAATGGTCTTCTATATATAGGCCAAAAACCAAGACCCTTTCATGTTCTGAAAGGCCAATTTTGAAGAGCCAAAACCTATTCATGTTTTGAAAGGCTAATTGTGAATAGTCAAAACCCATCCATTTGTTTGAAAGGTTAATTGTGAATAGTCAAAATCCATTTAGTTTTTTGAAAGGCCAATTGTGAATAGTCAAAATCCATTTATTTGTTTGAAAGGCCAATTGTGAATAGTCAAAATCCATTTAGTTTTTTGAAAGACTTATTGTTTTAAACTGCTAAATTTTCTGGACAAGAAAAAAAAAATGCAGAAAATGATTTTTGAATAGGTCTCAACTAATTTGGCCAAAACGGGTGTAAAATTGAGATTGAAGCTTAAATCTGATTTTTTTGCTGAGAAATTATTCATAAAATAGCATATTATAATTTTCATTATTGGGTGTTCAAAAGAAAGTGACAAGTCTTAGGGCTGGTCAAAATGGGGTGTTTACAGACACTTAATTCCATATTGTTGAGTATTTTTGTTTATTTAGTGTCCATTCCTATGTTAATCTTTGCTTGATTTGTAGGATTCAAAAGATGGACAAGAGTTGGATGATGATAAAAGATTGCTTAAAAAGTAAAGATTATCAACAAGGTGTTAAGTCATTTATTGACTTTGCTACGAAGGATTTAGGCTCACATGATGACATTCGTTGTCCGTGTGTCGATTGCTTGAATGGCACAAAACATAGTCGACAAGTTGTATGGCTGCACTTGATTCGCAGAGGAATTGTGTGTTCTTATAGAACTTGGGTACACCACGGGGAACATGTTCCATTGTGTCATGATCAGCCTAGTGTGTCAAACGATAATGGTGAAAGAGGTGGAGCTGCAAATTTTGACAGTGACGATAATTTGGGCGAGTTGCCTATTATGTTGAAAGAGATTTATATAAGTGGCCTCATGGATGATCATATCGACGAAGAACCTAATAGCTCCGAGAGAGAAAATTTATTGAAGTTCATTAGATGCTCGACGCAAAGTTTACCCGGAGTGTAAAAAATTCTCCGTGTTGTCTTTCGTTATTAAGATGCTTCATATTAAGGTGTACAATAAATGGAGCAACAAATCTTTCGATATGATTATGAAAATTTTCAAAGTCATTCGCCCAAAGTGTGATGAAACTGTTCCATGGACCCTTTATGAAGCGAAAAAGTTCTTACAACGTTTGGCACACTATTTACAAGTTGAAGGCCTTACACTTGTTGCCCCTTTTTGACCAGGGAAAAGTAGGTCAACTTGTGTACGCAAACCTACACTTGGAAAAGGAGTGCAAAAAAAAAAATTGCGAGCAAAAAAGGGAAGAAACTATATGTTTATGTCAATTGCATGTTGAATGCACTCATTGGAGGGAATGCCACCCCTACAACAAATGAGTTGGGATTGTAGATAAGGCGGTTGTGCCCTCTAAAGGGAGAGAAGTCATGGAAGAAAATTGATCAGAGTATCAAAGATGCTGTTGTACAAGTTGTGCTAGTAATTTCTAACCTTAAACTAAATATCTTCATTACGTAAATTTGCAATTGTTGCATTTAATTTGTGTAATACTTCACACACTTATGCTTGTAGGACAAGTTTGAAATTGGTGAGGATTTTCATACTGATGAACAAGCTCAAGAGATCGTTGATACAAAGGCGTATCTCTTGTACAAGGATTGGAGGTACAACCTAAAGCAACACTTCGAAAAACTTCAAGAAGAAGGTGTTGATGACCCATATAGTCTTTTGCCTACAGGAGTTTGCTTGGACGATTGGAAACATATGATTGATGTGGCTTGGAATGATGAATCTCATTTGGTAACAAACAAACATAAACAACTCTATTGCTTTAGTTGTGTATTATGCATTGATATGTACTAATTCTTGAATAATTCATTTTTTTTTTAAAACGCTCAAAAGCTGGGAAAGCAAACAGGAGTTTGCTACCATACAACCATACAAGTGGATCTCGATCCTTTCCAATAGCAATGTCAAACATAGTGAGCTAGATGCATTTGAAAAATATTTCTCATCGCTTATATGTGTAATCAAAAATCATTGTTACTACTGTGACGAATTAATTTTGTTATTTGAAAGTAATAGGTAGATGAAAATGGAGAGTTGAATTTTTTAGAATTTTATTCAAAATCACACAAATCGAAGAATACAAACGAATGGATTCATCCTAAATGTGGTGAGCTATATGTAAGGATCAAACTCTTTTTCCAATTGTATTTAATATTAATTAGTATTTTAGCACAAAATTGCATGTCATTCTTTGTGCTTTTGTTGAATAGTCTATTTTTTTTTGTAATGACAGGATGCGATGGTGAATCTACAAGCGTCAGCCACGGATGAGGGGACGCCATTGACGCATGAGGAACTCTCACGGCAAGTGCTTGGACAGAGAAAGAATTACTTGCGTGGATTTGGGATTGGCCCACGACCCTATTCGCCATCTGATAGTGCGACATGATCTCGTGACAAACAAATGGAGGCAATGAGATCTGAGATGGAGGTTCTTCATGAAGATTTGATGAAAGAGAAAGAAGAGCACCAGAAAGATCGTGAAGAAATGATGAGGGAGAGAGAGGAGCTGACGAAAGAAGTAGAAGAAGGAAAAAAAAGCAAGGAAGACGCAACAAGAACAACTTAATCATCTGAACAACGTGGTTTTACGACTCACAACTCTATTGGAGGGTTCAGACGGTCATCGTCGTATTTGGTAAGAAGAATTTTATTCATATGATACTAACACTTCTACCAAAATACTTCACATATTGACATTACTGTTTTGGACCATTTGGAATTGTTTTGACATTATACAAATAAGAGGAGAAAAGAAAGAACACATTAATTCGTTAACAAATTAGTTAATTTTGTAAAAAAAAAAGAGGAGCGGCGAGAATATGTAATGATGTGAATTTCCCATGTTATAGAAACAATGGAATTTCATTAAAAAAAAAAAAAAATATATAGGACCTTGACAAAAGGGCGTTCCAGGGGCGAAAATTCAAAACAGCCCTCGAACCATCATGTGGCTCTCATGGACAGCTTCCCCATGGCAAATAAGACCTGTGACAGCAGACAAAATGTAATTTGAACCCATAAGTTGGTAGTTAGAGCCGAAAACGCCTTAAATTTAGTCGAAAAATGGCGCTTCAGGGTTGAAAATTTAAAATAGCCCCTGAACCAGCATATGGCTGTCGCGGAAAGCTTCCTCTTGACAAATAGGATTTGTGACAACTAACGGAATGTAATTCGAACACGTAGGTTGGGAGTTAGAGCCGAATACGCCTTACACTTAGTCAAAAAAAGGCGTTCTGGGGGTAAAAGTTCAAAACGGCCCCCAAACCATCATGTAGTTCTCACAGATAGCTTTCCCATGACAATTAGGACATGTGACAATTGGCGAAATGTAATTTGGACCGGTAGGTTGGGAGTTAGAGCAAAAAACGCCTTAAACTTAGTCGAAAAAGGGCGTTTTGGAAGCGAAAATTCAAAATAGCCCCCGAACCACCGTCTCTCACAGACAACTTCCCCATGAAAATTAGGACCTGTAACAACTGACAGAATATAATTCGGACCGGTAGGTTGGGAGTTAGAGCCGAAAATGCCTTAAACTTAGTCGAAAAAGGGTGTTCCGGGGACGAAAATTCAAAACAGCCCTCGAACCACCGTATGGCTCTCACGGAAAGCTTCCCCATGACAATTACGACCTGTAACAATAGATGGAATGTAATTAGGACCCATAGGCTTGGAGTTTGAGCCGAAAATAGCTTAAACTTAGTCGAAAAAGGGCGTTCCGAGGGCAAAAATTCAAAACAGCCCCTGAACCACCATGTGGCTCTCACGGAAAGCTTCCCCATAACAAATAAGACCTGTGACAATACACGAAATGTAATTCGGACCTGTAGGTTGGGAGTTTGAGCTGAAAACGCCTTAAACTTAGTCCAAAAAAGGGCGTTCCGAGGGCGAAAATTCAAAACAGCCCCCGAACCATCGTATGACTCTCACGGACAGCTTCCCCATGATAATTAGGACCTGTGACAATAGACAGAATGTTATTCGGACCGGTAGGTTAAGAGTTAGAGTCAAAAACACCTTAAACTTTGTTGAAAAATGGCGTTCCGGAGTCGAAAATTTAACACAGCCCCCGAACCATAGTATCGCTATCACGAACAGCTTCCCAGTGACAAATTGGACTTGTGACAATAGACAAAAAAAATTTGGACCCGTAAGTTGGGAGTTAGAGCCAAAAATGCCTTACATTTAGTCGAAAAAAGCGTAACACTTAGTTTAAAGAGCGACAACTTTATGAAAATAACATCTACATATTCTAATAATTGCCTTTGTATATTTATAAGATGAAGAAATTACAAAATAGATTGTTTGTACAGTTAGTTGGAATAAATATTACATGATATATATATATATATATATATGTTTTTATTTCCAAGAAGACATTTCTAGATTGTTCTATCTTAAAATCATGTTAGAACCTTTTCCCTATGGCTGACTGAATTGATATTTTGTAACCAATTTTAATATATATTTTTTTTAGATGGCTTTGTTGCATGGACTTGTGTATAATCCATTTTGGCGTATGGAGAAGAAATTTCACTTTTGTATAGAACTAATACTTTTTGTCATTCTCGGCTTTTGTGTAGTTCAGTATTACAGATACAGAAAACTTTTGGCAACCAATTGATAATTACTGACATGGTACGTAAATGACCTTCTGTCGTGGTACATATATGACCAGTTGTCGTCATACATATATGACCATTTGTCATCGTACATATATATGACCTTTTGTCGTGGTATATATATGACCGTTTGTCATGGTCTATAGAAAAACTTTTGTCGTGGTACATACATCACCTTTTGTCATGGTACAGATTACGATAGTAATTTGTACCATGCCAAATGGACATTTCGTATGGTAGTAAATGTATTTTTTGTATACGGAGAGCTTTGATTTTTGTATGATTCTATATTTTATATGGAATTATTATTTTAGTTTGGACAATAGTTGGTTTGTATGAACTTCAAGATTTAAAGTTATTTATTTTTTGTATATGGATGCAGATTGTGGAATGATTGATAGTATATATGTATTATTTTGTTTATATACGTATTACAGTTTGCGTGGAATATAGACAAGTTGGGGAGAAATTATAATTTTGCGATAAAACACAATATTATGTTTTTGGCGACTAAACAATTAGTAGCTAAAAAAAATTTGAAAAATAGTTTGGGCGACTAAAAGTTTTGTAGCAAAAAAAAAAAAAAATTAATAAACATTTGGCGACTAAAGGTTTTGTAGCCAAAAGAAAAGCAAAGATTTGGCGACTAAAAGTTTTGTAGCTAAAAGAAAATCAAACATTTGATAACTAAAATATTTTGTAGCTAAAAACAAAAGCTGAAGAATAAAAACACTTTTGCAAACTAAAAAGTTAGTTGCGAAAAATATGTGATTTTAGGCGACTAAACGTTTAGTAGCCAAAATAAAAACTATTTGCCAACTAAAATTTTGGTAGCCAAAAACATAACACTTTAGGTTACTAAACCTTTAGTAGCAAAAAAAAATTGATTTTAGGCGACTAAAATGTTAGTAGCCAAAACACAAGTAATTACTTTAGACGACTAACATATTTAGTAGCTAAATTTTTTTTTTGCAACTAAATGTTTAGTCGTTAATAATAACTGAAGCTTTTGGCGACAAAAAAATTGGTCGCCGAAAATGTACTATTTAATTTTATTTCTAACATTTTGGCGACTAAATATTTAGTCGGCAATTTAATACATTTGGTTTTAGTTGCCAATTACCTTTCCCGACAATTCTTCCGCGACTAATGCTGCGACCAAATAATTTAGTCGCTAAAAGGGTTTGACGACTAAAAATTGACTTTTGGCGACTAAAAATTTAATCGCCAAAAGTGAAAATTCTTATAGTGATAGTTGAAGAGTCCAGATGAATTTGTCCAAGTAAGTAATCACAATTCTACCAATCTTTGCCTCAAAACACCACCCTTGAAGACCTTAAATCCTAAATAATGATATTTGGATATGTAATGGTATCAATAATACAATATTGTCATTGTTACCAATATGGGATGGTTTGAAATGATCTAAATAAATACACTTTTTAACTTTTTATAAAATATGGATTGGGTTTGAAGTGATATGATAGAAATGTGATGTGACCTAAATAAGATGATATGATTTAAATAGGATGGTGATTTTTTGACTTTTTTTGAAGATGCCAAACCAAGCCATATTGCTTGAGCTTGACTCCTTTCACCTGCCAGCGAATAAAAAAGCTTAATTCAATATGCTTTGACAAAAATAAAATGATTGTTACTTGGATAGCGAGTTAGAATAATGGTAGAGTGGTGTTTAATGGTAGGTCAATTTTCCTTTGGCATAAATAAACTACATTTCTATATGCGTAATATTTGTGTCAGAGGAGAACTGCCTGTCATTCTTCTCTATCGTAGAAAGCAGAAACTGTTTTTTTTCTTGTCAGTGTTACTTGTATTGCAATCGAAGAAGTACTTCAAATACTGCATTTTATTCCAAATTATTCGCACAATACGTAGATATTCTGCAAAAGCGAATCGGTATATGCTAGGTATCATTCTTCCAAAGCTTTTCTTTCAGACCTAAGTTGCTAGAATCTGTTGCAGTCATGGAATCATGGTCCCCCCTGCCTGAATGAGCCTTTTGTCTTCAAACTTATAAACTAGGTTAATAAATATTACAAATGAAAAGAAAAATTAAAAAATCTATGTATGATATATATGACTTCTATCTATCAACCATGAGATATTGACATGAGTTCATGAATCATATTCATGAAAATGGAAGCAGTATAGGAAAATTAATCAATGAGGCTAATCATAAAGTTACATAATATTGAAATGTACTAGCTTTTGATAGGGACTTATGTGCAGGAGCATGCATTTAGACGTACATCTATATGCATCCACATGTAGGCATTTGAGCTTCTACGTGAAAGAATAACCTTTCCAAACCACAAAACTTTTGACTAATTATTCGGTAGTCCCAAAGCATTATGTAGCATCGAATAGGATCCAGATCCTCTCTAACATTTTCTTCATGGAGCTATCACCGAACAGTTGATCCAAAGGTTAGTCTGCCTTTTAGATCAACTATTAAATGATGATTGGATAAAAAAAAATACTAGAGAGAATTTGGATTCATATTAGTTAGGCGATGTTTCAAATCAATTACATTGTGAAATTTTTTATAAGTGAGACATATTAACTCATCTTTAGTAGTTGGTTGTGAGACAAATAATAATATATTTAGCATATTTTGTCATTTTTTATATACCGAGAAGAATATCTAACAATTTTTCTAAAAGAGAGAACTAATAAAAATACATAAGAAATGGAAATATGGAATAGGATAAAAGAGAACATGCTCTTGGATCTTCCTTTAGGAGCTGTAACTCCCCATCTTTTGTTTTTTTTTCTTTTTCTTGGCTGTCAGTGACAGTGGCGGCTTCAGACATATTGATTAGGCTGTCAATCAAAAACTCAATTAAGATTTATGCAAAAAGAATCACACTTGCTAATATCTATCAGCTATTTTGATAAATTTTTTTTTTTAATTTATACTTCTTAAATGACAAATAAAGAAGAATATTAATATATTGATACTATTATTTCAACCAAAAACATAAAAAAGAAGATACATGGAGTTTACACAACTCATTCATAGACCCGTTTGGAAATTTGACTATTTTAATTGACTTTTTAACTATTTTATGTGATAAAAAAATTTATTTTTCGGATGATTTGTGGATATTTTGATAGTGGAATAGATGGCTGTGAGATAAAAAATGATTGATTGATGTGTAAGATGCGATATTTTATTTTATTGACTATTTTAACTTCTTTTTTTTTTTTTCTTTTTCTTTTTTTTTTTTTTTTTGCGTCTTTATTGACTATTATTTTTGCCAAAATTGGGGTTGCCGAACACCTTAAAGTTCCCGACCAAACAAAAAAAAAACCTTCAAAGTTCCTAAAATCTTTTCTGTAAATTTATTTGAGCACTCCTCTGTTTCTTATCTTAATTGCTAAATGTTTTATGAGCAGGTGAGAATATACACAGCAGAAGGAATACCTTCAAGCCTCCATTGTAGTGACAAGCACAAAGAGGATTGCTCTCCCTGGACTTCTTCTTCGAAACATGCATGATTTCGCCAAAGACATGGACTCACTTGTTGAGTGGGTTGTCACCAGCTTCCAACTTCTGTGTCTTTGAGGAAATCCATGGTGGATTGCTTTAGGACACTTAACACTGCAAAGGTCTTTACCATTGTTGACAAAACCCCTTATGACTCTGAGTTTCAATACCTTTTGTCTATATAAAATTTGAGAGTAATGTAATATGCATAAACGAGTTTCTAATCAGATTAAAAATTTGTGAGATTTATAATATTTATGTGGGATCTATGTTTTTTAGTTTGATGGTAAAAAATATACAAATTAGGTGATGTATTATCTCAACTCTTATTCAGTGAAAACTCATAAGGGAGAGAGGAGAGAGAGAGAGAGATAGGATAAATTACAAATAGGTCATAATAATTAAACTTAATTATCCTCAAATTTTACTGAAAATTAGTCATATTAAAATTGTCAGTAAAAATAATTTTTCGTGACGTTTTTTTTGTATATGTCGCAAAAAATTGACAATTACTAACTTTATTTTGTCATGATTTTTATAAATTGTCGCTAAATTTTATAATTAGTGACGTGTTTCTATATTGAATTTTTTAAATTGTCATTAAAAGTTGAAAATTAGTATTTTTTTGTAACAATTTTTTTAAATGTCGCTAAAACTTATAATTAGCCATTTTTTTGTAACAAAAATTTTTAAACTTTCAGGCAACGTAGCTCCCGCCAAAATTTGGGTTGGGCCGGCCTATGGGCCAAAAAATTAGGCCCATGCCCAGGGGTATTTGGGCCTTGGGCGTGGGTGGGCAAACATTTTTTTTTCCAGTAAAATTTTATTCTTTTCCATTAAAAATGACACTGAATATCGGGTGGGCCTAGTTTTGAGTGGGCCTTGAGCAGGCTGATGGGTTGAGTTTCAAAATAACGGCCCAGGCCCAAGCTTAGGGTCCCGAGCTGGGTTTGAGCCTAGGCCTAACTGGACTTTGTCAACCTCAGACAGCGGGCGAATTTCAAGCCGTTCGCAGACCACAAGCCATTCTTACACTCTTAGATATGGGATATGGGATACATACAAATGAGTTTATTAGCATGAGGTAGAGAAGAAACTTTGTTCCTTGCTGAATGAGACCACACATAAAATAGGCCAAAAAGAAAAGGTAAATTATGGGGTGATTTGAAAAGTTGGTTAAAGGTTAATTTTTTGACCTTTTTTTTTTTTTTTTTTTGTCCTTTTATGTGTAAAAAATGCGAGAAGTTATATGATTCAAAATAGATTAAAAATTAAAAGTTAACTTTTAGCTAGGTTCCCAAATCACTCATACACTTTATCCTTTTAATTGTTGTTTGTATCAGTCAAGGGTAGGAGTGTAAAAATGGTCCACGGCTTGTGGGCGGCCCGAAGCCCGCTCGTGGCCCGGGGGTGGGCCCTGCTTGTTTGGGCCCGAGCTCCTGGGCTTGGGCTTGGGCTTGGACTTAGACTTGGACTTGGGCCATCATTTTAAAGTCCGGCCCAGGCTGTGGGCTCGGCCTACTTGACCCAGCCCATTGGCCCACTTAAAGTCCACTCAAGGCCTTGCTCGTCCGACCCGCCCGAGGCCCAGTGTATTTTTTAGTGGAAAATAATAAAATTTTGGTAGAAAAAATTATAAAAAAAAAAAAGGTCAGGCCCGCCCAAGCTTGGCCCAAGTTCGAGGCTAGACCCAGGCTCACTAGGCTGGCCCGCCCAAGGCCCAAATACCCTTGGGCTTAGGGCTGGGTCTAGGCCTAAATTTTTGGCTCGTAGGCCGGCCTGATCCAGCTCAAATTTTGGTTGGAGCCCACAAGGCCCGACATGGGTCGACCCGAGCCAGGCCAGATTTACACCCTTAATCAAGGGGCTCTACTTTAACTTAGTTGGCTAACTTTTTTATCACAAAATTTTAAGAGGGAGGTCTTGGATTTCACTTCTCAAAATAAAATGGGAGGACAAAATTTTCTAATAAGATATATGGGTATGAGTTTCAATTCTCCCGAACTGCTAACCTAACAACTAACCATAAACTTTTGCCGATAAAAAAAAAAAAAAAATGTCTCGTATCATTTTATCCTCCTCAATCGAAAAGGGTTATATTTATGCTTTTATAGTTTAAAAATCAAAGTGATACTTCTTAATAATTTAGGGAGTTTTTGTATAAATAACCCCTAAAAATTACAACTAACTCCCCTCATTTATTATTATTATTTTTTTTTCAAATCAATTGGGTAAATTACACTTTACCCCATTGAACTATCATCTCATATCACTTCAACTCCTTGAACTATCACCTAATATCACTTTCAATTTGGATTTTTTGGATTTTTTTAATTTTATCACTAATTAATTTTTAGTTTGTTAGGAAAGAAAATTAAAAAAATAAAAACCAAACAACAAAAATATTTATGAAAAAATCTAAAAGATGTCCACTACAGACAAGAAATATAAAAATATACTTTTTTTTATTTATGTTTTTTTTTCGTTTTTAGTATTTTTTTTTAAATGCTTCACAAAAATTTAAAATTTAGGTGCATCTAAAAATTTCAATTTTGAATAAAATATGAAAAAAAAAATTACTAAAAATAAAAAGTACAAAAAATTATTTAAAAAACTTTAAAATTATATTTTAAATTAAAAATTAAACATTTTGTTTGGTTGGGGGGGGGGGTGGTAGAGTGATAGTTCAATGGTGTAAAGTGTAATTTAGTTCTATAGTTAAAAGGGTATTTTTGTCATTAAAAATTAAATTTGAAAGAATTAATAGATGAGAAAAATGAAGTATTACAATTTTTAATTTAAAAAAATAAAGTGATGTCAGACAATAATTTATGGGTAAAACGTAATTTGCCGAAAAGAAAATGTACTATGAACTCTAGCAACTCTCTCTCTCACTCTCTCTCATATATTTTCAAGCAAAAACCGAAAAACACCTGCCATGAAGTTAACAATTTAGCATAGGAAACTTCTACTAAAGTTGACTTTTAAAAAAATTATTTCTCAATTCAGGTGTAAGTGGAGATTATTTCAAATAATTTAAATAAATATATTTTTTTAACTTTTTAATAAAAGATTTGCTAAAAAATAGAAACGTGATATGACCTAATTATTAAGTACACTTATCTAAATAAATACACTTATTTAAGGAATATTAAAAATATATTTGAAATTTTTAATTTGTTGAAAACACTGTTTCAGTCTAACAGTTATTTTTTAATTAACACGTTTGTAAAAGACTTGCCCACAAAAAAAAAAACATGTTTCAAAAAGATTTTATAGTAAGTTAATTGAAATTATATTTTCAAAATAGGTTCAAGTTAATAATCGTATTTTAAAAACACAACTTTGCAAAACGCAAAAATTTATTTTAAAGAATTAGGCTATGTGGATTAGGATGTGTTGTTCGGGTATGTAGGTTTAATCATAAATCTTATTTTAATGATTTGATTTGTTTATTTTTAAACTCACTGCTTATAAATTATTTGTAAAAAGGAAAAAGACCCAGATCCTCTTTTTCCCTCCCACCTCCTTGACCCCCTTTTTCTCTCATTGGTCAGATTTATTTATTTATTTATTTTTTTTTCTTTCTCCTCCAATCACTACCCGCCACGTGTGTGTGTGTTGGGGGGGGAGGGGAGGAGTGGTGGGGGTGGTGATTGGAGGAGATCTCTATCAAAGTTCTTGTAAAAAAATTGATTCAACAAACGTTGTCATAACTGTTACTATATTTGTCAGAATAAAGAACCACATATATGAATTTAAAAGCCTACAATTTTTGTATCAATAAACTTTAAAAAAAAAAAATAAAGAAAGTAAATTAATTAAATTATTGAAATGAGAGCATAATGACCCTACAAATCTGAACAACACGGCTCTACAAACAAATTACTCTATTTTAAAATCACTTCAATTTGATAAAATAACAAAAACAATATATCTATATAATAAAGAAGAATGATTTTGAATTTGTCCTACACACATTTGTTCTACTAGGACATTTGGACGACTCAGATCTATTCAAATTATAAAACAACGGCTGAAATATATTTTTCCAAAAATATCCTACTTGTACATTTTCTATTTTCTCGCTTCTCTCTCTTACTTTTTCTTTTTCTCACACATCCTTCTATGATCTCATGATCCCACCTTCCTCTCTCTTTTCTTTTTATTTTTTTATTTTCTCCCGTTTTTATTTTTCTCTCTATTTGTTTATTTTTTTTATTTTTTCCTTTTTGTTCAATATATTTTACACATATTTTCATACGATGTATGTATGCCCGTAATACACTATGACATTACGGGCATACATACAATTTTCATATAATTATATAAGCAAAAGTAGTATTGTATGCCCATGGAAATTGTATGTATGCTAGGCACATCTATCCATCTAGTTATATATTATATAAGCAAAAGTGAGTTTTCGTGAAGAGTTTTGTGAGAATTTCAAAATTTTATAATAAATTTGTGATTTTATTAAATTAAAAAATAAATTTAAATAGTGTTGGGATTACAATTATAATCCTAATATTATTTACACTGTGTCTTCAGGCACGGATATACGCTAGTGTGTATATATATATATATAGAGAGAGAGAGAGAGAGAGAGTTTTGCCATAGACAGGGACGGAGTTATGCTTTGAATAATGGTGTCAATTGACACCACCACTGAATTTTAAATTTTTGACAAAGTATATGTAAAAAATTATGAGTATTTACAAATTGAACCTAGTGGGCCTAAATAAAATAAATTAATTTTTTAACTTTTACAAATTAACTCCAGTAGCTAAAAACAAAATCAAACTTTATTCAGAAATTTGGACTTTTAGAAACAAACCAAATGTTGGTTTATTCCTCTTCGTTCATTCACTGTGATAGTTGTGATTGCTAAAACTTATGATTTAGTTTAGGCCCTTTGGTCTTTGATTGTGGCACCGATGTTAGCTTTCTTTTATTCTAAAAGGGAAATGCTAGAGAGCTCTAAATCTAGAGCTCTAGTGATGTGTCAAAAAAAAAAAAAAAAAAAAAAAAAAAACAAAGCAAGGCACAAACATCACATCAGAGTGGGTCCCACCTTCCCATTAGAGCTATTAGAGCTCCTATATTAGAGCTCTAAAGCATTTTTGTATTTGGAATTATACAGCAACTATGCCTAGGGCTTTTTTGGGGCTTATTAAGTTTTGAGATTTTCTTTAGTTTAGGTTACTTTTATCAATGTGATTTGGGAATATATGAAATTTACAGAGTATTATGTAAATGTTAATGTTGACAGATTGTGTAGAACTAAAAATATAACACATGACATTGATGATACTTTGTTAAATAATTCCGCTAAAAGAAATTCCTAATTACGCCACTGACTACATATCACCATTTTTGGAGCACCACCACAACCCCAAATGGCGTGGCTTGTGGAACAGACTTTCAAAGGACTTTTTTCAACCTTCTGTTTTTGTGACCACGTTGATCCACACGCACAATCTCACACTTTCATATCCCTGAGATTTGATCATACTTAAACAAGTGCTTGTACTAATATCCTCATTTACATAGCATGATGCATTATACTCATAATAACAGTCCATTATTGGGCATTACTTATTTTCCTGATTAGTAATTATACAATTATTAAAGAGATGGAAGTTTATACATCCCAATTAACAGTAAACTAGCAATGAGTTAGAGAGATAGAAGAGAGATGTAAAGAAAAGGGAACCAGTGGAAATTTTCAGATCCAGATCTACTTAGAAAAAAAAAAAAAAAAGTTTGAAAAAGGAGATCGGGCGCCGCCACCACCACCGTCGATTGCCTCTTCTCTTCTGGGCATTACTTATTTTCCTGATTAGTAATTATACAATCATTAAAGAGATGGAAGTTTATACATCCCAATTAACAGTAACAGGGGTGATTCGAGCCCCGAATCCGGGGCCCCCGAATCCCCCTAATTCCCCTTTTAGTAAAAAAAAAAAAAAAAAAAAAGAAAAGAAAAAAAAAAAAAGAAAACAGTCCATAAAAGGAAATTAGGGGATTAGGGGGACTTTTTTTGAGGTCCAAAACATTTTCTTAACAGTAAACTAGCAATGAGTTAGAGAGATAAAAAGAGAATGTAAGAAAAGGGAACCAGTGGAAATTTTCAGATCCAGATCTACTTAGAAAAAAAAAAAAAAAAAGTTTGAAAAAGGAGATCGGCGCCAAATTGATTATCACAAGCCCTAAATCAATATATATATATATATATATATATTTTACTTATAAAAAATTCAAATCTTTTATTCCCTCCACATGGATTTCACAATGAATTTTCCGTACTAAAAAGCTATTGGGTAATTATTGTACGTGTTATCCTCAAGGATAAGGAATACATCTAGGCGACCTATTTATGGTATTATCCTATGAGATATCCCTTTACAATTTTGTTACAAACACAAAAATTAAAAACAAAATTGAACATCAAATATGCATCATTCGCCACGATTTGTTATTGGAGTTCACTTTTCTATATTCGTAGATTTGATTTTAGATTACCTTACTTTTAAGCGTAAATTACACTCACCTCTCTTGAAATTTAAAAATAATACAATTAGTTTTATATTTTTGATATAATTATACTGGTCTCTCTTGATATTTTAATTTATGTAATAGTTAGATAATCTTTCATCAATAATTTGTCAGTTGTATGAATAAAAAAATGAAGTTATAATCTTTGTTTTACTAAAATGTATTTTTGTCTTTGTTTATTTCATTATCTACTTACTATATGCATTAGTTTTTGTCAATTTAGTCTTATTAAAATAGAAGCCAGTATAATTTCGTCAAAACTATAAGACTGATTGTATTTTTCTCAAACCTCAGGGGAGGTGAGTGTAATTTTTCCCTACTTTAAACCATCCAAAGTATAAATACTATATGTTGTCTGATCATTGTATGTAACATTTGAGCACTGCAAGTGAATTACTGAGTGAGTCTCCTCTTGGCAACCAGTGTTGTAGTTGTCTGTGAAGAGTATCATCACTGTTTGCCAAAGGAGATTTGCTCATTAATTTCATGTGCAATATCACTTTCACTTCTTCACATTGGCAATATTGCTTCAAAGGTATTATAATCAGTTCCATTTATATATTTCAATTCTCAGGAATACACATTCATGAAGATTAGGCTTTGACAACAAACGAGATCAAGTTTAACTGTTGCTTATTCTGAGACTCCTAGGTCAGACAGGACTCCTCCATCAGGGTGTCAGAAAGAAGGTATGAGACAAATTTTACCAGATGGTAAGTTAAGTTTTAATAGATTAAATGACTATTAAAATATTATTTAATATAGTCCAATTAATTTAATAAAAAACTAGTATCGATCTGAACATGTTACTCACTCCTCATAAATTTATATAAGTATTTGAATATTAGTAAATGTTCTTAGCCTCATAAAACTTCACAAGTCCTTCAATTTAAAAAATTGTAATAAATGCACATAAGAAATCAGTCTCTTGTCTCTAACAAAATTTAATTGTTTATAGCAAAGGTTTTTCTTGTTTACTATTACCTCACACTATCTATGTAGACTATATTTCTTATTTATTAGACGGTTTTTAAATACGTAATAACCAACATTTTTTACTAGATTTCAGATAGGATTTTTGGAGACGAATACATGTGGCATTAAAATTTGAAAGGATACCAAATAGGCTTTCCAAAAATTTTGGGGCTGCTAAATTTAATTTGGAGGTCATTTCATGGGACACAATAATTTTTGGAAGATTGAACACATAAAAATAAATTTTATTATATTTGTTTTTAAAAAATTTAGACAATTATTTTAAAGTTATATTTGTGTTTAAAGACAAATATGATATATTATGTGGCTATGATAATCGGCGCAATGTAATTATATATATATATATTATTATTTCCTTTTATACAAATGCGCATACAATAAATGAATTGGATCTTCGGCTAAATTTAATTTGGAGGTCATTTCATGGGACACAATAATTTTTGGAAGATTGAACACATAAAATAAATTTTATTATATTTGTTTTTAAAAAATTTAGACAATTATTTTTAAAGTTATATTTTAGACAATTATTTTTAAAGTTATATTTGTCGTTTAAAGACAAAATATGATAATATATTATGTGGCTATGATAATCAGAGCAATGTAATTTTATATATATATATATATATTTTTATTTCTTTTTATACAAATGCGCATACAATAAATGAATTGGATCTTCGGAGTGGATCCATGGTGTACAAATGGGCCTAGATTGGATCAGTCCAGTCTACTACGTGGACTTGGACAAGAGGTTATTCATTGGTCCTAGGGCATCATGGCCAGGTGATATGCAAGGGAGGTTGTGATTGGTGGAAGAGTGAGATTCACGATTTTGTGTTGGAGCTTGGAGAGCAATAAAGGGTATGACAATTGGTTATTGGCAAGTGGCAAGGACATGTGGTGCTCTTGGAGGAACTAATAATTTTTTGGACTAGATCCAATCCACTACGTAGACTACGTGGGTTGGAACTGTCTTTAGCCAACTATTGTGAATTGTCTCCGGTCCACTATTGTGGATTAGACCTTGCAGTTTGGGTACGTGAGTTCACCACTAATACTATTTTGATGATTCAATCCATTTATTTTTAAGGCTTTGTAGATCATTTGTGAAATTGCTATCTTTTAAACATCCAAATCCATTGAAGACTAAATTCAACTCTATAATTTAGTAATTAAAGCTGAATATATTAAGCGAAAATCGATTACGTTAGTTTGATAACGATAATTCATATTTTTTAAATGACTTTTAAAATATAAGTTATTAATTACGAAAATGTTAAGTTGCAATATTCTTACTTACTGATTAATTTTATAACTATTTATGCATAAATATTGATGTGCACTGTTATGACCGCACCACCGTTACCGCTATGCCATTGCTACCACCACCATCACCATCATGTTACCACCAAAGCTACCACCACCGTCACCAACCCTCCACCACTACCTATTACCACTATCTTTCCATCAACACTATCATAACTCTCCACCTCCACCATCGTCGCCATCACGTTGACCACTACTACCTCGCTCCCACAACATACAAATTCTAAAAGAAATTTTGAAAATAATAAATTTGAAACTTCATCTTGTACATATCAATCAATTTATTTTAATACAACATTTAAATTTTTATCAAATTTAAAGAATTCAACTTTTAATTTTGAATATTTAATTTTCATCATTCAATTTTTAATTTTACCAAACATCGCATAAATTAGATTTGAATCATTTACAAACAAAATAAATATCAAATGATTTTTTGAATCGAAGTCATTAAAAAAGAAAAACCTCTTTACAACTTATATTTTTCTTTTTCAAATAAATATGGAATACTTAGGTAGTGTTTGATATCTCAATTTAACACTGAAAATTAAATGTATTAAATGAAAATAAATAAATTTTATTTGAAAATAATAATTCATATCACTTAAAATTTTAACTCCTAAAATATTAAAATTTGAAAAAAAAAAAATTAGTAGTAGGATTGTTAATTAATACTAACTTAATTTATAATTGTTTATGCATAAACATTGATGTGCATCGTTATGACTTCACCATCATCGCCATCACTACCACTACTAGACTCACACCATCATCAATGCCACCACTGCCACTAGTATCGCCACTGCCACCATTATACCACCACCATTGCTAGTGCCCTTGCTGCCATTCCACCACTACTATTACTATCACCACCACTACTATCATCACCATTGTCATTGTAGCAACAAGTACTACCACAATTTCACAACCACCACAACCACCACCATTGCGACTACTACCACTACAACCTCTCCACCACCACTAACACAACCATCCACCATCACCACTAATGCCTACTACAAGAAAAAGCACATTTGGCGACTAAATTTTTAGTCATCAAAAATCCATTTTTAGTCACCAAAAGTCGACTTTTTAGTTTCCCTGACTAAATTTTTTAGTCGCCGGTTTTGTCGCGAATACATGGTCAGGGGAGGTATTGGTGACTAAAAAAGTTTTAGTCGGCAAAAAACAGGTCTTTAGCGACCAAAGTTTTGGTCGCCAATAGTCAATTACACTTTTTAAAATTATACATTTACCGACTAATCTTTTAGTCGCCAATAGTCAATGAATCGCCGACCAAACCTTTTGGTCGCCAAAAGCAACACTTTTGGCGACCAATAATTTTAGTCGCCAAAAGTCGTTCCGTGAAAAAAAAAAATACTAACTTTTCTTCACCAACTTCTCACATTCTAAACCTTAAGCAACACACACTCTCCAATATGCCTCTACAACACCACATGATTATATATGCAACATATATTATTTATATAGTATATTGACCCGTATTAATATAAAACTATATATATAAACATAATTATTTTTATTCAATATAATTTATGTAAAAAATAAATTATTTACTAAAAAAAAAGGAGACCACTTTTGGCGACTAAATCTATTTTTTAGTCGCCAATTCTATACTTTTGGCTACTAATTATTTTTTAGTCGCTAAAAAAATTAATTCCCGCCTAAAAATAACCACTTTTGGCGACTAAACTTATTTTTAGTCGTCAAAAACCTTCACTTTTGACGACTAAACTGAATTTTAGTCGCCAATTGTAGACTTTTAGCTACTAAATTTTTTTTAGTAGCCAAAAAGCTTCACTTTTGGCTACAAAATTTATTTTTGTCGGTAAAACACGTATAATTGGCGACGAAACTATTTTTTAGTCGCTAAAACCTATATTTTTTGCTACTAAATTTTTTTAGTCGCCAAAAACCTTCACTTTTAGCTACTAAAATTTTTTTACTCGCTAAAACCCATATAATTGGCGACCAAACTGATTTTTAGTCGCCAATACGTATACATTTGGCTACTAAATTGTTTTAGTCGCCAAAAGTCTTCACTTTTGGCCCCTAATTCCATTTTAGTCGCCGAAAATGCTACTTTCAGCGACGAAATTTTTTTTTTTAGGCGCCATTTCTGCTTTTTCTTGTAGTGGCCATACCCGTCACTAGGATCACCACAACTAATATCTCTCCATCTTCAACTCTACCACTATCACTATTGAGGCCATAGCCACCATCAGTGCTGCTACTATAGCCACCTCCACTACCACCAACTTGGATTTTAAATAAAAAAAAAAAATTGAAAATAATTCACCGTCCGATAACTAATACCAAAAGATATTGGCAAGTCAAAACACAACTAATAACTAACATTTGCCGATCCAAAAAAAAAAAAAAAGTCAAAACACAAGTTTATTATATGTAATTCACTAATTATGTGTTAAGGTTTGTTAAGCATATATTAGAATGAAACACAACCATCCAATATATTCTACACTTCATCAAAACCAAATTATTGGCCTAACAAAAAGAAAAGACCAAAAACGCTTTTTTCATAGGCCAACCCCATACACATCACAAAGGCTGTGTGATCAAAATTACAGGACCACATCTCTCTTACAACTTACAAAAAGAAGTGGATTATGCTGAGAATATGCTATTTGCACGAGGAAAAGAAAAAAACCCTAGAATCTTCTCATCAACTATAAATTTGTTTCAAACCTAGAACTTGGTCATCATCGTCACAGCAGCGGCGAATGACATAGTGTATGGATCCATTACAGGGCACATTCCTTCTTTGGCAGGCAGCTTCTTGACTACATATGATTTATCTCATAAGCAAGAAAGTAAGCTTACTGCCAAAGGAGATTTGCCCTGCAATTCACTTCTACAATCATTCCTCCCAAGTTTATATGTCCTAGAAGCTGGTAAAAACTTTCTTTTACTTGAAATATCGCATTAGTATTCCATTTAAACTATCTCAAGTCTTTTCCTCCATTTTTTTTTATGAGCAAAAAGAATAAATTCTATTGATGTATAACAAAAAAGTGTTACAGTAGAACATCATACATCAATAAATAAATAAAAAAAAAACAATGTGAGTAGCAATAGTAGGGGTAGATTGTATTTTCCGAATCTCTTTCGATATATTTCATCTTTCCATACTTTTAATTTTATATTTTTACGCTGTGTTTGGTTAGGAGATTTAGGGAGGGATTTGAAAAGATAAAGGGAAAATGTATGTGAAACTAGGTGAAATGTAGATATATTTTATTCATATTTCACCTACCTTTCCATTTTCTTTTCAAATCCCTTCTCAAATCTTCCAACCAAACATAGTATAAATGAAATTTTTACTATACTGGTCAAAAAAGTAAAGAAAAATGGGGGGACAAGCCTTTTCCTGCATAAAAGCATTCATAAGCATGCAGGATGCTCATTGTGTGTTTGCAGCAAGGTTTCAAATATGGACAATTACTTATTGTATTGGCCGTTATGTATTCGAATTTTAGATTTTTTATACATGTCTCAATACTATTATTTATTATTATGGTTCACAAATTCTAGACATTCAACTGTCGAAAACCCTTGGAGCATAGGAGACGATTTATTTACACTAGTAGGGACTTGTTTGGCTCACTATTCTGATGCTGCCTTGGCGAAAGGTAATGTGACCATCTTAATAAGTGCTATGGGTTATTATATATATTTATTTTATTTTTTTTATCAAAAAAGATATTTATTGATGCAAATCAAAATGCGAAACGAGACTCTTCATTTTTTGTTGGTTTCCTATGATTGTTTTTAGCTTCATCATATTTGGATGGGATCTTAGATGACTTGAATTCAAGATTTTAGATCTTATTCACACGTCTTTACTGCTTGACTAATCTTGGAGTTTGTTGCATTTGGCCCTCTTTTATTGTTGTGAGGATGATGTATCTGTATACTTTGTTTTTACATCAGTAAAAAAATTATATTTTGGGTAGTGTTGGCCCTCTTTTGGGAAATGTTATTTCTCTAATATTGTAATTATTTGGAGTAATATATTTTTTCTTTGCTGGTCTAACCAAAAAAAAAAAAAAAAACTAATTTTCACTTATCAATAAATAAATAGATAAGTATGCACATTCTAAAGTAATACAATGGGTCTACAGATTCAGAAAAATAACTAGAAAAACATCAAGAATTTCCAATCAATTTATTCATACTATGGGTCCACAACAACTCCAAATATACATCAATGATCTAATCTTCAAGGCATTGTTTTGATTGATTTTTTTGGGATAGTAGACTTTCTAAAAGTCATATTGAAGCCAATAAGAGTAAGCCAACTTTTTAGGCTTTTTTTTTTTTAAAAATACAAAAATGGGTTTATTTTTGTTTTTAGTGGACTTTATTATTAAAAATAAATAAATTTTATAACGTGATCCAGTTTAGACTAATCTAAAAAGTTTTTTAAAAAATTAACATAATTTAAAAAAAAAAAAAAAAAAAAAAAAAACACTGAAGACAAAAATAAGTCAAACTAAATAAAAAGAGTCCATAAAATGTTTTGCTATCAGCATGTAATCACTAATAGAAGCTATTCAGGCCATATTGATAGTCTACATTGAGATTGAAAGGAAAAGGACTATTACAATTTAGTAAATGCATTCTTCTATATGAATGAATTCCATAATTTGACGGTCATCCCACACTACAAAATATGAGGGTTTTAGTGAACAAATTTATTTGTATCTGATAATGAAAATTTTGTTGCAAAAAAAAATTTGGAGACCAATTCCTGTTGTTGTAAGGATCTAAAAGGTTGTTTTGAAAAGTTTTTTTTTTTTTAAAAAAAAAAAAAAAAGACTTGTAGTGACAAAATTTAGAAAATATCACTAGTAAAAGACTTGTGCTGCTGGTTTTATATCTGGTGTGGGGAAGGGATAAGTTGGTCTGGTTTGAGCCTTCTGTATTTTGTTGTGGGCTGCTGGTCTTATATCTGTTGTGTGGCAGACCTAAGTTGGTCTGGTTTTGGTCTACTGTATGTCTGGTTGACTGCTGATTTCAGGAGGGCTGGGAGATGGGCTGCTCTGTGTAGGAGGAGGTTGGAGCTTAGTGTTGTGAAGGTGTCAAATAAGTCTGCTGCTGCAATTTAGCTACTTGTAATGATGCTTTGTGATGGATGGGTGGGAATTGGTTTGGAGCTTTTGTCACTGCTGCAGCATGTTTTATTCCAGTTAGTGTTGTTCTTCAGTCAGAGCATCCCTGTTTTGCAGCTCTGATGGAGTCACAGTTTGTAGGTCTGCAGTGGTGTTGTCATGTTGTCTTCAATACCACATGAGGCTGTGTGATGGAAGGGTGTGTTTACATCAGCTGCTGCAAGTCTATTGTAGAAACTAGGTAGTTGGAGCATGTCTATCTGCTGCTGTTTTTGGAGCATTATTTTGTACAGAGGAATTTGATCTGCTGCTGCATATCAATTGGTGTTTTTTGTTGTGTTGGTTTCTCAACAACTAGGAGGTTGGAGCTCTTTCTAGCTCTAAGCTCCTCTTTATTGATGTTTGCCTATCATGTGTAATTTATGCGGTCCATCAATAAAGCTTTCTTTTCTCGATAAAAAAAAAAAAAAATGCACTTTTGAGGTAAAAACAATTTGGTGCAAAAATATGCTTACTTTTTTAGACAAAATTTTTGGTTTCACGAGGATAGTTTTTCATCATCACTAAATGTTTAATTTTATTGCTAAAAATATAATAATGACATTTTTTGAAACAAAAATATTTCTTCCATAAAAAATGATTTTTTTCCGTAAATTTTTATGTCTAAAACCTTAATTTGTTGTAGTGACTTTTTGGTGTTGCTTTGTGTATAATGGAGGAAGGGTACCGGTTGTGCCTAGAATCACAATAGGAGCCATGTGCCCTTTCTGGGCTCATCTTTAGATTATTTTCATAATTTGAGTTGTTCATTTTATAGGATTTGTTAATTGAATAGATTATTCTTGTAAAAAAATCAAGTTGATCAAAAATCAATAATCATATATTAAATTTAAATCGTATTAATCCTAAAAAAATGATCATATATTAAATCATCTGCAAGTGACATATATCTTTCTTATTTAAAATGAATTTATTTCTATCATTTGCAGTGATTTTTTATTTATTTATTTTAAAACTTGTTATTGTTGTGTTAAAATAAAAAAAGGTCTCAAATATGTCGGTCACGTGACACACATGCCCAAATTGGGTGCAATGTGCACTTATTTATTTGCAGAATCGATATGCATGGTTACATATAGAAAAAGAAAAAAAAAATGACATCTTCTATTTCTAACACCAAAAGAAAATAAAGAATTGTGTTCTCAAAATGACATTAAAAAAAATGCTCGGATAACACATACTCTGTGTATCGTAAATAATATTCCACATAATTTTTTGTGGATGTGTAAGAATTTCAGAATTGCAAGTTTGTATTCATCTCGATTGAGGTATAAATAAGGATCACAGTAATAGAATCTAAATGATTATGCTTATACACAAGCCTAAACATATATAATGGGATATTTCCGAAAATACAAAGGTCGAAAGAGAGCTCATTGGTGGTTGTCTAACACTCAGCCGGCAAACTCAATGATAAAAGTTTTATAACAATTTGAGAATTGCTTCTTTGTCTTCATCTCCATTGAGAAATAAATAATGATTATAATGATAAAAGTTTTATAGTTTGATTTTCAGAATCTTATTTTTTTAATTTTTTTTGAAAAGAAATAAAAAAATAATAATTTAGTGAAAAAAATGATAAATGAAGGCACTTATCATTTTTATAGGGCTTTACGTTTTTGAGAGTGAATACTTTTTTAAAAATTCAAAAATATCCTTTTCATATTTATTTTGTCAAAACTGTTTTTTTTTTTTTTTTTTTTTTTGTAAATTTTATAAAACTGATTTTAAAATTGAAACCAAACTGAACCCTCAGAATTATGCCAACAGACAAGCCTAAAATCTCTCTCTCTCTCTCTCTCTCTCTCTCTCTCTCTCTCTATATATATATATATATATACATTAGCGGCCGGACACACGCGATGCATATGCAAACTCGTTTGGAGTTATAGTATGAAATTCAATTTTTTTTTTTTCTCTGATTCTGCACATATGAATCATATGTATAACAGTATAATTATGTCTAATATAATATTTGATATTAAGAATACTAAATTATTTATACTATTATTAAAAGCCAACAGCTACTTTGGAGTCCTAAGCCATACTCTCATAATTTTTTTACTAATTTTCCCAAAATAACCTTAACTTCTTCAATAATTATACTATTTTTAAAATTATATAAATTTATAATTAAAGGTAAAATCATAAATTACTAACTCACAAAATATAACAACTGCATAACTGCCCATGTTAAATAACTTCCCACTTTAAATAACTTCCCACCTTTCACAAAGATTTCATCATCATGGACTTCTTGCTACAACTCAGTTTTAATTTTTGCTAAAAACTTTTCCATTTTCTTTTTCAAACTTATTCATTTTCATTTGGAACTTATTGAAAGAACGTTTTTTCTTTTCTTTTTTTTTTTTTATTTGGAGGAGAAACACTAATCAAGTACATTGCAATCATATGGTTCTATTGCAAGTTGGTAGAGTGATTGTCCAAAGTATATATGCACTACTCATTTTACAATGTATAATATTGTTAATTATAATTTTTATTTTCTTCATGACAAAGTTCAATTATGTAATCAAATTTTTTGGAGGAAAAAACACACTATAAAAAATAATTAGTATTCGTAAAATTTGTTTTGATTTATATATTTGTTCTCTTAATAGTGTTCAGGTTCTCTGTTGGGGGGGGGGGGGGACACAGCATAAAACATAATTAGTGTTCAGGAAATTTTTTTTTTTTTTTAACTGTAAGTATATAACAAATCTCTTTATCTCTAAGTGTTTTGTATTATACGATTCATTATAATTTGTATTCTCTTCATTAAACTTTTGTTTGTTTTGTGTATAAATTCAATTTTTTAAAAGTTGGTTTGTTTGTTTGTTTAATTTTGTGTGTGTGTGTGTGTGTGTTTTTTTTTTTTTTTTAAAAATCAATGTTCTTAATTGATTTGTTTAGTTGATTAATTTTGTATGGATATTTTATTTTTTTTTTTCTTTTTTGTATATGTTTAATAAAATCTCTTTGACTATGTGGGTGCAAAGTGTCATGGGTTTATACTTTTCTATTTTGTGTGTTTCTATATTTTTATATATTCAACTTTTTTATAAAAAAAAAAAAAAAAAAAAAATTGCGAAGCATAAAATGTGTATAATTATTTAGACTTGGACTTGAGTTAAATAGATTGGGGTTTTCCAGTTTCACTTCTTTTTTTTTTTTAAATTTTGGTTTGTTTGTTTACTTCAGTGTTTGTGTTTCAAATTCAATGTTTTATGTGTTTTGGATTTATAGCGATTCCGGTTTTGACCTGATTTTTTTTTTTTTTATAAAAAAAAACAAATGCACAATAATAATAATAAACAAATATTCTTTTAAAAAAATTTCAAACCTAATACTCTTAGAATACTTATAGTAGCCCAAAAAAAAAAAATACTTTTACAGTAAAAAAAAGATTTGATTTACATAAAGAAAAATAATAGTTATAGTAAAATAGATTTGATATAAACTAAGAAAAATAATAGTCTATTTTTTTCCCCCAACGAACGTAATAACATAATGAAACTTTTTATTTTATTTTACTTCTTAATGAAGAAAATAAAAAAAATTAATTAATAGTGTACACACAGAATATCAAAATACAAATCCATACTCTTGAAACACTTACAGTAAAAAAGATTTGATATATACAAATAAAAATAATAATAAACTATTAATATAAAAAATAATAAAACTGCAAAAAAAAAAAAAAAAAACCAACAACAACAACAACAACAAATTTTAAGAATACTGAATTGTTTTTTTAAAAACACACATAAAATTAAGAAAACAAAAAACCAATTTTTTGAAAACATAAATTATAACCACACAAACACAAATTTTTTTCAAATATATAAACCCAAGGCTCTTAAAACACTTATAACCAAAGAGAATTGATATATACAAAGAAAAATAATAGTAAAACCTATTTATTTTTATTTTTTATCAGTAAAATAAAATATTTATTGATGAAAAAAGCAAAGTACATGCACAATTACATCAACAAATCAGGGAAGTGCACTACTCATCAAAGCTAACCTCCACAATCCAAACTAGGTTGGCACCGCCAAAGAAAACCAATATAAAAAAGAGTAATTTTTTTTATTAAATGTTTTTAATAACACTGAATCTTTTCTTAAAAAAAAAAAAAAAATGCACACAAAATTTAGGAACCCAAACAAGCGTTTTTTAAAAACTACAAACCCAAGTCAATTTAAACATTACAAACCCAATACTCTTATTAGAACACTTACTATGAAAGAGATTTGATACATACATAAATAAACAGTGAAACAGATTTGATATACACAAAGAAAGAAAAATAATAATAAACTTGTATTGTATGTTTTTTTTCTCTCTCCAAGGAAACTGACAATATAATGGAACTTTTTATTTTCTATAAAAAGTATAATTGATAGTATAACACAAAAAAATATAAAAATACAAACCCAAACCACAGAATACTTATAATCACAAAGATTTGATAGACACGCCAAAAAATAAACTAAACAATCACAATGAAACAAATTTAATATACAGAAAGAAAAGGACTTTTCTTAAGTGTGCAAGTTGCACACCATATGCAACCTCACAAAAGGTGTAAGTGTAAGGTATAAGTATAAGTATAAGGTGTAAGTGTAAAGTGTAAGTGTAAGGTGTAAGGTGTAAGTGGGTTGCACACCATATGCAACCTCAAAAAAGGTGTAAGTATAAGGTGTAATTTTAAGTATAAGGTGTAAGTGTAAGGTGTAAGTTTAAGGTATAAGGTGTAAGGTGTAAGTTGCACACCATAACAAGACCCGAAAGAAAATCAACCATTATAGTTAAAAAAATTTGATATACATAAACAAAAAAAAAAAAAAAACCAAAATATTAATATAAAATTTAAATAAATAGAAACCCAAAAACCAAACGTGGAAGCCTGAGACTATTCTCAAACATCACACCAAGTCCACCATCGTTGGGACCATTCTCGCTTCATCGCTCAGTCTCTCTTCGGCAAGAAGGTACTCTCTCTCTCTCTCTCTCTCTCTCTCTCTCATATATTTTTAGTTACTTTTTTGATTCCTTTGATTTTTGGTGATGGTTAACTTTGTATCTGTGGTGTTGATTTGGTAGTTGTCGAGAGAGCAAGCATCTGCAGATCCTGATAATTACTTCAATTTGGAACTGCACAATAGGTTGGAAACAAACGTGGAAAAGTGAGAAACAAACATGGGAAAGTGGGAATGTGGAAGTGATTAGTTATTATTAGTTTCTTGAGTCTCTATTTAAATGCCACATGACAATGGCTTCAAGATTTCAAAATAATTGTCGCCTTTTAATAATAATAGAATAGATAGATATATAGCCTCCGTTTGGGAAGTGGGTTGACTTTTTGGCTTTTTGAATTTTTGACTATTTTAGCCTGGGGCTAAAAAGCCTGGTTTGGGAAGGGCTTTTTGGCTTTTTTGACTTTTTGGCTTTTTGGTGAGGTGTCTTCCTGTTAAATTACCAATCTGCCCTTTTTGGCTTTTTTTATTTTTTTATTTTGGGTTTGGATTTGGCAAATTTTGCTTAAATGTTTTTTATTTTTTATTTTTTTTATTTTCGGTTTGGATTTGGCGTATTTTGCTTAAATTTTTTTTATTTTTTTATTTTGGGTTTGGATTTGACGTATTTTGCTTAAATTTTTTTTTTATATTTTTTATTTTTTTATTTTGCGTTTGGATTTTTTATACATTAATTAGTTCTTGTTCTTTAATTTACGTTTTTTGCCTTTTTTATTTTTATTGGTATACAATAACTTATTTATTTATTTATTTGTAAATTACGTGGCGAATGGTAATTTATGTTTTCATGTTTTTTTTAAAAATGTTTTTGAATGAGGCGTATTTTTGTCGTTATTTTTTTAAAATTTACGATTTTGTCATTTTTTTATTCACTCACATTAATTTATGTTTTTTTTTCTTTTTTATTTTTATTGATATACAATAACTTTTTTTTTATTTTTCAAAAATGAGTTTTCATGTGTTTTATTTATTTCTAAATTACGTCGCAAATGGTAATTTATGTTTTTATGTTTTTTTTAAAAAATATTTTTGAATGAGGCGTATTTTTCTCGTTATTTTTTTTAATTTTTTAAGTTTTTTCTCGTTATTTTTTTTAATTTATGTTTTTTTCATTTTAAGTTTTTTTTTTTTTTTGGCAAATGGTTTTTTCATGTGTTTTTTATTTAAATTTTTATTTCATTTTCTGTGAAATGATAAAAAGTAAGGTTTTATTTTATTGTCCTGTGTGTTTTAAATAATTTAATTTAATTTAATTTAATTTAATTTTAATTTTAATTTTATTTTAAATTATTTAAATAATGTAAATAATCTAAAAAATTTAATAAGCAAAAAATTAAAATAAATATTCAAAAAATTTAAATCGTAAAAATTTAAATAATTTAAATATTCAAAAAATTATTTTAACAAAAAAATTTAAATAATTTAAAATGTTAATATTTTAAATTTAAAAACAACTCTACACTCAAATCGTAACCAAACACATAAAATAAAACTCAATTAATAAATTATTTTTAAAACTCATAACCAAACACATAACTCGAAACTCCATACTACTTTCACAATTCTACACTAAAAAAATAACCAAATACATAACAAAAAAATTAAAATATTTAAAAATATTTTTATAAATAGAGTTTGAATTTATTTTTATAAAATATTTTAACAAAAAACAAAAAAATGTTTTAAATTTTTTTTTTTCAACTTTCTTTGTTAAATTTACGAAAAGGTGTTTTGGGAAAAAGGTTTTTTTTTTTAAATTAATTTTTGCCTCCGTTTGGGAAGTGGGTTGGTTTTTTGGCTTTTTGGTTTTTTTGCCTATTTGAGCCTGGGCTCAAAAGCTTGGTTTGGGAATGATTTTTTGGCTTTTTTGACTTTTTTTGTGAGAGAAGAGTGTAATGATTATGGGTTAGATGTGATGTTTTGTCTGTTGTGGCTCAAATAGCCTATTCTGTCTTTTGTGGCTCAAAGAGCCAAAAGTGCCCAAATGAGCCCTTCCCAAACGAACCCGTGCTGCAGTTGATGGTGATGCCCAAAATTAACATGTGGGGGTAATTTCATAAATTGACCTTGGCATTGGCTGTTGGGCTGCACCTGTGAAGGTTTTGTCCCCATGTGGCTAAAAAAGTCACCTTTGTCGTGACATGGCTATTTTAGCCCAACTTTGGCTTCCCAAACACCACCATAATAAGATATTTTCAAATATAAAAAAGGTCGAAGGAGAGCTTATTAAGGCCATTGTCTGTACAGCATGTCCCAAAATTGTGGTTTATAGCCACAAGTCGATGAGTAGTTCTATTTAATTTTCTCATATAGCCTTTGTTAGGCACTTAGGCTTGTCTGGCAATCAGTCGAAAAACGTTACATCTTTTTAAAATTATATATAGTGATTTTTTTCTTAAATTTGTGTTAGAATTTCTTACTTTTTGATCTCTCTAGTGTAGAAGAATTAAAAATAAATAAAGAAATAAAATTAAAATTTCTCTAAAGATAAAAAAATTATAAAAAAAAGAAAAAAAGAACCAACAAAAAAGTCAAAAAATCAACCTATTTTGGCTTTTGGTTTTTTTTTTTTATAAACATTTTTTTCAAACTTTCCGTTTTTATCTTTTACTTTTTGGGTTTAGGAGTGGCAACGGGGCGGGGCGGGGCGAGGCCGGGGATCACACTCCCCGTCCCCGATCCCCGATGGTGAACATGGCTCCGTCCCCGGCCCCGATCCCCGACGGGGAACCTTTCCCTCTCCCCACCCCCGCCCCCGATCGGGGATCGGGTTTCCCCGATCCCGAAAATTCCCCGCCTAAATTTGTTTCAACATCAACAACATCACATACATTTTCAACAACATACAGAAATATCAACAACATCAAGAGACTAAAGTGAGAGAGAGAGAGAGAGAGATGGACGATCAACAACATCACATACATTTTCAACCAGATCAACAACATACAGAATAAAAAAAACAAAAAAATAAAAAACAAATAAAAAATTTGACAGAAAGATCTGAGAGAGAGAGATAGAGAGAAACTAGATCTGGTGGAGTTCATGGAGGAGGACGATCGGTGGCGATGGACGATCTGAGAGCATCATCGGCGTCGCGATGGGTGGCTGTGGCTGACTGCGTCGCGACAGTGGCGATGGACGACGGAAGGACTCCTCCGGCGTCGCGGACAGTGATGATCGACGTCGCGAACTCCACCAGATCTAGTTTGGTTACAGTGATGATCGATGATCGACGTGATTATCGACGTCGAGAGAGAGTAGAGGGAAGAGAGAGAGAGAGAGAGAGAGAGAGATAGAGACAGAACTGGAGAGGATGAGATGAGGGTTTGGTTTGGTTAGGTCACAGTGTGTGTATATATATATATATCTAGGGGTAAATTGGTAATTTCATTTCGGGGACAAACCGGGTCGGGAAACAGGGACGGGGCCGGGCCGGGTACGGGTGTGACGCCCCACTCCCGGGTCGTTAAATACACTAAAATAGCCTTAAAAAAAATACAAGTTTTGCTCCCAAAAATAATAATTACAAAATCGTCTCCAAATGGTACAATATCCTCCAAATATTCTAATTGCCTCCAAAATAAACAATATTACAACTATCTCCATATTTAATAATTACAGTGGTGGGTCCCAAATCTCTATATTAATAAATCTTTTTAATCTCAATTTTGAGCTCCGCTAAAATCTGCTCCGCACCTGAAAAATAAATTAATTCGGGAAGTATACAATACGACAGGAATACAAGGCTCGAATACAGAATAAATTAATAGGAATCCAACAATTTATGACATTAAATCAACGGTACGATAATCAAGCAATTTACCAAATTGCACAACAAATCAACTATAATTTATCTAGGACCAAATACCCGGTCCTACTCAGTACATGATCAGTGAATAAATTCATTTATTCACCCACCTCACCCAAGCTCCACGCTTATCCGGGCATATTGGTGTAAACAATTAATAAGATTCACTCGATCCATATACGGAGTATTTCCATGTCATTCAGTCAGACAAATCACCATTTTAACACAGAAATATTTGTAGAGAATTTTACCAAATAATCAGAATATCAACGATTCAACAACAAATGATTTTACCACAATAATCAAGTGGATTACAAATTGAGAATAATTAAAAATAGAGAACTCTTTGTAAAGAGATTTAGAGCATATTGTATACAACCCGAAATTTACCTCAAAATAATTGACTTCGTCACCATAAATCTGAAATTGCTCCATGGATCTCCAAAAATAGCTTTGATCAAACTTCTAAAATATAAAGTATGTATAATTTAATAAAATCTACAACTCTCAATTATTATCAATCTGATCGGCCTACTCCACGTTATAAACTTTAACTCTTTGCTTTGCTTACACTAACTTCACTATTTATAGACCCCCAATTCTTGTATGTCACTCAAGGTTGCAATGCTACTGACACGTCCTTTCCCACGTGGCCCTCAAATGGGTGATTAATCAAGGCTATGAGGTGATTCACCAAAACTATAGATGTTTCCTTTTTCTTTTTCTTTACTTTATTATTTTCTTTTCCCAATGGTTGGTTTGGTGGTGGGGAACTATGGGTAAACCCACGGTTTTGAGTGTTGGTTTCATATTTCTTTTTTTTTTTTTTTTTTCATGGGGAATTGTGGAGAAAATTTATGTATTATTATATCAGAATAAATAACAATAGGATAGATATAAAAGGGATGAGATAAATACAAATAAATAATTTAAAATTAAATTCTTATCTAAAAATCGCACCACTAAATTATCATAATAAACCATCAATACCACTCACTAAATATTAATACCTCAAAAATACGGGGTGTCACAACGGGGCTGGGACACTTATCCCCGTCCCCGGCCCGAATCTGTTTGGGGATTGAATTTTAAATACCATCCCCGTCCCGTCGGGGGTATTTTTCGGGAAAAACCCGCACAATTCGGGGTCGGAGGGTCGGGTCCCCGTCGGGCCGGTTTCAAATTGTCCTCCCTATTCGAGTTCCTCGTCGATAGAACCTAAAAATATAAAACTTTTAAGATTTTTTTTTAAAAATTCATTACATAGATTTTAAAATAAAATTTTAAAAAAAATTACTGAAAAAGTCAATCACAAAATTAGGATATCTCGCCTTTTACATAGTATAATTATAGGGCTTCTGTTCAATCTACGTATATAAATGAACTGAATGGTACAGTTTACCTTTTGTGGGTTCATATTGGGCTTGAATAAAGATTGGTAGCTCGAGGATTTCGTCCCCGAATCCCCCTAAAGCCCAAAACGACGTCGTTTTGGGCTTTAGGTTTTTTTTTTTTTTTTTTCCCTTTTTTTTTTCTTCCATTTTTGATCTGAAACCGATTGAGAAGAAGAGGGGAAGAGGAAGAGGGAGAGGGAGAGAGAGAGAGAAGAAGAAGAGGGGAAGAGGAGCAGCTGGTGGTGTCGCAGCTCCCCGCCGTCCCGCCGTCGTCGCAGCTCCAACCCGCCGTCGTCGCCTCGCCGCCAGCTTGTCGCAACAGCTCCAGCTCCAGCTCCGGCTGCCGTCCCGCCTCCGGCCCCGCCTCCTCCTCCCCTGTTATTAGGGCCCCCTCCAGTCCTCCTCCTCCTCCTCCTCCTTCCTCCTCCTCCTCCTCCTCTCCTCTCCCCTCCTTCTTTCTCCTGATTTCTGCGTCTGAAAAAAAAAAAAAAAAATACAAAAACGGCAACGTTTTCTATTCGGGGGATTCGAGCTACGTAGCTTTCGAGGTACGTAGCATGACTGATTGGGCTTATTTCGATAATTCAAACTGTTGAATTCGTAAATTTTTTTGTTAATTTTATTCATGTAAAAAATTAAGTTAATTGAATATTGGTATACACATGATCAAATTATATTTTTTATTTTTTATATGAATGATCTGCAGATTAGATCAAACTCTACAAATTAAATCATTTAAATTATAAGATTGACCCTGAGGCCCACATAAGGCAAATGGTACAGTCCCTTGCTATAATTAAATTAAATTAAACTAGTAGCCAGGCACATGCGATACATGTGCAAATTCGTTTAGAATTATAATATGAAATTTATATTTTTTTTTAAACACACACAAAAGTAAACGAACAAATTTTTTTTTTTTTTTAAAAAAAACAAAAGCTTTAAAAAGTGAAACACGAAAAACCCCAAACTATTTAAGTCTAAGGCCTCGTTTGACAATTTTTTTATTTTAGGCAAAAAGTCAAAAGAAGTCACTATAAATTATCACATCACTCTCTATTTTTCTTGCATATCTTTTCGTAAAAAATTAAAAAATTATTAAAATAGTTTGTTTCTAAACGAGGTCTAACTACAATTGCACATATTTTATACTTCATGATTTTATTTATTTATTTATTTATTTATTTTTTCTGAAGGAACCTCATAACATAATGGATCTTTTTATTTTCTATGAAAAGTATGATTAACAGTAATACACAAAAAAAAAAAAAAAAGATTTCAAAAATACAAAAATACAATTCAAATGATCACTGAAGAATACAAATTTTTTACACACACTCAAAAAAATTTAAAATGCTTAAATTTTTTTTTTTAAACAAACAAACGAAACAATGACCCTTAAAACTAAAACAGATAAAGAGATTTAATATACATTTACAGTTTTAAAAAAAATTAAAACAAATTTACAAAAAATCAATTTTACGAACACTAATTATTTTCTTGTACTATTTTTTTAAACAAACAAATCAATTTTTTTTTTAAACACACAAAAGTAAACAAACAAATCAATTTTCTTAAAAAAAAAAAAACTAACTAAAGCTTTAAAAATGAAATAGAAAAACCCCAAACTATTTAAGTCTAAGTTTAAGTCTAAACAATTGCACACATTTTATGTTTCGCAATTTTTTGTTAAAATTTTTTTTTGAATATAAACTTATTTTAGGAGTACTTACCAATTAGTCTTATTAACTAGACTTATTTACCTACAGGTCCTAACTAATAAATTTAACACTATAAAAATAAGAGAGTGATAAATTTATCACTAAAAATTTATTCATAAAAACAAAGAGACTGATAAATTTATTACTATAAATTTATTCATAAAAATAAAAGACTGATAAATTTATCTTTATCACTTAATAAATTTATCAATAGGACTTAATGGGTAATAAGTCTCTAAAGTAGGACTTATTGGATAATAAATCTCCAAAATAGGACCTATTGATAGTTTACTCCTTATTTTATCCCCCCCCCCCCCCACCACAGAAGGACCCTGATAACATAATAGATCTTTTTATTTTCAAAGAAAAGTATGATTAACAGTAATATACAAAAAAAACACAAAAATACAAATTCAAATGATCATGGAAGAACGCTAAATTTTTTAAACACACTCGAAAAATTTTAAAAACTTAATTTGTTTTTTTTAAACAAACAAATTAAACCATTGACTCTTAAAACTTAAACACATAAAGAGATTTGATATACACTTACAGTTTAAAAAAAAATTACAAAAAATCAATTTTACAAACACCGATTGTTTTTTGTATTTTTTTTTCCCCAAAGAACCTAAACACTATTAATGAAGAGAATAAAAATTATAATGAACCGTATTACACAAAACACTTAGAGATAAAGAGATTTGATATACACTTACAATGAAAAATAAAAATAAAAATAAAACAATAAGCAAATAAATCAAATCCAAACAATTGCATCAAAACACATAAGATTGTTGTATACATTAATTTGAATTCAAAATAAACAAATCTACTATGTGACAAATGTTATTTAGCAATAGTTCTTTTCACTACTTATACACAATTCAAATTGTTGTCCCATTCCCCTTATACTCTGCAATACCATAGTTTCTTACTCCCAAACTCTACCATGTTCAACAATTTATTTGCCAGGTCATTTGTGTTTGTGCATTTCGATATAGAAAAATTTGAGTCAAACCCATCAAAAACATGAAAATTAAGCATTTAGTGTTTAATCAAATACACTTGCAAAAGTTCCCATTTTTCAACCACAAAATAGAACTACAATAAATTTTGTGAATGATAAATTGTACATTTGTCTTCATACCAATAAATTCAATGACAGATTTTGGGGTATTGCAATGAATTAAACTTATACAAATTTAATTTTAGAATAATTCAATACCAAAAAAAAACAAAAAAACAAAAAAAACAAAACAAAAATTTAGGAGAAGAGAAGAAAACCCAGATATCAAATATCTGGATTGGATGCTCTTCTGAACTTTATTATGGAATTCAACATTCAAGTTGAGTTTTGCAATGCCAAACTAACCTGCCAAGAATTTGATGAAAATACAAAGATTTATAAGACATCAAAATTAAAGTTAAAAAGGAAAAGGTGAACATAATGTTGAGAAGCATGAGCATACTACTCAACGATTGAAGCTTCAACGCTCCAAAAACCTTGGTTGCACAACTACTAAAGGAAACAAAAAAATTCCAATTCCAAATTCAATGGAATGTATAGAACATACACATCTATACTATAGTTGGCTAAATCAGTATAATGAAGGAGGATTAATGTGATGTGACCAGGGGTTGACAGGCAATGATCTGATGGATTTTTTTTGATCGGCCAATGAGTAAGTGGGTTTCTTGCCTATCAAGGGGCACCTTTTAACTTTGGAGTTCAGATTACTTGGATTCGGATTTGGTGGGTTTTCAGTTAATATATCATAACAATGAGCGGGTTGTGTGTGTGTGTGTGTTTTTTTTTTTTTTGATCGGCAAAAAATCTTTATTGATGGAAACATATAAGGTATGATAGAGAACATCAATAAAGAAGCGCTCGGAGCTAGCACAAGCTCGAAGCTCCAGTTGGTGAGAAACCAACAAGAAAGAAAGAGAACAGAAAAATAGACTAAAAAAGAACAGATCAGAAGACAAACTCTAAACCATCAAGCTACACTGCCTTAAAAACTACTCTGCCTTGAATTCCATTCTACACTACCTTGAACTACACACCCTTCAATCATTCAACAAAACTTCCAGGCAGTGACAAAAACAACAGATCAACACCCAAATGGATCAGAACATCACCCAACAGATCAGCCATAACAACTCTGTAGCAGACTCTAGACAGTGGCCATGCTCCCAAACACCAAGTGCCACATCAACAGAACATCCATGAACCAATACAGACATCAGCAGTAGCATACAGATTGCTGATGAAGATGATAAAAGATAACATGAATAGTCATCAATGAGGGCAACCATAAGTAACATAAAGCCACCACTTGTACGCTACTTGCTGGTGGAGTGACTAACCATTATTGGAGGAGACAACATCACAACAACACTGGTGCAAAAACAAAGATGCTCTGTTGGGTGCAAAAACAATACTGGTGCAAACATAGCAAAACAAAGAAACAACAGCACACAAGCATCACAGCAGCGCAAAACTTATTAGACATGCAGCAGCAGTTTACAAGAAGATCAGATCAGATCACACCCTTCCATCACAGAGCATCCATTTGACAGCAGCACCCAAGAGAAACACCAGACTTGAGCTAAAGCGGGTTGTGTGTTGATTGTGGGATTTAAGTCTATTTTATTTTCTCTTCCTTTTGGGTTCTTATAAAAATTTAGCATATCTCTTATCTTACTCCATAAGTAGGCAATGGTAAGTAGTTAAATTTTCCAAATCAAATTTCTTTACTTCTACAACTTATATGCTGCTATACATGCACATGGCTACCAATTTTGGTAACACATCAAGAACAGAGTCAGATTGTGTATAAAAGTTACCTTGCAAACAATCACAATTCTCGGCCTCTTTGTGAACAACATCCAGAACAGAATCGCTCAACTTAGTGCCCTCAGTGTAGTGACCTTTGGCCCAATTAAAAACAAAAAAACAAAAAAGCTCCAAAGAAATGTTATTTTTGCTAAATGGGATGCTGAATTTGGATGGGATAGCCTCTATTTTTGCTGAAGTTGGATGGGCTAAGCACGCTGGAAGTCCATAATGGTGAGTGTTTGTGAAAGGTGAGAGTTGTTGAACTTGGGAAGTTATTCAATGTGGGAAGTTAGGCAGATAGTTATATTTTGTGAGTTAGTAATTTATGATTTTACCCTTAATGATAAATTGATATGAGTTTAAAAATAGTATAATTATTGAAGAAGTTAAGACTGCTTTAGGAAAATTTGTAAAAAAAATTCTGAGAGTATGACTTCAGACCTCCAAAGTAGCTGTTAGCTTTTAATAATAGTATAAATGGTAAATTGTAATAGTACAGTTTATATTCTCCCAATAAGGGTGAATGTAGTTTTGCCACTTCCCAAAACTACGTTGGTTTCAATAGAGAATCTTCATGTGGGTCTTGACCTCGGTTGTCACCGATGTATCACTGGTCTAATTTCCTTGCTATGTATCATCAATAAATTCCCGTTTCTGTTTTCCAAAAAAATAAAAAATAAAAAATAAAAAATAAAAAATAAAAAATAAGAAGAACATAGAGAGGGTAGTATAATTGAAACGTAAGATTAGAAAATGGAAAAATTTTACATCAGTGTAAAACTTAAAAAATAACTATAAATAAGTGATAAAATTTGTAAATATTAGTAATTAAAATTCTAAAAAAAATCATAAATATGTAATAACTTTTTCAAAATATCACTAATCGGTAATTTTCCCTGGCTAAGAGAGTGCACCTCCAAATCATAGGCTGTCTAGATTAAATACAAATGCAGGCAGGATGCACCTAATTCTTTTATGATGTATCTCCCTTATTGTTCATCAAAGCTGAGCAAACTGAGAGAGAAATAGAGATTGAATTTTTTGGTCTATATATGCCCTTATATTCACTAGCTTAGTAAACTTTCAAGAACACTTATTCTTGTTAAGAGGTTGATAATTTAAAGTTGCTTGGCCAACATGAACTGGCTTAGCTTTATTTATATGTTGTAAATCCTCCATATAAAAGTCAAGAAATTAATTATGCAAATATAATATATCTGGAAGAAATCTAATCTTCTGTCTCATTCTCTCCTAAACTCCAATCATAGAATATGGGCGACAATAATCCCATAATAGAGGTAGGGGTGTAAAATTGGTCCATTTGCCCACGACCCACTCAAAACCCACCCATGGTCCGGCCAAGCCCGAGCATGAGCCCAGCCCATGACCCTGGCCATGTGTTTTGAGACCCGGTCTGAAGCCTAATCCAAAGACCCACTCAAAGCCCTCTCCAAGGCTTGCTTGACCGGCCCGAGGCCTAATGTTATTTTCAAGCTATTTTGTAGAAAAAAAAAATTAAAAAATAAAAAAAAATAGTTAGGCTTGGCCTAGGCCCGCCCCAAGTTCGAGACTAAGCACATGCCTGCGGCTCGATTTTGAGCAAGCTTGGGCTGAAAATTTTTCCACGTGGGTTAACTCGCCCCGCCCCAAAATTTGGTGGGAGCCTGCGAGACCCGATGTTGGCCGTCCCAAGCCTGACTTGGTGGTTAGGCCGAGCCAAACTGAGCCGAATTTACACCCCTAAATAGAGGGCATTTGGTTCATAGAGACAGACGAGAGTGAGAAAAAATCCTTAGGTGCCAGTAACATGTTTCCTCCACAATCTTGGTAGTGGTGGAAATAAGTACAAAATTTTTAAACTCCCAAAACTTTTGTACAAGTCAAAATAAAACCACAAGCATGGCAATTTCTTGCATTCAATTTTTTCTTCAAATAATTTTCCTTCTATAAACACTCATAAGTTAAAGAAAAATGTCAATCTTTGATGAAGTGATGATGGGCTAGTTGCCTACTTTCAGAACTGTTGGTTCTCAGAACCCTCAAACCAAACAACTACTATAAGAACTTATACATTTACCTGCCAGGAAATAAACACATAAAACCGAAAAGTAATACACAAAAATAACAATGAAGACAACAACAATAGAGAAAAGTTCAAGAAAATTAGAACCTTTTGCAAAGTTGAAACCGGTTATGGTTCTTGTAGAAACTTGAAGCACAAGAAACCGAATTACTGTGAAAGAGAATGGCAGGGCAATTCTCCTTTGGCAAAGCAGAATGTATGCATGTGTTTGCATGGTGATCTCCTTGCCAGAGGAGGACCGCCCTGTTATTCTCTAACCCCACATATTTGCCTTTTCTTTGAGCACCTGAGATCGAGCTCCATCTTCCACATGAAGTAGCAAGCCATTGTTATATTATACTACTCAGTTCGCACATTGGTTTTGGATATGCTAAAGAAAGGAAGAAGCATATGCTTGGCACAATTCCTGTGGGAAGGTTCTTTTGTGTTATTCATGGGGGCCATGCATGCATGGTCCGATTCTCACACTAAAAATCTCGCTCTCTTCCAGGGCCAAGAACATCTGCACCTTTTTTTTACTTATCCCTTTTTTTTTTTGGTGATTTAGATAATATCATATGTTGAAAAAGAATACACACACTAAAAAGAGATTATACTTAAATCACTGATCTCTCACATTTTATTCGAATCTATAAATGCATTAATCTTGTTCACCTTTATAATTGTGAATAAAAAAGAATACGCACACTAAAAAAAGATTATACTTAAATCACTGATCTCTCACATTTTATTCGAATCTATAGATGCGTTAATCTTGTTCACCTTTATAATTGTGAATAAAAAAGAATACGCACACTAAAAAAAGATTATACTTAAATCACTGATCGCTCACATTTTATTCGAATGTATAGATGCGTTAATCTTGTTCACCTTTATAATTGTGAATAAAATGTTTCGCATCAATAATGGTTTTGTTTGATGAGTAGTGCAAGAACTTAATATAATGGTTTTGTTTCATGAGTATGTTGTATGGAATATTTTAAAAAGTATTCATAAAATAAAGTGCATAACGTAGATTTAAATTTTTTTTTTTATAATTACATTCTACTTTGAATTTGATTGACATATTTTATTTTCTAAATTTTATTTATTTATTTATTTTTGTATATATATATTTTTTAGATATGTAACCTTGTCATTGTTCTATAGTGAAAATGGAATTTGATATTTTCCACAACCAATAAAAACCAAGGACTAAACTTCTAACATAATGTGCCTTTTGACCCCTACATGAAAGAGAGAGAGAGAGAAAAAAAAAAATAAATAAATAAAAAGAAGGTGGTATTAGAATGGAACTATTGTTGAAAATTTTATAATTTAAATGTTATTATAAGGATAATGTGAGTATGTAGCTATTTAATTAATCCTTTGACAAAGGCACATAATATGTCAAGCCTAAAAGTTTATCACTCTTTTGTCATAAAATTTTATTATGACCATTCCACATCATTTATGAGTAGGGCTATAAACGAACCGAGTCGAGTCAAGTTGAGTTTTGCTAAACTCAAGCTTGACTCATTTACTTATCGAGTTCGTTTATTGAGTTCAAGTTCGACTCGATAAGGAACTGGGCTCAAACTCTGCTCGACTTGTTAATATTAATGAAATTCGAGTTCGGCTCGACTCGATAATTTTTTAATATTATTTATATTCTTTAAATAAAAACTATTATTTATATATATTTATATATTATTTAATATATAAATAATATATTTATTATATAATTTAAATATAGATAAATGAACCGAGCTTAATATTTGAGCTCGAGCTCGGTCATTTACTAAACGAACTGAGCCAAGTCAAGCCGAGCCTTTAACGAGCTAAGTCAAGCTTGTTCATAAACTGTTCGGTTCATTTGCAGCCCTATTTATGAGACAGCACATCCTTGTCCATTAACAGTTTAGTTGCAATTAATGTAATATAACTGCATTTATTAAATTTTATATTAATTATATTATAATTAATGACAATCAAAATATTTAAAGAGTAATATTAGAGATTCTAAAAGTTTTACCAAAATGTGGGTCCCACACCCATGTGAGAAATTTGGTGAAAATTTTAATAGAACTTTTGGGATCTCTAACATTTTTGCCCTTTAAATATTCCCTTTCAAGAGTAATTTTAATATTATAAAATTTGATTGTTGCTACAATTAATGGAAGTAGTTAGAAAACTTAGAATTTATTAACTCCTCATTAGAAATATTCACTAACCTTTTGATATAAACTCGATCATGAATTACACCTAGATGTTTGTTGTCTAACACTTTTATTATTATTATTATTATTATTAATTACATTTTAACAAGTGTATTGGAGCACTGTTAACATTTAAAATTAAAATTTTAAAAAAGAAACACTCAAAACAAAAATATTATATGTCATCAATTCTTTGTCACCGTTTAATCACCTTCTATATGATATCTATGATTGATTATGTTGTTTGGATATCTGATTTTGTGTTGTATTATTTTTGTCTTTATGATATTTCAAGTTTGTGCCATCGTCCCCAAAATACAAGTTTGATTAGAAAATGTGTAGATCAAACCTTCACATTATAAATAAATAATAATAATAAAAAGACATAGTCCAAAGCAAAAGGAAGGGCTCTTTCTTGCTGTGGGGAGGTCGGCAGAGCAGGAAGACGAAAGATTCTCTAAATGCTCTGTTTGGTTAGAAAATTTAAAAAGAGACTTAAAAAGAGGGAAAAAAAAAAGAATTAGGTAAAATGTGAATAAATTATATTTATATTTTGCTTAATTTCACATCTTTTCTCTTTTCGTTTCTAAATCTTCCAACCAAACACAGCGTAAAAATATGCAGTTTTTTTTTCTTAAAAATGATACTTTTTGGTGTTAAAAAAGTAATGAAATTAAATGTAAATAATATCTTATCGTGTAATTTAATGATACAAAACAATATGAATAAATAAGTAATGTATAACCTTAGCACATAATGTCACACACAAACCATCCTTGAAAACTATAAGCAAAATTTTATTTCTACAAATGGCTGCATTTTTTAAAAATCTTGTTAACGTTTGTGTTTAGAATACATGTTAAGAAATTTAAAAATATTAAATATTTTTTATTGCACTCATTTTCATACAAAATATACAACCTTTTAAGCCTCTTAATATTTAACAAAAATTATTGGGAAAATTATGCAAATAGTCCCGGTAGTTTACACGATGTGTCAATTTGGTCCTTGTAGTTTCAATTTGCTCGATATTGCTCCTTAATTTAACGGATTGTGTCATTTTAGTCCAATAAATAACGGTTGTTAAGTTAATTTAACGGAAAATCAAACAATGTGTTAATTTGGTCCCTTTATTTTTCACAATGTGTCAATTTAGTCCCTGTCAAAATCGAGAAAATTGAAACTACATCGACCAAATTGACACATCGTGTAAAATACAGGGACCAAATTGACATATTGTTTGACCTTCCGCTAAATTAACTTAACAACCGTTATTTATTGAACTAAAATGACACAATCCGTTAAATTAAAGGGCAAAATCGAGCAAATTGAAATTATAGGAACTATTTACATAATTTACCCAAAATTATTTTCCAAATAGTCAATGAAAGTTTAGCTAGTGATGTTGTCAAATAAAGGCATTTGAAGAACCTATTCCTTGAAAAAAAATTCATAAAAATGAAAGTGTGCGGACTATATTCAATATGGGTGTGATTAAAACTAAGTTTAAACTTACATTAAACGTTTTTATTTTTAAGTAACTTGTCAAATTAGTTTTTGTGAGTTCCCTAATTCCGAAGAGACATGTAACTTTCTCGAATTAATTAAGCGACGTTCACGAGGGTATGTGTGTAACTAATAATGAGAGAGAGAGACAGAGAGAGAGACAGAGAGAGAATTCACCAAAAATATTAAGGCAACCCAACAAAGCCTTCCTCTAGAAAAATGTACTAGACTCAACTCTTGCAATAATATATCTTTGTATTCAATATGAATATTATTAAATTCATAAATCATATATATATATATATACAGAGAGAGAGAGAGAGAGAGGTATAAAAACATTCACATTCACTGGACTGAGATGGATTTGAATTGAAGGGTACCAAAGAAGATAGGACTAAGACGTGAAGGACAATGAGAGAACATGCCATTGGATCTTCTCAATGTGCTCTTTATTTTTATTTTCTATTTTTACTTCTTCTCTTATTTTCTTTTTTATTTCCTTTCCCTATTTATCCACTAGAGGTGAAAGTGAGACACTAATTTAGATGCTTCTCTTTCAATCATTTTCACACTTTTCATTGAAGAGTAAAGAATCAACTCTAATCGAAGCTTTACTCGATTTACAGAAATGAAAGAAAGCTTTATTCCTATGGAACTGGCTATTAATATGAAATATCAAGATTGAAAAAATAAATAAAAGAAGAAGAAGAAGAGGAGAAAAACATAGGTTGAGTAAAGAGTAAATAAGAAAATTGTACATGTTGGCTTTATTTTCAGTTTTCTTTATTTTGTTAATATGTAACGGTACACGTTAAGAAACTTAAAAAAAGTGTACACTCTGCTTAAAAGTACGTGTGATAAAAAATGTATAAAAATTTTAACCTTTCTTAATAACAAGATCCTCCTTTATATTATGGTTGATTTTTGGCATCGTATTGATAAGCTAAATGTGTAACAATGGTGCGTGGTGGGAGTTAAGTTTTAACTTCATTACTAAAAAATTATGTGATATATACTGTCTATGTGGTATTCTCAATAAATGAGAAATCTCAAAACACATTAGATTAGTCATCCATTGTCTCTCAATTAACTCTCTAGCTACAAAGGTGGGTCTACATTGTCTCATCTGAAAAACTTCCCCTATGTGTCCCTCCCAGTGAAAATAAGCATATATTTGGCAAAAGGTTTAGTCCAACATAAACTAATCTAAAGAATCTTGCACATATATGAGAAAAACTTTATAAAGATAATCTTGTTTACTATCCTTTTAGTGAAAAGTATTACATTTTCTAGACAACATCATTAAAACTAAATACATTATAAAAAAATCAACATGTTTTATTCTTGTTCAAAAAGAAGCTTCATAAGCCAAATGTTGTTAATGATAAGGAGAAGACTTCATTTGATATATCTGAGGATTCATCATAAGTCCATGGACTGCTATACAATTGAAGTCTGTCTATTTGTAACTAATTAGTAACTGTTTAGATTAGCCTAACTGTTAGTTAGTTAGGAGAGGTTAGGACTTGTATATATATACACAACACAGCAGATATAGGGCTGTAATAATATTGATTGAATTGATTCAGCATTTGTTTCATGGTATCAGAGCCTCGCCAAGCTCCAACAAGTGATCCTTCAATGGCGACCTCTTCAATGTCGTCTTCTTTGTCGTCTTCAACATCACCGATTCCATCTAACCTGAGTATGTTGATCTCTAATCTCAATTCCTTTGTCACAGTAAAGTTAGACAATACGAATTTCATCATTTGGAAGAACCAAATGCAAAACATTCTTCGAGCAACCGATTTGATGAAGATCATAGATGGTTCTCAGTGTTGTCCTAGTGAGACGATTCGCGATTCATCATCTGGAACTGATATTCAAAATCCTGAAGCTACTCTATGGAAGATGTTGGATGCACATCTTAGTTGCATTACAGCTACACTTTCCCCTGCAATTTTTGCCTCTATTCTTCACCTTCAAATGAGTTCTCAGGTATGGCAATTTCTTAACAAGTGTTTCACATCATTGTCAAGGTCTCATATACATCAACTTAAGAACAAATTGAATTCAATCTCAAAGAAATCAGATTCAATAGAAGTCTATCTGAGTAATATTAAGAGTCTTATTGATCAATTGAGTGTTGCCTCCTCATTTGTGGATGATGAAGATGTGGTTCTTATCACATTGAATGGCTTACCCAAGTGAATATGATTCTATGAAAACTGCTATTCGGACTTGTTCTGAACGAATTTCTATGGAAGATTTATCTGGTATACTTTGCTCAGAGGCTATTCACATTGAGGGGAAACTAAAGCAAGCAGCAGACTTAACTGTTGCCTATGCAACAATGAAAGATTCTAACTCTTCAAAGGGATTTCAAGCTTATCAACGTAGTAGAGGTTCTCGATATGAGTCTAGGGCTTCTAATAGAGGAAATCGATTTTCTCAAGGTCGATCCTCTATTTTTCGAGGCAGATCACAAGGAAGAGGCAAATCTAATTATGGAGTTAGTTGTTAGATTTGTGGAAAGAATAATCATTTTGCTATTGATTGTTGGCATCGAATGGATCTACAATTTCAACCTTCCATCCCTTACCAATCCTCATCCTCACAGTAGTCACCTACCTCATCCGTTCCTCATCAATCTAGGGCTTTTGTTGCCTCCATGTCTGATGATGGTGTTGTAGACACCCCATTTTTGACCGACCTTAAGACTCAGACGTCACCAACTGAGCGCTCGGTGATATTGCATATTGTGCTCGTGCTGAGGTTGCAGAGTCTCGGCTGCGAGCCTTGCCTCCGGACTTCCGGACTCTTTTGTGTCTTGCCTCGGTTTGCGAACCAGGCTCCGTTTTCTCCGTTTTCTCTTCTCGAAGGGAGGGAGAGGTCTCGTAGATCATCTCTCAGTGGCCGTAGGCTACGTTTCGTGGTCGTAGGCCATTTTTCCCGTTTGGAGCCCGGTTCCCGATTTTTCGGAGCCGTCGGCCGTGTGCCTCGGTTCGGGACCGCTTAACCACCTTTGTTTGCTCCAGTTTTTGGCATACATCTTATTTCCTCCCTTTTGAGGGACACTGTGCCTCGAGAGACCAACTTCGTGGTCGAACGCCACCTTCGGTGCTTAACAGCTTGTTTTCGGGGCCCCGGGCCGCGCGTTTTGGCCCCCCGAACCTTCGTTTTACATCGGTTTGAGTTCATTTTTGGCAGAGACCTTATTTTCATTGCTAGGAAGGTTGTAGAAGGGTGGGAGGCCAGCAATTGTTTCGAAGACCAGCTTTATTCCTTCATCGCACTTTATCGCCCGTTTTCTTCGCTAGAAAGCTGACTTTTTCCATCCCCAGGCCACTTTTTCTAACTTTCCTCCACACCATTGTGTTGTACACACATGGGAGGCCACCAATATGGATAGGCCGGCCATTAACCCTTCCTGACCCTTTTGAACCCCTCTAAAAAGTTGGTTTTTTTCTCTCCTGTGTTACATTTTTTGGTTTTTCTCTACATAGCTGTGTTGTACACACATGGGAGGCCACCTTTCTGGGGTGGCCGACCAACAATTTTGAGTGACCCTTTTGACCATGGCCGGCCGGCCAGGGGAGGTGGCCGGCCGGCCAGGGGAGGTGGCCGGCCAGCCACCTGAAGCCTTTGAACCTGGCCGGCCATGATCCTCTCTCCTGGTTCCTTACAGATGTACCCTCTGTTTCCCCCCAGACCCCCTGCCCGGGGGTTTGACCTTTTGGGGGGGGGGGGGGGGAATTTGAATTTGATTTCCTCCCCCCTTTCCTCCACTCCTCCCTCTATAAAGCCAGCCCCTCCAGCTCCATTTCAAAGGGTTAAAAAAATTGGTTTGGAGCCCTTGTATTAAATCTCCCTCTCTCTCTACTTCAACCCTCTAAACCCTAAAAGCCTTGTACCATTTACACTACAACCCATAGCGCAACACCTCCACACTCCATTCCAGCAACTTGAGGCTGTTTTTCAGAGATTAGGAGCACCATTTCTTGGACCAAAAGCTGTTGAAGACTTGTGCTACAAGGGTGAGTCTCTTCTCCCTCTTTTCTTGCCTTATTTTGCATGCTATTTTAGCTTTTGTTGCTAGCATTTTTGGGCTCCGACCCAAACTTTAAATAGTCATATTTTGAGCTTATCTCCATGTTTGATCAAGGGCCTTTCTCTGTTTGAGGTCTTCTCCTCACCCTTTGTGTTTAAACTCTCTTTTAGGCCTATTTTTGCATGGTATTTTAGTCTTATTTGTGAGCCGTTTTGAACTTTTCCATAAACTGTAAAATCTCTTGTTTTGAGCCTATCTTCAACTTTGTTGAAGGGCTCTCCTCTGTTTGAGGTCAGCTTCTACCACTTGTCTCTTTATCCCTCTTTTAGCCCTTTTTCTTGCATGTTGATTTAGCCTCACTTGTGTTCATTTTTGAGACTTGATGTAAACTGTAAAATGCCATGTTTTGAGCCCCTCTTCAACTTTGTTGAAGGGATCTTTGCTATTTGGGGCCAGCTGATGTCCCTTGTCTCTAATCTCTCTTCTAGGGCCATTTTTGCATGATAGATTAGCCCTATTTGTGTTCATTTTTGAGACTTCTTATAAACTGGGAAAAGTCTTTTTTTGACATCATATTCATGTTTGATTAAGGGCATTTTCTTATTTGAGGTCACATGCTTCCTTGTATGCTTGATTCCCTCTTATTTTGAGCCTTACACCTAAGCTCTTGTTGCATGCTTTGTTTGACCTTCTAGACACTGGAATCCAGTGGATTTCCAGTGGCTTTGATTCATTTTTGAGCCTCCAAATCAGAGGGGGATGACCCCCTCTCACCTTGACTTGTTTGATGGTCATTTTGGCCTTCCAAAGGGACCCCTCTTTGCATGCTTCTTAGTCACATTTCAGGGTCAATTTGGTGAGTTTTGGAGCTATCATATTTGATTTCTAGAGTTTATTTTGCCATGCTAAGTGTTCTTGATGCATGTGCTTAATAATCCCTTTGTATGCCCTCTAAAGGAACCCATCATTTGTGCATGTGTTGGCTGCATTTCCATGTTTATTTGGGCATATTTTGGCATGTTTTGTTCACTGATTTTTTCTGGTTTGGTGAGATTCCATATACTTCATACACTTGCCATGTAAACCATGTTTGCTAGTCAAAGTTGCATGCTATGTTAGTCCATCTTGCTAGCATCTTTTGGCCATGCTTTGAACTAGAATTTTTCATGTTTTGGGACTGCCATGGTTCTGTCTTTATGCTTCATGATCAAATAATGCATGCTTTGTATAGCTATAGGCCAATGCATGTGCCTAGTCTTGTGTTTCGGGACCATTCCATGCATCGGGTGCCTTGTTTCCATGTTTCAGGATCATTTTACATCACATTTCAGTGCTGGAACTTGCATGTTTGAATGCCATATTTCATGCCTTGACATGCCTTGTTAGAGTGGCATTTGTGCCTTAGGGTCGGTCCTCGGTTTACGTGCATGCGTGCACGCATTTCGAGTGTCTCATTTTCATCTAATGGCTACTGATGTGAGTGTGGCTGAGGTCCACTCATATTGGTGTAAGTCCATCATGCATTGCGTATGCCATTTCATTTCATAGCATTGCGTATGCTAGGTTGCATGTTAGAACATTGTGTATGTCGTGTTACATCAAGCATTGTGTATGCCATTTCATAGCATTGTGTATGCTAGGTTGTATATTAGTTGCATTCATGCATGTCATGCATATTGCATTGTGTTTGGAGTAGGAGTTAGCCCGAGCACGGGAAACGAGGGACGTTTCGTACTCCGAGTGACGGAACGTGTCTCAATTCCCTGTTGCCGACACTCCGGATTATCCATGATGGAGTCTAGGCCTTGTTATGTTTTCATGTGCATTCATTCCATATTGAGTCATGCAAATCGACTCCTCGGCCATCATGCATCGAGATGCGCGATTGGTGGCACGAGGATCGAGGACTACGCTCCCTGAAGAGTAGTCAAGCATACATATGTGAAAATACATTGCCATGCCCCTTTCCTGCTCTCTGTTGCAGCAAATCAAAAACCGGCAATCTTTTGGGGCTTCGCGCAACATTCCGGGCTTAATTGTAAACAGAGGCTAATTGGGGCATCGCAATGGATTTCTGCACCAAGCAACCCGAGCATGCATCATTCATCATTTGGAACAGAGCCGAGGCGGTCCATGGATTTGCGTGCCATTTATTGATTTCCTAGATTAATTTGTTAATTAATTAGGATTTTGTATTTATTCGGGCTGTATTATTCATTCGGACTGTACTATTTATTTGGGACTGTATTATTTATTTGGACCCTCCGAGCGAGGGCAATGCTGTAATAAGTATGCGTGTGTGTGATGTATGTCTTCCAACCCCATGTCTTTCTCCCTTTTATTTACCAACTTACGATGGTTAGATTAGGACATGTTTCAATTAGCATACAGTATGATAGCATGTTTGCATTCATTCATCTGTTTTGCATTCACCGGGTTCGGCGCATCATACTAGCTGCATTTGTATTTCAATTCCGAGTTGAATACATGTTAGCTGTAGCATTCCATATGCCATGTTTAGAATAGCCGAGCCTATTATAGTTGCATTTTTGCATGTGTTGCATTAGGCATTTCTATATAGTTAGGATCATGCATGATTTCTAATCAGTTTTTGTTTTGGCTTGGAGTACTCGGTAAGTTTTTATGCTTTAGCATCCTTGCATGCGTGTGAGTGACTGCCATGATAGCATGCTTACCATGAGGCTATGTGCTTATGTGATATAACTGCCTGAATGCCTGTGGGTGAAGGTTGGGTTATTTGGATTGGGACAAATCATCAACTGTGAGTTTTAAGCCTACTAGATAGTGGCAAAACCATGTTTTCTAAGCCCACCCGAGGGTGGCAAAATCTGCATTTTAAGCCTACTTGCGAGTAGCAAACCACTTTCAAAAATAAACATGAAATGTTTTGTTCCAATGCAGGCGACCTGGTCTATACTTGTATGTTGTGCACATCACATAGTAAATCTAGGCTAATAACCAGAATGAGAACACATAATGTTTTCAAAACTAGATATCATGGTTAGTAGAGGCCGATCTTTGATCGGGTGAGCGGGGGTGCTCATGAAGTGACCTTCCCCATTCGTACCCAAGTTCCCGAGCCGAGGCAACTTTGGTGATGACGGATACGTGGCCTTAGGCAACGAGTCAGGGTTTCCTAAATTTCCCAAAAATAAAATATTTAGGTGGCGACTCTGTATCTGGCAAAGCAGTCCATGTTTGGCACTTCTTTTCTAAAAATCTGTTTTCTCAAAACGATTTGCCGGATTTGGACTCTTTGGTTCAGATTAAGAACCGTGGCATTTGAGTCCTGAACTGTAGTGAGCCCAAGACGAACAGAACGGGACTCATCCCTCCCGGGGCGTTCGGGGACGTCTACAGGTGCTTCTCACAGTTTTACTCCTTGGTTTCTCGATTTTGCAGCATCAGACCATATCACTCATGATCTACATCGCCTCAACTCTTATCAACCATATCATGGCAATGATTATGTAACTATTGGTAATGGCACTTCTCTCCCCATTCATAATACTGGCCAAGGTATTCTTCCTACTTCCCATCATTCTTTTCGTTTGAACAAGGTTTTACATGTTCCTCACATTTCTACTAATCTTGTTTATGTACAAAAATTGGCTCAAGATAATACTTGTTCCATTATCTTTGATCATAATTCTTTTTCTATTCAGGACAACAATTCCAAGGCCATTCTTCATAAAGGTTTTCATGCTAATGGTCTTTACCAGTTTTCTAATCATTCATCCCATGCTCCTCATCGTGCTTTGCACAGCCTCACATCTTCTTCCACCGCATCGGCTGATATTTGGCATAAAAGATTGGGGCATACCTCTACTTTTAAGTTTCATTTGCTTAAGACCTTTTTACCTTTGTCCTCTAATAAAACATCACTTTCATGTATTGATTGTGCCATGTCTAAATGTCATCGCCTTCCTTTTAAGCTGTCTAATTCCTCTGTAAACACTCTATTGGCTTTAATTCACAGTGACATTTGGGGTCCATTTACTCATGTTGCTTCTACTTTCAAATACTATGTTGTGTTTATAGATGATTTTAGTCGATTTACTTGGATCTATCCTCTATGCTATAAAAGTGAGGTTTATGCTAAAATTTTGGAATTCAAGGTTTTTGTGGAAAAACAGTTTGGATATCCTCTTAAAATCTTACAAACTGATGAAGGTGGTGAATTTGTTAACTCTTCCATGGACAGTTTTATGCAATCTCATGGCATTCATCATCAACACTCTTGTCCTCATACACCATCTCAAATGGTGTTGCCGAAAGGAAGCATTTACACATCACAGAAATAGCCATTCCTTTACTCCATCAGTTTTTTCTTCCTCTTGCCTATTGGTTTGATGATATGGCTGCTACCACCTATTTGATTAATCGGTTGCCTAGTACTGCACTTTCCAACTGTTCTCCTTTTGAAAAATTATTTCAAAAACCACCTGATTATTCTCATTTGAAGGTATTTGGTTGTTTTCCTCATAAATTAGCACCCAAATCTACTGCTTATGTATTTTTGGGTTATCATCCCAGTGTTAAAGGTTACCGGTGTCTGAATCCCCTTACAAGTAAAATTGTGCTTTCTAGGCATGTCACATTTCAAGAAACTATTTTTCCATATGTATCTTCTTCTTTTATTTCTTCTGGTCCTTCTGTCTCTTCTTATTCTCAGTTGCAGACTTTCTTCTGTTCTAGTGCACTCCCATCTCACTTATTGCCTAGGCAGTCTATGTCCTCTCCACCACTGCAGTCTATGTCTTCTTTAGTTCAGTACCCTCTGTCAGTACCACCTGTGCAGCCTCTCTCTTCTTCTCCAGTGCAGCCCAAGCTTTCTACTTTTGTGTCTTAGCCTGCTCCCATCCTTATTGACTCCTTGTCAGTTGTTTTACTTCTTCCTCTTCCTCATTCTCTTAACACACATCCCATGTAGACCAGGTCTAAAACCAAACCTCTCTGTCTTACTGTTTCTTCTAGTTCTTCTCCATATGCTTCTACTGAGCCTTATTCCACTAAAGCAACCTTACATTCCTCTGTTTGGTTTAAAGCCCTGTTGGATGAATATTGTGCCCTCCAACATCAAGGTACTTGGTCTTTAGTCCCTCTTCCATCTTCTAAGCAAGCTATTGGTTGCAAATGGGTTTTCAAACTCAAACGCAATTCTGATGGGACAATTGCCAGACACAAAGCCCGACTTGTCGCTAAAGGTTTTCTTTAACAATATGGTGTTGATTTTCAAGATACCTTTAGTCCTGTGGCCAAACAACCTACTATTCGGATTCTTCTATGTTTGACTTCGCATTATCATTGGCCTATCAAGCAGCTCGATATGTCGAATGCCTTTTTGCATATGGAACAACCCCCTGGTTTTGTTAATCCCTCTCAGCCATCTCTTGTCTATAAGCTTCACAAAGCTCTTTATGGATTAAAACAGGCCCCAAGGGCTTGGTATTCCACCTTTTCCTCATTTCTCCTCTCTCAAGGCTTCATCAACAGCACCTGTGACACCTTTTTGTTTGTCTACAATGCTGGCTCTTCTCTCACCTATATTCTAATCTATGTGGATGACATTTTACTTACTGGCACTAGTGAGTCCTTTATTCAATCTCTTTTGACTCATATGCATCATGCCTTTTCTATGAAAGAGCTTGGGGATATGTCCTATTTTCTGGGCATTTCTATTCAGCCCACTTCTCTTGGTTTCTTTCTCAATCAACACAAATATGCTACTGACCTTCTCCGCAAGGCCGGCATGGTGGATTGTAAGCCGTGTGCTACTCCAATTTCTCTCAAAGCCTCCATCTCTGAATCTGATTCCCTTCCTTTCTCTAATCCTTTCTCTTAAGGCCTGAATTATCATATGTTGTTAACCAGGCTTGTCAGTTTATGCATGCACCCACTACGGGCCATTTCGCCATTGTTAAGCGGATCTTACACTATATAAAGGGCACTCTCTGTCATGGTCTTGTCTTCACTCCCAATTCTTTTCAGCTCAATGCTTATACTGATTCTAATTGGGATGTCGATCTCGTCGACTGACGGTCTACCTCCGGGTATTGCATCTTTCTATCTCTTGGTCCTCCAAGAAGCAGTCCACTATGTCTCGGTCTTCTACTGAGGCTAAGTACCGATCTCTTGCCCACACCGCTGTAGAACTCACATGGCTGCAAATGCTTCTTGTAAAGTTTTGCATTCCTCAGTCCTCTATTCCCGTTCTTTGGTGTGACAACATGTCTGCTCTTGCTCTTGCTGCCAATCCAGTTTTTCATCACCGCTCAAAGCATATAGAGGTTGATTGCCATTTCGTTCGTGAGAAGGTTACTGCTCATAAGTTGTTCCTCAAGCATGTTTCCACCTCCCATCAACTCGCGAACATATTCACCAAACCTCTGTCTACTGCCAGATTTTCTTTCCTTACTTCCAAGTTAATGGTTGTTGCTTCACCCATCAACTTGCATGGGCCTGATAAGGAGAAGAATTCATCTGATATATTTGAGGGTTCATCATAAGTCCATGGACTGCTGTACCAGAGAAGTCTGTTTGTTTGTAACTAATTAGTAACTGTTTGTAACTAATTAGTAACAGTTTAGATTAGCCTAACTGTTAGTTAGTTAGGAGAGGTTAGGGCTTGTATAAATATACACAACACAGCAGATGTAGGGCTGTAATAATATTGATTGAATTGATTCAGCATTTGTTTCAGTTAATACATTGCACATACACACTATTGTTGTGCTGAGATAAAACATTGCACATATGTACATAAATTGGGCTAACGTTGTGTGGGTCAAATTGCACCACTAGTTCTTGTTCTACGTACAACAATACGGAGGATATGCTGACAATATGCTATTTTTCATGAAAAACACTAGACTTCTTTCATGGCCTATAAATAGATTCTCAAGCTACAGGAGTGTTCATCGTCATCGACCAAGTGATCAGTCAAGTGCATGGTTGCATTACCGGGCAACTACTCTTTTGGCAGGTGGCCACTTGACTGTGCGTGATGAATTTCATAAAGCAGAAATGTAATCTCTCTGCCAAAGGAGATTTGCCCGTCAATTCACCTGTGCAATCTTCTAGATACAGATACTCTCACCTTACATCTACCAACCCAAGGTAAGACTTCCTCAATTAATGTAGTTAATATTTTTGTTGAACAACTAATGTAGTTAATATTATAAACATTGTCTCATTTTCTACTACTGAAATGCTTTATTTAATAGTATCACTATTTTTATTGTGTTGGTTAATGTCATATTATTTTTAATTTTTGGCTTTCCTTATATTATACTTCAAAACCAAACATAAGATTCTTTGTAGAGATCTGATTTCCCGTCATACACCTCCAATTTCGACATTGAGAACTTCTTAAGAAACTTTATAGTATTCATCCAAATAGGAAGTTGATATATCATAGCTAAATTTGCCTCCTACAATTGACTTTTTTTTTTTTTTGGTTAATGGGTAAAAATAATTATATATAAAACATCATCGAAATTAGTCACAAGTATATAACCATTCTATCAATCACAATAATCACAATATTATCCACTATTAGGGAAGTCGAGTTCAAGACCACAACCGCATTGGTATCAATAATTAATTTCATAGTTGGCATCTTACACATAAGGTATTTATGTCATAATTTAATTTATAATAATGATACATATTCAGAAAAATATTTAAAATTTAAAATAAATCGATGAAATATTACGAGTGTTTCCAGCACCGCACCAAGTTCAAATCTACACTATAAATTCAAGTTACAGAAATTTTTTGCGGATACTTTTTCCCTCTTTCTATTTAACAAAAGTCGTTGGACTACTCTTTAACATAAACATACACAATTTCTCAATCCCTCAAGGGCACACTTCTCTAAGTAAAAAGATTGTAAGATTTATATTGGTTTGTAAAAAAAATATTAAACAAATGCAAAGTTATAAAACTTTTTTTTTTATTTTTTATTTTATAATTTCGGTCTGAACTCCTCCCAAATTCTCAATCTGTCAAGGGCACACTTCTAGTGGATGGGCCTTCTGAGCTGGGCTGTGAATGGATCGGCCCAAAAAAAATATGGGCTTTGCCAAAAAGGCCTACACCCACTTTAGGTTTGAATGAGAGAATTTTTTGCCATTGAAACTAATTAAAGAATGGAAAGCATCTATTTAATTTAATATTTGATGAACCATGTCATTTGCAAATCTCAATATTTCATGAACCAAAGTCAGATATAACTTCACTTTGTTTATGATTTCCCAAATTAAGAATAATTAAAAAGAGACTCTAGCTAGACCATGACCAAAGTCACCCTTAGGTTTGGTAATGTCTTTATTTATAGCTTTTGTTTATCTTTACAAAAGCTTTGAAAATTGTAAATAAATATTTTGTGTCCAATTCATTTTCAAATATTTATAGAATTTACTAAATTTATGTAATAAAAAAATTTGTTTTCATTTGTTTCTTACTTTTCTACTTCCTTTAACTGCTATCAATTGTCCATCACCACTACTAGTTATCACATTCATGCCATCTCTTACTACCGTCAATGACTCCTCTAGCCACCACCTCCTATTAGCCACCATTTCCAGCGGGCCAAAAAATCACCTCCTCCTACTAGCAACCCCTTTCAACTACTACCTTTTATCAACAACCATCTCCAGCCAACACTTCTGATGGTCAGAAATCACCTTTTGCCGCCATTTTTAAGCCCTTAGTAACCGACTCCTGTTATTATCGTTAGTTGACGACCACCCCTCACTTATTTTCAAAATAAATTTGTAAAATGTAGACAGGAGACAATATGTGTTCCTTTACAAAATTCTCTTACCCTTATTTGAATAATTTTTTCAATAAAATGGGTCCCCAAAAAGATAAAAATGAAAAACAAGACACTTTTTACTAATCCAAAATGTTTTTCATTAAATTTAAAAAAAAAATTAATATTTATCTTTTAAAATTAAAAGTAAATTATATTTTACACTTATACACTTTATGCCAAATTTCATTTTAATTTCCCCTTTTTCAAATATAATAATTAATTCATAATCAAAGTTTGATTTTAATTTTTTGAGTAAATTATCAATATGTCCTAATAGTTGGACTTAATTCTCATTAAGTTCTATTAAAAATAAGTTCTAATAAAATCGTCACTAAAAATAATATTTTGTGAAGATTTTTTTCATATGTCACTAAAAATTGACAATTAATGTTTTTTTTTTTGTCATGGTTTTTATAAATTATCTCTAAAACTTACAATTTGTGATATTTTTTTGTGACAAATTTTTAAACTGTCGCTGAAAGTTAAAAATTAATAAAAAAATTTGTGACGATTTTTTTAAGCCGTCGCTAAAACTTATAATTAATGACATTTTTTATGATAATTTTCAAACTGTCTCTAAAAATTAATAATTAGTAACGTTTTTTAATAGCGTTTGATGAAAAATACAATTAATTATCATAGAATCTATTGGACAATAAGTCCATCTATTAGGATCTATACGTAAGTCCCCTTAATTTTTTTAACAAAAATTAGGAGTAAGCTCCTGTCTAGTTGGATTTTCCAATTGGAAGGTATTGTTGAGTTTTTATGGGCCTACCATGGAGCCTGTATCGATAATCCGTACTGTTCATTATGTAGGGCTCGTTGAGTATTTCATCCTTATAAAAAATCACTTTTATATCAAAAATTTATTTTAAAAATCATATTTATTGTTGATACAAATGTGATCCGATTAAATGGATATCGATATCTGATCAATATAATTTTTTTACAAGAATAAAATACTTGACGAGCTCTACATATAGAACAGCTCGAACTATTAATACGAATTTCGTGATGAACCTACAAAAGTTTAACAGTACCTTCCAATTCAATTTGGATCAGAGAGGAGGTTGCTTCCAAAAATTATACTAAGACCTTGTTTGGTATGTTATAGTTTTAGCTTAAAAGTCAAAAAATTATTAAAAAATCGAAAAGCCTAATAGATTAAGGGAAAATTATTTATAAGTCCTATTAGGGAGACTTATGCTACATGTGGTCCTACTAAAAAACTTATGTTCCCATAAGTCCTGTGGGAAGTTTGTTGACACATTTACCCTCAATATTAGTTGTTAATATCATAAATAATAGTAAAACCATATATAGGAAATTGATATAAACGTAACGTAACGTGACACCTACATAAACGTAACGTGACATATCTACATAAACGTAACGTAATGTGACACCTACATAAACGTAACGTGACACCTATATAAACGTAACGTGACACCTATGATCTATGGTAACATTCAATTTTTTATATAAGAAATTGATTTTATTTATTTTTTGGATTTTTTATTTTTTTTTTTAGAAATTTTTTCTGCCACGTCAGTGATTCGGCCTCGAGCCGATGTTGCATACTGCATTCATGCACTTGCGAGGCGATTGGACAATTACAACCTGGGGTGATGCTTTTCAACACCAACTGCCGAATGCATTGTCGTTTCCGAAGTGCGCATATATGCAACCACGTGTCAAATTTTCTATTTATAGGCACGCCTGATCTTCAAAATGTTGGTAACTTATAGTTTTCACAGTGAGTGTGCTATGAACACAACACAATAGAATTGCCCAAAGATATAACTGAAGGGACCCACGTAGAATTATTATAAGAGGAAATTGCAAATAAAACCTCTTTTGGCATGCAGAGTAAAAGTCAATTTTTTCATTTTTTGATTTTTTTTTTAGTCATATTATCATAGATCATATTTATATAGAACGTAATATGACACCAACATAAATTAGTAACATTTTCACATTCAATTTAAAAAAAATAAAAACTTATTAAGTTTGCAAAACGTAACGTGACACGTTACGTTACGTTTATGTAAGTGTCACATTATATTTATATAGGTGTCACGTTACGTGTATATAGGTGTCACGTTACGTTACGTTTATGTAGGTGTCACGTTACGTTACGTTTATGTAGGTGTCACGTTACGTTCATATTGGTGTCACGTTACGTTATGTTTATATAGGTGTCACATTACGTTACGTATATATAGGTGTCACGTTACGTTACGTTTATGTAAGTGTCACGTTACGTTACGTTTATGTAGGATCTTGTGGAATACATTCTTATGAAAATAGGACTTGAGACTCTATAAGAAATTACACAGGACTTAGCCTAACATAAGTGTCTGAAAAAGGACTTATAAATAAGTCTCCCATAGATTAATTTAAAGATTATCATTTGTTAATTTAAAGCCAAATGGGCGAGAATTCTGTGCCCTTTATTTTTTTCTTCTATTAATTAGTTATTCAAATTTTAAATTCAAACAAAATGATGTTGTTTTGGAATATATAATTTAAAATAAAATTATATTATTTTAATTTAAAATTTAAAATATTAAATATTAAATTATATGTTGGGAGACTTATTTATAAGTCATTTTTCAAACACTTATGCTAGGCTAAGTCCTGTGTAATTTCTTATAGAGTTTCAAGTCCTATTTAGATAGGAATGTATTCCACAAGATCCTACATAAACGTAACGTGACGTGACACCTATGTAAACGTAACGTGACACCTACATAAATATAACATAACGCCTACATAAACGTAACGTAACGTGTCACGTTACGTTTCGCAAACTTAATGAGTTTTTATTTTTTTAAATTGAATGTGAAAATGTTGCTGGTTTATGTTAGTGTCACGTTACGTTTCATATAAATATGATCTATAATAACATTCAATTTCCTATATAGGAAATTGAATGTTGCCATAGATCATAGACGTCACATTACGTTTATGTAGGTGTCACGCGTTACGTTTATGTAGATATGATCTATGGTAATTGAATGTTACCATAAATCATAGGTGTCACGTTACATTTATATAGGTGTCACGTTATATTTATGTAGGTGTCACGTTACGTTTATGTAGGTGTCACGTTACGTTACGTTTATATAAATATGATCTATGGTAACATTCAATTTCCTATATATGGTTTTACTATTATTTATGATATTAACAACTAATATTGAGAGTAAATATGTCAACAAACTTCCCATAGAACTTTTGGAAACATGAGTTTTTTAGTAGGACCATATATAATATAAGTCTTCCTAATAAGACTTATAAATAATTTTTCCTTATATGGTTTAATTGACTATTCTTGCTGTAGAAAAATAATGGCAGATAATCTAAATCCAAATGATAAAGAGTGCCTATGGAAGACTTGCTAAAAGCATTTTCAACATTTTATGTATATAATGTTGGTTAGTTAAAATATCTTGTATAACTTAAATTCACTAATTAAATGTATTTAACCTACAAAGACTATGCAAAATGTATCAAACACTTGCGATCGTTTATCTCTTTTTTCATTGTTGATGTAACATTTCAAAAAAAAAAAAGTAGTAGTATTTAGACGAATAATTAAATAAATAGCAGAGTTGAAACAGAATGAAAAAAATGAATAAGTAAAATACAATATATACTTTATATTGTATTTTAAACTTGAAAAATGTCTTTAAAAAACACAGAAAAGTAAGTGAGTTCCATACCAGAAAATTGTGTTCAATATTAATTTTTGCCCTTGTAAAACATCTGAATGTTTAATAATGTAGGAGATGCTTTAAAATCTAATACTAAAAAGTTAATAAATTAATTTTTTTATTAAATAAGTTCAATAACTTGCATTAATTATTATAACAATTATAAAATTCTTTTATTACAATTTTTTTATTTGAATTTATTTTGAATATATAACTACACAGATAATATTAAAAGAATAAGATTATCACATTTTCTACTGCCTACTATCATAAATATGCAGTAAAAAATAAATATATTTTCAGAAATTATTTTTAGATAGGTTTCTGATTGTCTTTACAGAATTTTTTTTTATATTCTAATCTTTTTATTTTAAAACACATCAAGATTATATGCATCTACAAAATAACAAAGTTTAATTAAAATATTAAAAAAAAATTACTAAAAAAGAATGAAAATCTAAATAAAAATGTGCACAATTTTTTGTTCAAATTTTATTTTGCTTTTAGTGACTTTTGAAATATTTTTAGTTAATTTATTTTACTTTTTAAATACATCTTGATTAAATATATCTAAAAAATATTAATTAAAATATAAAATACAATCACTAATTAAAATATAAACATAAATTGAAACTCGTCTAAAAGCATGTTACTCATTGGTGTGACCTATTTAGGGTCGTTCACGATGACGTGGCATATATTATTTTAAAATGTGATTATTCACTATACTTGAAATATGTGTACGTGGTATTCTATAAAATTTTGATTGAAAAGAGGAGTAGGGACCCACGATTTATGTTTGAGATGAAGAAACAATATATGATTAAATAATTGATAATTGACTTAAAGTATGATCACGTAGTATTATGAAATTATTGAATAATTTCACTATTTTAAATGCAACATGATACGCAGGTGCGTACATGGAGACCCACAGGCCACGCGGTCGGAATTGAGAGATCAACGCATCAAAGTTGAGACACTCACATGTGTGTCGTCGTGGCATTCAAATATGCTAATCAGAATATTCGTGTCGCGTATTGAATTTACCATAATACCATTCACACGTGCATGAACTTTTTCCCATTTTCTTTTTAGGAGGGTTATGTTATAATGCTCCCTTTTTATTCTTTCGAATTTTATTTTGAATAGTGCTATTTATAAGTGGGTGTTTGAAATAATCTAAATAAGCATATTTTTATAAAAAGATATGTAAAAAAATAGAAAAGTAATATGATCTAAAAAAGATAAAAAGATGAAAAAAAAAAATGTACTTTTCTATGAGATGTCAAAGAGTGCCTAACACTTTTTTTTTCTGAGAATTTATTATAAAATATTTTTCAAGTACTTGTATCCCAATTAGTGTATAAAATATTTTTATATTCCAATAAGTCTTATTATTTTAGGTATTTGATTCACCAAATCCCAGTTATTATATTTAAGATAATTTATGAATAATTTTACTCTTACGAATTATTTTTGAACCCTTAGCTACTTGATGTGCATTATTTTGGACTATTTCATATGTTCCATTGGAACATTTGCATCAAATAAATTTGACAACGTGAACGTTTACATTGATAATGTGGGTGTTCCATTTGCTATTTCTGGACGATTTGCTGGAGGCTTGCCCAAAAGGTTGATTAGTCATGGGCTCTACCATGTTGGAAACACAACCCTTGGATCTGGATTACCACTGTACTGCTTGATCCATCTTTAATTTCTTAATGTTAGGTGTGAGAGGTATATTAGGTAATTTTGCTGAGGTTCCCTTGCATATAGTAAAGCTATAGTGACTATTCCAACTTAGGACAGGATGCCACCCATTTGTAGGATGTTGTGAGAATCGTTGTTTGAAATAGTGCAGCCTAGATCATGCCAAAAATCTAAGACAGGGTAACCTTACCCCTCCTCATAGGGGTGTTTTGGTTCTTTTTTACTTGATATGTGCTTTTACAGTGAGACTGTACATGATGGTTCATATCAATATAAATTTGAGAACAGAGTTCAGTGGGGATTACAGTTTAGCCATGTGTTATGATTGCTGTGAATTGGGGTCGAAGTGCTATCAGATTTTGATTATGTTCTTTCTTTCTTTTTGCTAGGTAGTTTACCATCATAACTTCAAAAAGACCCGATATTCCCCAAGTTGTGTGGACTCGTTTCGGTAGGCTTTGTAAAGCTCAAGACCTTGTTGGTGGTCAGCCCGTGTTTGTCTCTCTTCCGCCAGTCACTCGATGAAAAAGGAACAGACAGTCAGTAGCATTAGTACAAAGCATTTCACAAACACCTATCCATTCTCACTCAATCAGCTCACCAGCATCTAGTTCACCCAGAACAACAATGGCACAAAATACAGCACAGAACACGGAGGAATTTGCTGCCATGATGACGACCTTCCAAAGAACCATGGACACTGTAAACTAGAGGATGGCTACACAAGATGAAATTATTATTGATCTACGACGTACATCTGGGCATCCGCATCAACCGTGCACCCGATCTCCGCTGCTCAGCCAAATCCTGATCCACCCCCACCGGTTGAAAATCTCCTAGTTCCAGTTTTCAGGAAATGTTTCCCCCAGCTCCGGCTTATAGGCCTCCAGTTCAACCCCCTGTAGGAATATTTCCTTTTGATATCAATGAAATTGATCCAGCCTTAGTCAAAATTGCCATATCGGAGAAAACATTGAAGAAATCCCAAGGCTTTAACTCCATTCCAGATATCGAAGATGGGTACATTGAGGCTTCGTCAGATTACCAGAGAAATTTAAGATGCCCCACATCGACAAATTCCATGGGAGTAGGGATCTGATTGTGCATATCCGGTTATTCTTAGATGTATTGAGGCCCATGGGTTTGCCTAGGGAATAGAAACTTTCATTATTTGGGAGAACCCTGTCTGATGTGGCGTCTGTCTGGTACGCTAAATTGGAAGACTCAACAAAGCGAAATTTGGAGGAGCTATTTGAGGCGTTTGTCAATCAGTATTCATATAACACCTAGATAGAAGTAACCATCAGTGAGCTGAAGACAACTACCCAGAACCCCAAAGAATCATTTATTGATTTTGTTGCCCGGTGGAGAGCCAAGGTAGCCCGAATGACAAATAGGCCTGCCGAAAGAGAACAAGTCCGACTAGTGGTCCACAACCTTGAGCCAGACATGTTGTAGAGAATGATAGTGACACCGTTGTCTACATTTGCTTCCTTACATGAGCTGGGGGTCCAAATCGAGAGTGCATTCAAAAAGGATATCATCCACAGAACAAGTGAACCTGCAAGAAGGCCATTCTCTCGGAATACCAATGCTAGTAGTAGCACTATTCCATGGTCTGTGGATGTCAGTACTGTTGTTTCAATGGCCAAGATGGCTTATCCTTTTGCTACTGCCACAACCTCATAACCTTCACAAAGTACCAGTCCTCCCCGGAATCGAATAATTTTTACTTCCCTCCTTATGAGCCCAACCCACACCCTCAAGCTATTAATGCAAAAGGGGCATCTCAAGTCTTTCGATCCTCGTCCACTTCCAGACCCATTGCCACCCAAACATGACCCTACCCAGTATTGTATCTTCCACTAACAACAGGGCCATCCCACGGACATGTGTTACTGTCTATGTCATGAGATCCAGGATCTCATTGACAATAAAGTCATCGCCCCGCCCGCTAAACCCAACATGACAACCAACCCATTTCCTGCACACAACCAAGTCCCCCCCGCCCAGAAACATTAACCACATCCATACACTACTGCCCACCTTTAACCCTAGCACATACATTGCCTCATCCTACCTACCAAAATCGGAGGTGATCATTCCAGAAGGCACAGACACGTGCATGATGGATCTAACACCACAAACCCAATCCGGACCCGTGGTAGTAGAAATGGAGAAAGAGAAGAATGCACTAAAGACAGGATCGCCTAATACCTGTGTCATAGAGAAGGGGGTCTCACTCGCAGAGGAGTACGATCCCAGTTTATACATTGTGGCCATCGATCAACCGAAGCCAGTAGTCATACTGCCGAACTTTCTCAGCATTAATGCTATTGGGGAAGACCAAATGGCGCAGAATCAAAATGAGTGGCCCGAGCAAGGCCTGAATGACTTAGCAAATTTAGAAGAGGATTTGGCTGATCTGGAAGAAGATCTGGAGGATTTATACTTCTTTGAAGAGAAGGATACAAGTCGTGTCCAGGTGAGATGGTGGGACCCGAGCCAGCCAGAAACAAGTAACAGATGGTTGAGTAAGAAAGAGTCAGATGTGGAGGAGCAGATAGGAGAAACTGGTATAGAAGAGGAAATTGCTGTTAGGGGCAACGCTGAGGCTGCATCTCTTACTGAAAAAGAACAGGCACTAGAACAATTTAAAATGGAGAGGATAAAGGAGATCCAGGTGAAGATAGCTCTGGAACAGAAAAGGAGAAAAGAGAAAAAACCAACAGTGCTCAAAACGCCAAGAAAACCGAGTAGGAACCCAGTGATCGAGAGAGAATGTTAAGAAAACTCAAAAAGTACCAGGACACTGAAACTCGAACTGTAGTGGAGGAAGAATAGTATGATGATGGGGCGCGTGATGTTAACATGCTTCGAATAGAACCTGATGCCACTGTAGGAGAGTGGTGAGAAGACAACGACCTAAGTCATGCATACACTGACGAAGGTTGGAAAGCTGATACCGCAGATGACACCTGGTATACCGATGAGATCAATCATATGATCCGGAGCAGTCGGTGCTTCAAATTCGCACCATTAGACCAGCCAGAGACCTCTAACAAGGAGGCTAAGAGAGCGAAAGAGAAGGATGTTGAGGAAAACATGGTCTTAAAATAGCTCAAAAAGATTCAGGCCGACATATCAATCTGGGGTCTGATAATGGTATCTCGGGAGCATAGGCAAGCACTGCTAGAGGCAATGAATTGGACTAAATTGCCTATTAATACCACTTCCGACCAATTAGTATCGTTGGTAACATCTGGGGACATTACGCCGGTAATATCTTTTACAGATAAGGAGTTACCACTTGAGGGTGCCAACCATAACCGTCCATTATATATAACCTTGGAAAGTCAAAAAAAGTAGATTCTGGTGTTGTTAGTAGATACCGAGTCGGCGATCAATGTGTCTAGTGAGGATTATCTATGCCATCGGTTTGAGGCCGATTAACTTTACACATACCACCCAAGCTGTCCAGACTTATGACAATACAAGTCGGGATGTCATGGGAACGTTCAAAAGCCATATCCTAATCAGCCCATCCGAACATGAAGTGGAATTCCATGTAATGGATGTACCAGCCACATTCAACCTACTATTGAAAAGGCCCTAGCTACGTCAGATGAAGGCTATATCATCAACAGTTCACCAGTTAGTAAAGTACCCCTTCAAAGGCGAGATTGCCACTGTGTACAGTAATTCTACAATCCATCTTCCCTAGGGAACCACTGCACCATTATTGGAATCATATATGTGGAAAAAGGCGTGTTTCATTCTGGCTTCTCTCTAGTAGAAACCCGGTTGGTCCAAACCATCATGGCAGAGGGCGATGGAGACTACGTGAGTGCATAATCCATTTACATGATGAACAAACAAGAGCATATGCCCAGATCGGGACTAGGCCGAAGTGGCAGACAGGGAGGTGCTGTTACTAAAGAGATGAGTCATAACCTCCACACTTTCGGGCTGGGATACAAACCTACTGTTGCAAATTAGCAAAGAAAAAATGAGAAGCTGAGACAAAGGCTGAAAGCAAAGAGGATTGGGAAGTAGTATGAGTTAGTCCACAAACCAATACAGGGGACCTGAAATGGATGTTTTGTCCGCCAAGGGAAAGACTTCCCTTTTTGTGGATTCCCAGAGCCCTGGTATGATTGGGGAACAAAACAAGGTATTCGGGGTTTAAGATTTTCTTCGAACACCAGTTACCAGAAGAGGAGGATGAACAAACAGACCTAAGCCCTAGTGGAGACCAAGGCAGGACTGCAAACCTGGACATCGAAAGCGCTGGCTGACTTACTGACAAGTTTTACTGCTGGAGCTAAGACCACTAACTTGGGAGATAGTTTTACTATCTCAATGATCGGGGATAACCCAGTAGCGAATTTCTCCAATCTTATCGTGGATGCATCTGAGGCTCCACATCTGGTCTGGAAGTTTGAGTAAGGTGTCATCAACAGTTCTGAATCGAATAGTGAGCCCGAATCTGATTCCACTAAGTTTGTGGAGTCGGAGTCAAATTCGAGTTCCTCTAAGTCTACAACTTCTGGAAGTGGTAACCCAAATACCAAAGTCTTGTCCAAGTCGTCTTTTAGCTTTTCTTTTGAGTCCACTGTAACTGAAGATCCAAACTTTTTGAATGGGAATGCTGTGAACTTTGCCTACTTCTCTATACCTTTGGTTTGTTGTACTGATCTTAATTTTCAAAATTTTGACATAAACGAAGAGAAAAAAATTCCTCGGGTTTTGAAACATTTGATTGATCATGAGGAGGAGATGTGTGTTAAGCCCTATACAGATGAAATCGTATCAATTAATGTAGGTACTGAGGAAGATCCTCGCTTGGTCCAGATCAGGTCCACGCTGTCTTCGGAGGAACGCGAGCGTTTAATCGCTTTATTAAAAGATTTCAAAGATATGTTTGCATGGTCCTACAAAGATATGCCTGGAATCGATCTTGAGATTGTACAGCATCGGATCCCTTTTGACCCTGAGGCCCGGCCAGTTAAGCAAAAGCTGCGCAGAGTTCGCCAGATTGGGCTTTAAAGATCAAGGAATAAGTTACCAAACAGATCGAGGTAGGGTTCTTACTTGTATCTGAGTATCTGACGTAGTTGGCCAATATTGTTCCAGTACCAAAGAAGTATGGCAAAATCAGAGTCTGTGTTGACTTCAGGGATCTAAATAAGGCAAGTCTGAAGAATGATTTTCCATTGCTGCATATTGATGAGTTGGTAGACTTCACGCGGGCCATACATTGCTCTCATTCATGGATGAGTTTTCCGGGTATAACCAGATTCTGATGGCACCCGAGGATAAGGAGAAGGCCATTTTCACTACTTCGTGGGGCATCTATTGCTACCGAGTCATACCGTTTGGGTTAAATCTATTGCTACCGAGTCATACCGTTTGGGTTAAAGAATGTTAGGGCCATTTATCAAATGGCTGCAACTACCATTCTGCACGACATGATCCACAAAGAGGTTGAGATGTATGTGAATAAGAAATTCTTTCAGCGAATTAGAGAGTATAGATTGAGGTTGAACCTGTAAAAATGCACCTTCGGCATAATAACAGGAAATTTGACGCCCCAAAAATCGCGAACTTCAAAGAATATATTATCAATTAAATATAGGGTTTATCTAAGGTTAGAAGTCTAGAAAACGGCACTAATAAGTCCTATGGCCAATAACCGAGTAAGATCCCAGATCGCCGGAGGAGTCAAGTTAGCCTCCCTTCTAAGTCTAACTTTCTTAGGTAGCGCACCACCCTTTTGACAGATCTTAAAAGGCATTGATGCAAGGTCTCATAAGCAACGCAGAGATAGGCATAGGATTATAAAGTAAATAATAATTACAGCGTCTTAAATTTTAAATTTACAAAACGAGTTCCATTACTATTACAATCCAAAAAGAATAAATAAAAGCACAATTAGACTAATGAGCGAAATGGTTCCAAACTTGCTCTAAGGAAAACTTAAGTCTTCAAATGTCTTTGACTCTTCATTGGCTTCGTACGTTTCTTCAATACCTGGCATGAAACGCCATGAGCTTTGAATGCCCAGTAAACGCACACACACCCCATCCCTTTTTCCTAATCGAATACACCATCACAATTATAACAAGCAAGTAATGAAGCATGATAATCATTCAATAATAAAGGATAACAAAGTTAGATGTTAGAAATATAGAAATCCCCCAAAAAGACTTCGTCCTCCCAACCACAAGAATCAGACGCGGATTATTCAGTATGCTCCATCTTTTGCTGCTTTGTTACAAAACTAACCTCAGATGCCTACCAACGGTTATATACCGCGTAGCGCCAACCGCAGGGCCTCAAAAGAGACAGTAATAATGGGCCTTGCCCAAATCCCTCCTTACACCAAATACCTAGGGTCTGAATACAACAGCTCTGTTCAAGGGTTCCGAAAACCACTTGTGCAAGATTTTAACTTCCAAATAGGGAACGCATCCCGTCAACCAATCAATATCTTAGTAATCTTGTCTAAAAATTTGAAACCCATTACCACCCATTAAGTTTCCCGTTTGAGTTAGATAATTTAAGTCTGAGTTAGGACATGCTCTTGAAACAACATCTATTGCACAAGCTTGAACAACTAAATAGTACAAATAGAAGGAAATAAGGTTACCACGCATGAGATTCACATATGAAGATAGGCACAAGTAGCTCTAGGCATATTCAAGTAGTTAAGGGAATAAATTCGCACATGAATATAATTTCCACATTTGCATAAGTGTGAGCACCATCGAACGATTAAAATAAAATACATAACCTATGACATGTGAAATATCATATCGAGACATAATCATAAACTAATAAGCATATTCATGAACACAAGAGCATAAAACACCAATGAAAACAGAATTTCCAGATTCAGTACTACCTAAAGATTATGCACAAAAGGGCCATTTCAGATTTTTTTTCAGAGCCCGGCCTTCCTATGGTTCGTAGGGAATTTTATCTAGTTTTTAGAACATTTTTCAGAATTGGAATAGCTTTTCCAGATTTGTAGTTATTTCAGAAATACTCCAGCTCTATCCAGATTTGTCGACTGTTACGAAAATCAAATTTTCTCACAAACCGCTCACTCGTTTTTAATGAAACCAATTTTCCTTGAAAGATAACACCTTAAGAAAGATTTTGACATAAAATGGAGGTCCATAATATTTTTATACATTTTTCTACAATTTTCGTACGGTGGCTGTAAAATAGATTTTTTTGGCACAGTTCTTGAAAATAGAAAGTTGGTGAGAAAAGAGGTCAGCGGGGGGAAATTTTTCACTTATCTTGTGATGAAAACATGATAAATAATATGTATTATACTCAGAAATTTAAGGTGAAGGTGTGCCTTTGAAAATTTTGAGAGATTGATAGAGAAAAATGTAGTCTTATACCGATTAAGAGAAATAGAAGAAGGGTACAATCAAGGCTCAACTCCTTTCATTTTTGACATAAGAATACCATTATAAAATATCTAAAAATACCATTTTAAACTTCTAATAATATGTATTTGAAAAAAGAAAATGGAAGAGAGAGTTGTGTTGTGGCTTACTTGAGGGCTGTTGGAATTGCTAGCAAACTTTTTGTTCCTCTCCTCTCTTCTACGAAGCTCACCCTCCTTCATTTATTCTCTATTAGCTGAATATAGTGTGTATAAGTGTTGTTCTTGTATGTAAAACGCTAGGGGAGGGGTTGTTTACATAATGAATTTGGTGCAAAAGGTCCTAAATGCCCCTTGGTTGGAATTGGATTGGATAGTTTGGATTTAGTTTGAATTCAATGGAATAGTGGAGGATTAAAGGTCTTAATTAGGTTCCTAAATATGATCTAGTTAGGGTTTTCCTCCTAATCAAACCAACCTAGTTGCTTATATACATGTATATAAAAGTTTGTACCAAGTCAAAGATTTTTCTTCCTTAAATTATGGAAAATTGTCTCATAATACATTCATTACACCTACAATGGTGATGGTTAGCCATGTGATGGTGAATTGATGGACTTGTTTTATATTTTTTTTGTGTACAATTGTTGGAATTTGTAAAATAAAATGTTTTAAAAAAAGATTTTAGGATACAAGTGTATATATAAATATATAATGGTACTTATTTGGGGTCAATTAAAAATGTGAGGGCTTGGGCTCAATTAAAGTATCTATTTCAAGTGTAGAGTTAATAAATTAGTGTTAGGAAAAATAATTTGGTTTATATTATCTTGCTTTGAATTTAAAGGTAAATAACCGAACGAAAATTTTGAAAACCAGAAGTTAAGGTTTGGAGTGATTAATCTAAAATTTGATAGTTAAATAATTAATATTAGAGTGTTAGAAATGATTTCTAAATTTGCAGAGTCGATTAGGGTTTGTATGGGTTCGTCCGTGATGCGTTTTCGATTCTGGGGTTTAATTTGCGAACAATCAACGAATTAAGGGCATTATTATAATAACTCAAAATTTAGGGACTTAATAAGGTTTACAAAAGTTAGCGGTCTCACAGGAAAAATGCTTGGATTCCTGATCACACAGAGAGGAATTGAGTTAGATCTTTCCAAAATCAAGGCCATCTAAGAAATGTCACCACCGATGACTGAAAAGGAGGTGCGCGGTTTTCTGGGTAAAATGCAATTCATAAGACGGTTTATTTCAAAACTAACCTTGACTTGTGAACCACTATTTGGTCTCCTGAAGAAAGGAAAGAAGTTCCAATTGGACGACCACTGTCAGTTCACTTTTGAACAGGTCAAGCAGTACCTGCAGAATCCGCCTGTGTTATCGCCGTCAGAACCGGGGAAACCGCTGATTTTGTACCTGTCGGTGACAAACTCAACCATGGGGTGTATGTTAGCTCAGTAGTCCGAGGCCAAGGCGGAAAATTCTGTTTACTACTTGAGCAAGAAAATACTAGATTACGAGACCCGTTACACTTCCCTCAAGAAATCTTGTCTAGCCTTGGCATGGGCTACCCAGAAGTTAAGGCACTACCTGTTAGCTCACTCTGTAATCCTGGTTTCTAAATTAGATCCCATCAAATATCTCTTTGAGAAACCAGCGCTTACAAGTAGGCTAGCCCGTTGGTCACTTCTTCTCTCCGAATTTGATCTTACATATATTACACGCAAGTCAATTAAAGAGAGAGGTGTAGCAGAATTCCTGGCAGATCACCTAGTAGAGGGGGATGAAGCGATGGAGTACTTTTTTCCAGATGAGGATATTCTGCAAATAGAGGAGAAAATGTGGACGATGTACTTTGACGGAGGAGCCAATCAATACAGTTATGGGATCGGTGTGTTGTTGATAGCACCTGATGACTCCCATATACCCTTAGCCTTCAAGCTCCAGTTCAAAGTATCCAACAATGAAGCAGAATATGAGACGTGTATTGCTGGTTTAGAAGCCGCCTTGGAACTGGGGGCAAAAAGGTTGGACGTCATCGGGGATTCAAACTTGGTTGTGTCTCAAGCCAACAGAGATTAGTGGGTAAAAGAAGAGAAAATGAAGGTTTGCCATCAGGTCTTAGATATGCTAATTCTGAGGTTTAAAAAGTTAACATTTACCTATCTGCTAAGGGAGAACAACCGATTCGCTGATACACTAGCAACTCTATCTTCTATGGTAGACATTCCATTGGGAGTCAAGATGCGTCCAATTATTATTGAACAGAAGTACACACGGGCCTATGAAACCATTGCTGCTATAGATGAGGCTTCAGACAAGAACCCCTGGTACTACGATATTTGAAATTTCCTAGAAAATGAGGCGTATCCGCTAAGAGCAAATGCCAAGGACAAAAGGGAAATACGGCGTCTGGCCGTCCAATTTATCATCTGCGGAGGCAAAATTGTACAAAAGAGGCCATCTGGGAATGCACAAGCTATGTGTTGAAGAAAAGGAATCAAAGCGCCTTATGAAGGCCATCCACAGAGGAGAGTGAGAAGCCCACATGAACAGTGTGATGCTCGTCCGAAAAATCCTTAGACAATGCTACTACTGGTCAACCATGGAAGAGGATTGTATTGGTTTTGTTCAGTGCTGTCACAAATGCCAGATTCATGCCGATCGCATGAACATTCCGCCATTGAAGCTCTTTAACATGACTTCACCATGGCCACTCTCTGTTTGGGGAATAGATGTTATCGGTGTAGTCACGCCAAATGAGTCAAATGGGTATGAGTTCATTCTGGTAGCAATCGACTACTTCACGAAATGGGTAGAGGCCCAGTCTTACTCTGTATTGAAAGCATCGCATGTGGCTAAGTTCATCAAAAACAACATCATATGCCGGTATGGAGTTTTGAGTGAGATTATCTCCGATAATGGGTTGCACTTCAAGAAAGAGGTGATAGACTTACTTGATAAATATAACGTGCCTTTTCATAAGTCATTAACCTACAGGCCACAGACCAATGGAGCTATCGAGGTTGCGAACAAAAATATCAAGAGAATTCTGCAAAAGATGGTGGAAACCTACAGGGATTGGCCAGATAAATTGCCATTTGCACTCTGGGGCTACAGGACCTCAATACGAACATCTACAGGGGCGACCCCCTATTCTCTCGTTTACGGGATGGAGGCTATTTTACCGATTGAAATTGAATTGCCATCGCTACGAGTTATGGCTGAGTGTCAGATAGCAGAGGCAAAGAGGCAGATTGGCAGCAAAGTAGGTTTGAGGAGTTAATGTTGTTTGATGAGAAAAGACTAAGAGCATTGTATCATGTCCAAGGCTACCAACACCAAATTGCCAAGGCTTTTAACAAGAAAGTTAAGTTCAGAAATCTTCAAGAAGGGGACATGGTGCTGAAAGACAACTGGGCTCCCATTTAGGACCCTAGGGGCAAGTTTAAACCCAACTGGACTGGTTCTTAAATCATCAAGTCAATCTGGTCAGGAGGGGTAGTTATTCTTATGGACTTGGATGGCTTGAAGTTCTCGCTACTGATCAATATGGACAAGTTGAAGAAATACTACCCCTGAGAGGCTCGCAAGGCTGAAAACCTGAAAGGGCGACCTAGGCAAAAGTTAGAGTATGAAAAATTAGAAATAAAGAAAAACTGAGCCCGCAAGGTTGAAAACCCTAAAGAGTGACTTTGGCAAAAGTTAGAGTTCAAAATGAGAGAGTTAATACTCGAGTGAACTTGAACCGAATTACGTAAGGTCTGATTCCCATTTTTGGGATATGTAGGCAACTTCACCCCGAACTCGGTCGTGACTATCTCTGATTCAACTATCCCATCTGTTTTCTCGATCAGGTCATCTTTGTTCAGCAACCATTAGTTCGGTTGTGCTCTTTACTTCGGGAAAAAAAAAGCTGATTACAGTGCAGAGTAGTGGTGATATGTAATCAGGGGTAGTTAAGATTTCTTTTGATTCAGGATTGTACATTTTGAGAATCGACTCTGTGCATGTCAAGTGGTGATCATTTCCGAAAATTGTTTTGAAAAGTTTTAATAAAAGTTGATTTTGTTCACAATTTTACCCTTTTACAACTTGGACCATTTTTGGGACCGAAAGGAAAATTTTCAGTACTCACAACTTTAATTTTATTGATTTCGACACAAGTACATTCTTCAACTCTTTGATTTAGATCAAAGTTGGTTTTATATTTTAAAACTTGAAAAGAAAATATCAAAGCAATAAAACTAGGGGCACAGTTAAGTCAAGTAGATCTATGCCAAAGACGGCCCAACCTCTGCCTCATCTTTAAGCCAAGCCAAACACTCCTCAAACAAGTTTTAATTGAAACTACTGGCAGGGGCCAGAATCTCTCTCGTCCTCCAGGTCGCAAGATACCGGGGCAGGTACGAGACATGAACCAAAAATGAAGCTGTGTATTCCACTCCTTCATCTGGACATATCTGATAATGCCCGAACTGGCATCAAAATCGGAGAGGAAAATAGAATACGCTATGTGTAAGGCCAATCAACTCTACACCCGACTGTCGGGACATATTGTATCTCATCTCTACCAAATTAAGCTAGGGGCAGCGCCAAGTTATGTCAACTGCGGACTGGCTGCACATCCAATCAGACCATAAACCCTCTGAGGGGAAATCTACTAGCCGTTGACAAAAGAAGTAAGCTCGGGCTGAGTACTCGGGACAAGGACCCACTACTTGCAGTTTATCATAAGCCATGCCTGGGAAGGGATGAAAAATAAAAGAGATTAAAGAATAGAGAGGTGTACAATGAGAGAAAGTAAGGAAAAGGCTATGAGAGAAAAATAGAGAATGAGTGTTGAGTGATGTAAGAATTATAAATTAGAGGGGTGGAAAATAATACTTGGAGAAATAGTGGACTCCTAGCCAACCGGGTGGTTTCTCATCGACGGAAAACATCTAAACCCATCAAGGTTTCAGCCAGTGCCAAACCCATGCAGCTCTTGCCCTCTTTTAGACGTTGGGTCACTTCGATCAACCAGATGCTAGCTCCGCCGAAACTAGGGGCAATGAAGAATTTTGCAAGAAGGCATAAGTAGAGAGCATGTTGCCGACGGCCTCGCCAAAGAAGGTCACTCTTGTCTCTAATGGCAAAAAATCGATGAACTAAACCGGGGATATCTAGTTCCCATAATGGGCTAAAGATCGAGCCTCATGTAATGTTAACCCACACATCTGTTCCAAAGCTTAGGCATGGCCAAAACGGGGCTACAATATGATTTCTTCGTCATGCCGGGACTCCATCAAAGTTAGAAATTCCTCTAGTATCGAACATACCTCTTGTGATCTGAATTGAAACATGTGTGATCGGGTTCCAACATCGAACAGTTGCATGGAGAAATGGAAAGCAAAGAAAAGTGCAGCTTAGAGGAAAAAAGGCATTTAGGCCAAAACCGCGAAAATTCACCTTTTCTGAGCCATCCAAAGTGGCTATCCAGTCTCGGAGCCTATTGTTGCACAACATCTCCATTTTGAGAGAAAAATATCAAAGACTTGCTATTCTACCAGAAAAACAGCATGGAGCATCATTTATAGAGGATGAGAATGAGTAATGCATGACAGCTGGGCAGCACTGACCGACCTCACACCTAGGCCCGGCTGTGCTTATTTAGGCCCAGCCGGGTCTAAGTGATGTTTCAGATCAATGCAGTTGCAGGAAAAACTGGCCTTTGTCTTGACGTACCACGATTGTGTTTTAAGTCTTGTTTTGTTTGTACCAAGTGTTTTTTAGTATTTTCAAGTTGTTTCCATTTTGTTTTCTTGTTATCAAGTTGTATTTTACATTTTATCCGGTCATTAGGTGTTATCGGACTCAATAATGAATGCAAGAGCAGATATTTGTTGTCTTAAGTCTTATGCGAAGTTACCATGCAAAGGTTACGCCATTCATCACATGCAAATACCATTCATCACATTGTGCAAGGAGATCATTCAAAAACTTGTTTTTATTAACTAGCGGGTCTAACCCCGATCATTATTTTACAAGGCAACAAAATAAAAGAAAATCCTTCAAAAAACAAAAGGGTTTATCTGAAACTAGTCTTTAACTACAAAGAAAAAAATAAAAGCAAAAACAAAAACAAAATCGTCGTTCTCATCAATAACCCATCCTCGCTCTCTTCTTCCTCGTCTGCGGAGGAGGTACATCACTGTCATTGCTGGGGCTACTGGACTGTAAGTCAATCTCCTCTCCCTCATCCTCGAGGGTCGTAGACCTATCAAAAGACTCTTCAAAGGGTGAGCGTTGCCTCGCTCGGCCTCACCCTCGATCGGCTCCCCCTCGGCCCCTCATTGGACCCCGTCTCCGTTTACTAGCTGGCAGGTATCAGTATGGACTACAGGAGTATAAACAGTATGGCAACAACAGTAAACGACAGACAGAATGTACCTCAATCCCATGAGTGACTAAGGCGGTCTACCTCCTCTGTACCATAAGGAGCAATCGGTCGATCGTCTGGAGGAGGTCATCAACATACGCCCAGGGTATCTACAAAAGGAATAGAATTTGAGAAAGGTGGACAGAAGTAATAGAGAACAATGAACAGAACTGGTAGAAAACAAAACAAGATAAAGTACAGTGAGTAGCAACATAAAGAAATGTGTACCTGCTCGATGCCAGGAGCGAATGCTAGGTCAGACAGGACTCCTCCGTTAGGGTGTTGTGGACACCCCATTTTCGACTGCCCGCAAGGATCGAGCGCTTTTTCCGGTACACTCGATGATGAAAGTGGTGTTGTGTGTGGTTCGAGGTCTCCAACGAATGAGCCATGTTTAAGCTTTGAAACAATCCCAAACCTCCTATATTTTCACTGATTATACCCAAGAAATCTATTTTTACACATTGTGCCACCCTTTGCTGAGGCTGAACAGAAAAACAGGGGAACACATTGAGGCCCGGCCGTGCCTCATTGGGTGCTGGCCGTGGCTATTGAAGGCCGATCGTGCCTTAGTAGTGAGAAACACTGTTTTGGGTGGGAGGCCGAGCTGTCCATTTTTGAAGATATTTATGACCCCTCTTGCTTAAATTCTATGAAAACGACCATATATCTCTGTTTTGAGAGTTGAAGAATTTCTACAAAGCCTTTACACCACCTTGAGAGCTCCCTCTTCTCCTTCTTCTTGTGCAAGCAATACTTTGAGCAAACCTATCACCTTGGACCTATATCCATACACGATATACGCCTTCACACCTTAGCCTAGGAACCTTGGTTGAGCCTTGAGTACCATAATTCAAGCTTAAGAGTGTGGTGAGACTTAGTTTGATTCACAAGCAAAGCTTAGTTCTTTGAGAGGTATAAGCTTGTAATCCTCTCTTTTACTTCTTGTTCTTTCACTTGTTATATAGTTCTTGTAGTTTTATGTTGTTTTGATTCTATTCTAAGTGCTTGAGTTTGGGTTTGGAGAGCTACCAAAAGGATAGAGAGAGTTTACACTCTTTCTACACATTTACCTATAGCTCAAACCCTTACTTTTACACTCTTTTTCTTTTCTCGCTAAACTGATTTTCAAAGTTAAAAAAAGGGCTAAAAATCATGCTTTGAGGTTTCAAAAGTGGAGGGGTTAGCCACCCCTCCTTGTTCTTGCTTACTAGTCTTGTTTTCTCTCTTTGTTGAATAGCCTTTTTTGGGCTCTTTTCATGCATTCTAAGCCACTGTTTTTCATCTCTTGAGGGCTGTTTTGGGTTTGTTTTAGGTTATTTAAATAGTTCATGCTTTGAATAGCTTGATTATTGTCTCATAAGTTCACCTTCATAGCTTGTTGTATATTGTTCTTGCCTTTTCTTTAACTCATTTTCATGTTTAAGAACTTCATTTTAAAATTAACTTGCCATTCATCTCTTTTATTTGAGAGTTGTT